>CM075424.1:2298803-2404498 GCA_037832385.1 Rhizophora apiculata | reverse complement strand
AAGAGACGAGATAGATAGTTTTAGCCTCAGATGGGGAAACTAATGCTCTATGCCTACTTTTGTGTTCAGATTTGTAAGACATCCATGCTAAGGCATAAGGGCATTCTTTTATTCGTCCTTCTCACCCCTTTCTTTTTCATTCAGATTTTTAAGAATTCTTGTGCTGACAATGATTTTTTATACCTAGGGCGTTTTGGGTCAGAGCCTTTACTTTGACCTTTAGGGTCTAAAGCTTTGGGTGGTCTCTGCGTAGTGTTCTGTAGTGAATGAACATGTGTGCCTCTATATATATATTATGTATTGTAATGACTTAAGTACTTCTTTTATTTTGTGGCAAACTAAAAGTAGTGACATGGATGGTATTTGGATTTTATTAAACTCAATGAAATTTGAATTCTTAAATCTGCTTCCTATAAGATTGGTTCTTCGTTTACATAAACTTTTTCGATGCTTTCTTAGTTGTTAATGATGAATTGATTTTCCTTGATATTTATCAAATGTAGGGTGATCTATCTTTCTAATTAATTGATAAGTAGTTTTTTTTTTCAAAAAAATAAAAGGGGAAAAATGTTAGAATTTTTTTAAGGAAAAAAAATTTTTTCAAAATTATTTTTTCCTTAAAAAAAAAGGAGAAATTTAAAATTATTTTTTTTCGAGTTTTATGTTTATGTGGTGAAATTTAAAAAATTTTATTATAAAGTATTTTCACGTTATTAAAATTGATAAAATATGTAATCAGACTTAAATTGTTAAATATAATTGAGGTAAAATTGAATACATTTCAATTGTAATTGAGTATCTAATTTATTATGTGAAATTTTAAAAGAAATTTTATTAAAATAATACTTAAAAAATTAGAGTTATATATTAAAATTGTATCGTCTTCAAAGCAAAATAATATGCATGAAGAAATTTGCATAATAAAATTAAAAATGAGTTGAATTAATTACTTTAATATTTTGCATTAGTAATTAAAGCAAATAATCGGTTACATTGTGTGTGATTGAAATTATTGCTGGTTAATCAAGTTTTGTCTTAATTTTTGATAATATATATTTAAATATTTGTATTAGACTCACATAAGATGAGAAAATTTATCAATTTATTGAAAAATGTTTTTATTTGTATTTTCTTAAATGGAAAAATGTGTAATGAAAAGAAGACTTAAAATTATGAGTTTTGAGAATAAATGGCAATTTTGGAATTTTTCTTTTTTAGTCTAAAAACAAAAAATAAAAATTTCAAATTATTTTTTTAGAATATTTTTTATTTTTAATTTATACGTATTTATACTATGCATATTTTTGAAATATGTGAAAAAATGTAGTATATTAATGAATAAATTGATAATATATAATATTTTTCAAATAAGTAAACAGAAATAATTATATTATATAGTTAAAATTTTGAAAATTTTAAATATCTATAAATATTAAAAAAGACTATAAAAGTAATTAGTAAATTAATATTAAAATAAATAAATTGGAGAGTAAGAGTCTTGAAAAATTAAAATTTAAATTAAATAATTAGATATTCCCCTCTTTTAAATAAGTGTTGTTACACTAAATATTTCATTAATTTTTTTCTTTCAACTTTAAAAATATATATTACATATAGATCATATTTAGTAGGCTACAATCTATATTAAAATTTCAAAATATTTGTACAACAATGTGTTAATTCGATAAACATCTATTTGGTTTCTAACAATCTTTTTGCTAAGGTAATTAATTTAATTATATAGTTTCAATTTCAAAATAACAATTTCAATTTCAATTTAATGACCTTTTATTGAGGAATTCGATTTACAATGAAGCTATAGAAAAATTACAACCATAAAATTTTTAGTGCTTTTTGTTGTAATATGTCAATCTTCATCTTCTTTCCTTTCTTCTCTTGTTATTGTCTATAACAAGGCAGTAACCTTCTCCTTTAAATAGTGTGATTAGAGTCCCTTTGATCTTACAAAACTCATGTTTTAGTGTTTATGAGCAAAGAAAAAACCAGAGAGAAAACCTTCTTAAAAGACCTAAAACACTTAAAAAATTGAAATGGTATCTAAGAGTTCATTTCCAACCTTAGCTCCACCAGTATTTTTTGGTGAGAACTATTCTATATGGATTGTTAAGATGAAGGCCTATCTAAGGTCTCTTGATCTCTGAAATATAATTGAGAATGGAGATGAAGTCTAGCACTCTTTAATAATCCCATTATAACTTAACTTGAGCATCACAATAAGGAAACAATGAAATTGTGCAAAACTTTAACATGTATTCATTTTGGTTTCACCATAATAGTGTCATGTGAGATGGGAAAAGCTAAAGGAAGAGTTTCATAGTAGTGATCAAAAGCATTTTAGTCCCAAACTTGAGTTGAGAATTTGAGTCTTTCAAAACGAAAGACATTGGGTTTGCTAAAGAGTTTGTAGACAAACTTATGAAGACTATCAATGAGATTAGGTTGTTAGTAGAGGACTTGACTAAATAAAGGATAAAGGAAAAGGTCTTATTGTGATTGTCAAAGAAGTATGAGTTTGAAATTTCTTCTTTGGAGAACTCTAATGACCTAAGCAAGTTTACACTTGCCAAGCTAGTTAATGCCTTGCAAGCTTTGGAATTGAGAAGGGCTATTAGATAGAGTGACTCCTTGGAAGCTGCTTTAGTGGTAAGAAGCATAGGCAAGCTGACATCACACTTAAAAAGGCCTAGTGATGATAAGACAAAAATGGAAAGATGAAATTAAAGGTAGTAAAGATGGAGAAAAGAAAAAGCAAGTGTATCCTTTTGCAAGCACTATAAAAGAACAACTTATGTTGAGAAGTATTGCTAGTTAGACTCAATGTATAGTGTAGAATCTACAAGAATTTGATTCATATGGCTAGAGTATGGAAAAATAAAGGAAATCAACAACAAAAGCAATAACAAGCTCAAGTACTTCAGAACTAGCTACAAGAGGAGCAACTTTTCATGGAAGCTTGTAGTAATGAGAGGAGCAATCCTGAGAATTGGTTGATAGGCAATGGTTATACTTACCACATGTTAAATGCTGTGGAAAAGTTTAAAACACTAGATTAGTCATACAAGTCTAGAGTAAAGGTAGGTAATGTAAATTTCATCAATGTAAAAGGAAAAGGCTTTACACTTATTATGACAACAACAAGTATTACCTGAAGTTCTTTATGTTCCAAGTATTAACCAAAATTTGCCCACTATTGGACAATTGTTAGAAAAAGGTTATAAACTGCACTTTAAAGACAAATCCTATTAAATTGTTGATTCTCAAAACCATGAGTTGTTAACTTTGGAAATGAAGAACAAGAGCTTTATGATTCTTAGGAATCTCATGCATAGTAAAGCTTTTATACATATTGTTCATGACTTAACCTTAGGGCATAAAAGGTTGGGGCAATTTAATTATTCATCATTAAGCCATATGTATGAAAAGTAGTTAGCATTGGATATTCATGCTATAATTAAGTCTCCTCAAGTTTGTAAATCTTGTTAATTTAGAAAGTAAAGTAGGTTACCATTTCTTGCCAACTAAGATAAGAGAGCTACTTAGAGTTTAGGGCTCATACACATTGATGTGTATGACACCATGAGCATTCCTTTATTGAATAATAATAGGTTATATATCTTATTCATAGATGATGACATTAGAATGTGCTAGGTTTATTTTATGAAACTCAAGTCAAATGTGCTTGATATTTTATTGAAGTTCAAATTATGGATTGAAAATCAAACCAGTTACAAGTTGAAAATGCTAATATTAGATAATGGTACTAAGTACATATATAACAAGTTTATAAATTATATCAAGATGTTGGGATTCATCACTAATTCTTAATCACATACACTCATAAAAAATATAGGGCAAGTGAGAGGAAAATAGAACTATAATTGGAATGATTAGGTGTCTATTTTTTAAAAAGAACATGCCAAAGAAGTTTTGGGTAGAGGTAGTCAACACTATTATTTACTTACTTAATAGGTTACCTACCAGAGCTTTAAGAGGAAGTAAAACTCCATATAAGGCCTAACATGGAAACAAGCCTTCACTCTAACGCTTGAGGGTCTTTAGTTGCATATGTTACAATTTTGTATCTAAGGTCAAAATAGAAAAGTTGGATTCAAAGGTTAAAATAGGAATATTACTTGTTACAATTCAAATTGCAAGGTCAATAAGATCTACATTTTGAAGATATAGAATGTATTTACGAGTTAGTGTAAAATTTGATGAAAATGCCAACTAGGATTAGGACAAAGCTCAAATAAATGGTGAAGTCTAAGATATCAACATTAACCAATCTCCTTTGTAACTTGATATTCATACAAATGATAAGATGGCTAAGTTTGATGATGAGCTAATAAGAGGAAGCAAATTACTTGCTAAGGTATATGAAAGGAGCAATGTAGCTTCATAAGAGCCTATTAGTTATGTAAAAGCCTCTAAATCTACTATATGGAAAAATGCTATGAAGGCTAAAATTGAAATGCTTGAAAAGAATAACACCTAAAATTAATTTAAAACCCTAATCATAAATTAGTAATTGGTGTCAGTGGGTACTTAAATCTAAAATAAATGTTGATGGCACACTTAACAAACACAAAGCTAGATTAGTTATTAAGGGCTATCCATAACAGCTTAGAGTGGATTGCTTTAAAACCTTTGTATTAGGTTATAGGCTTAACAAAATCAAACTACTCTTTCTTGGAATGCAGGCATCTTAGGTTTAAAGCTAATATTAAAAGGGTTTTTGAAATGACAGACTTAGGATTAATGTGTTACTTTCTTGGAATGTAGGTTACTTAAACTCATAAAGTAATTTTCATTAATCAAAGTAAGTATGCAAATAAGGTTTTAAGAAAGTTCAAAATGCAAAATTGTAAACCATTCTTCACACCAATCATGTTAATTGAGAAATTCAATAAAGAAGATGGAGTTGGGAGAGCAAATGGGAGCTTATATAAAAGTGTAATTGGTTGTCTATTATACTTAATAGCAAACGTGCCTAATACCATGTTTGCAACCATGTTTTCAAGTTGCTTAAAGGGTGCTTAGGTATGTAAAAGGCATAATTGATTTTAGTTTAAAATTCAACCAAAATGGGAAATTGATATTGAAAGGCTACTTAGTCAATGACTAGAGTAGCTTTTATGAAGACACGAAGACCACCATAAGTCACCATGTCTCTCTTGATTTAAGCCTTGATAACTTGGGGCTTAAAAAAGCAAGCAATAGTGGCACAATTTACTATTAAGGTAAAATATATAGCAATTGCAAAGGCTATAAATTAGGTACTATGGCTAGGAAAAATGTTAGTTGATTTGAAGTGCATGCAAGATCTACCTACTAAAATTGTGGTTGATAATAAGTTTGTTATGGTCATCTTGAAGAACCTTATATTCCATAGGAGAGAAAAACACATCAAGATCAAATATCATTTCGTTAGAAAAGCTTAACAGGATAATGAAGTTATTCTGGTGCACTACAATTTAGATTTATAGTTAGCAACATTAAGACCAAGGCCTTGCTAAGGCTTAAATTTAAAAGGATAAGGGATGACATAAGGCTAAAAAATAAAGAAGCCAAGGAGTGTTATTGTGAGGCCTAGCTTCTTCATTGCTTAAGTTCCTAACATTAAAGAGAAAAGAAATTGGAAGTTGAGTTGTAACAAGAAGATCACAACTTTAACATTAAGAAATAAAAGCTTTATTTTGTTTTTTTAAGGCCCTTAGTTAACCTGTAACTAGTTTTCTAGTTTAGTCTAGTATATGTAACTAATGAGCAATTATGTTGTAGTGAGTTCAATCGATGTTAGTGGCTATCAAACTAGTGAAAATCATTGGTAGTGGGGCTAAATGATAGCTCAGACCACTAAGTGCAGTTAATGTAATATGGAAGCTTAGTAAGTATGGCTAGCTTGTTCTTTGGAAATCATTATTGTACTTGAATTTTGTACATTAACTATTTATAAGGGAATTTGATTTACAATGAAAGTTGCAAAAAAATTACAATCTTAAAATTTTAGTGCCTTTTGTTGTAATATGCCAATCTTTATCTTCTTTTTTCCTTCTACCATCTTTTGAAACAAGGCAATAACCTTCTCCCATCAACAAACAATAATGCTATTAGCTTAAGAACTAACTTTCATCTCACACTTCAAAAGCAATAATAGAGATCTCATCAAAAAGATCCTTAGCATGATAAATAACATCTTTTTGCTCATCAAGCCATTTCTTGACATTGAAATCATTAATCTACTTCTCTTCATCATTGTTGAGCATAATATGAATTGATAGTAGGATTCTCTCCAACATCTTCAACAACCCATGGTTGAGGAAGATAATGAAATCACAAGAAGTTATCATATCAAAGACCACTTAAAATGATGCAGAGAGAAAATGTTTACCTATCAAGGGTTTTGCAATATTGTTTTGAAAGAATTTTCTTCTTCCCCTTATGAATGGAAAGGAAAGGAAACAAAAAATGATAGGGGGATGAGGTAGATGAGGCAAGATTTAGACCATTAGTTGTAGTTGATCATCATAATTAGTTGGTTTTTGCTTGTGCATCTAATGGTTTAGATATCATCTCATCTACTTGGTCATTAATTTCATTTCCTCACTAACATTACTCTAAAGGCAATTGATATTGTTGCAACCCACCTCAAGGGTGAGATGAGAGCGTGGCCCAATGATGAAGCGAATGCTTGATGTAGGGCCTTGTTATTGAATAGTGTGTGTTAAGCCACCAGTAATTACTACAAAGTTGTGATAATGGATTAACAATGATTGAGGTGAACCATAATGGTAAGGTACTTTACTTGATTTGCCTTCACCACTTGCTTGGCCAATGCAATGCTTGGATTAATTTGAATCTTCACCATCTCAAATCAATCTTAGGATAGTAAAGTCATCACCAAACATTTAATGGATGGTTAAGACAACTTGATTATTGATTTAAAGAACTACCATGCTCTTTAAATTAGTGGGACTTGACCTAAATGCCCATTGTGAACAATAAAACTATATTTCTAACATTTAATTTATTTTTATGCTTCTTCTTATTTTAATATTTTATTTGTTTATCTTTCTTAATGACATGTAGCATATCAAAATTTTGTCATAGGCACACATTAAGGTTTTGAAAATGTTGACATGATAGGTTGTGAGATTAGGGTTTGAGAAAAATCAATGGATGCTTTTTACAAAGATCTCATGCTCCAATTGGAATTGTGTTTGGAAATGAGATGCTTTTAAGAAAGATCTCTTGCTTTAAAAGATTTTGGAAAAAATTGAGATATTTTTTATGGTGATCCCTTACATTGAAAAATTTGAAGAAATTTGAAAATCAAATTTGAGAATTTGTTTCTTTTTTCTTTTACATAATTTTTGGAGGAATTTGGAAAATTTTGGACTATGACAATTTTCTTGGAAAATGATAAGGGAAATTTTTTGGACAAATGACAAGTGGGAAATTCTTGAAATTCTAGACTACGGAAATGATATGAAAATCTCATTTAGAAAATATGTAATCTCATTTAGAAAATATGTACATGTTTGAGATTTTGAAGAGTTTTGGATTGGAGAAGGAAAGGATAATTTATTATTATTGTTTGAGAATATTTGCACCCTTTTAGGGATTTTTAGCACTTAAGAAATTTTTATTTTTGGCAAAATATAGAAATTTCAAATTTTGAAAAAGGAAGTTTTTGAGTTATAGGAATATTGAAAAAAGAGAAAATTTTATTTGTTGGAAATTACTACATGATTTTTGATAATGAAAATACCCAAAATTTAAGGAAAAGAAAGAAGGGAGGAAAAAAAAACAATTTCATCCAATAGTGGGCATGCAAGTCTAAGAAACCTACCTTACAACCCACATCAATCATCTAAAAAGGGGGTAATAAATTGGGTTCAAGGGAAATGTAACCCATGTCTCACAAATCGAGATATATTATGGAACAGATTTAAAAAGTTGGTTTTAGAAGTGCAACCTAAGCTTATTTTTGATTCCATTGTCAACCTCTCCCGCACAAAAGAAGGCCCACTTTAAGTTATGTAATAAAATAAAGCCTTGGAATGAATTCATTAAGTCCTCTCAAGTCATTAGAGAAGACTGATTAACTAGCATTCTGTAATAAGAATGTTAAGGTGCAGAATGGAGCTTTGGTTCCTAGGGCTACTTATAAGTAGGATGATGGGTAGGGTTTGATTAGTGAATGGTGTCATAAACTTTTGTTATCATGATTCGTTTCTATCTATTAAACGAATGAATTCTTAGAGGTATAAGACAAATAATGTAATGGAAGATAAGAATGTTGATGCTCAGTTTGATGTTAAAGGGGACATGGGTTCTCTAGATTGCATTATCATAGAATTTCATCCACAAAGAAGATAATCGTTCATGAGCCATGGAGAAGCAATTTGATTGTGAAGCTATTGGGTAGCCAAAATTGGGTATACTTGTCTACATTGCTCGTTATATCATCTATGGTCACTTGAAGGCCATTTCCATTTGATTGATTTAGGGAATGATTTCTTCTTGGTCACATTCAAAAATTTGAGGATCATTCCTTTATTTTTCATGGTGGCCTCTTAGTGGTAGTTGGCTATTATCTCATCATGTAATTGTGGTAACCAAATTTTTATCTAGATGAATCTAACATTGATCAAATGGCTATGTGGACATGCCTCTCTCATCTACCAAGGGAATATTATAGTTATAAGGCTTTATGGAATATTTGAGATAAAATGGGGCACACATTAAAGATTAATAAAACCACAAAGGATGTTGTTAGGGGAATCTTTGCTAGGATGTGCATCGACATTGATTTAAACAAGCCTTTGGTCACTCTATATGTCAGGGGTGGCAAGGTCCAGTGGGAAGAGTCTAAAGGAATTCATTTACTTTGAGTGTAGTTGATATAGACACAAAACTAGGACTTATGTTATGGTTGATGAGCAACAACATGGACTTCACCAAGAACTTGTATATGATAAGGTGAAGAAGGCTGAGTAAGAATCACCTTATGGCCCATGGATTTTAGAACAAAGGTGGGGTTAATGGAAGGCTAAATATTCAATTTGCAAGTTTTTGAAATAGTGTTATTGATAAAGGCATGGTTAAGTTTCCCACTTTGCAACCTTGGCTAGAGCTGATGGCTAAGATGTGGCAAGAAATAATGGCATGGTGGACAAGGGAGTTGGCTCTGATGGAATAACTAATGGTAGTGATTCTAGGAAATTAGTAACACATGGTGGATCTTAATTGGCTATGGGAAAGGGTAAGTAGTAAATTTCTCCACTTGGCAAACAATGTAGTATGGGAGATATGCTTGTTGTCTCACCTAAAGTTCAAAAAATTATTCCTCGTACAAGTCTTGATATCTTGCAAAAGGGGTCAATAGAATCTAAGAGTTGTTGACTACTAATGAATGTAACTGGCACAAAATTTTTAAAAAATGGTTGCATAAAATGATCCTCCATGTGGTAATAATGGCAAGATATTGGGTTGTTAATGTAGAATCAACAAGTTCAAAATACTAAGTGAGTAAGGCAACTGTTAGGCCTTGAAGTGGGTGGACTTCTCAATTAGTCATAGTGTTATGGGCCATAATAACCCTAAAGAGGATCCACTTAACTTCTTTGTTAGGGAATGTGAGGAATCACAACATTTGGATAGGGATGGGTTCTCTTATGTTCAAGAAACTCTAATGTAAGTTGAGGATGTTTTAGCCTTTACATCTAACAATGATGAGGCATAAGCTTTGGCCTAGAACTTGGTTGATACAATTTTGTTTCTTTTACTTTAAGAATCTTATGAATATACTTGCCTAGAACTATTTTGGAGTTGTGAAGGATAGCTTTAAGATGACTCTATGGTTACTATTGTAGACTAATGTGCCCTTTATGGTTTGGTTAAATCTTGGGTGAGCAGGTGAATGGCAAGTGAGGTTTGCAAGAAAATTGGTTTCTTTGAAATTTTAAAGGAGAAGGCTTGAGGGTTTAAGGGATGCAATTGGATTCTTTGGGATAATTCAAGTTTGAAACTTAAGTTGGTAAATAAAAGTGAGCAATTTATCTATTTGCTAGTGTAGAAATGTGATAACCAGTCATGGTTTTTTAGTGCAGTGTATGGGAATTCACACCAAGATGGATGAAAACAGCTAAGGGAAGGCCTAAGAATAATACATGTTATTATGAATTTCCTTGGTTAATAGTTGATGATTTTAATTTGATAATGGAATCTAGAGAAAATAAAAATGAGAGTGCCTCACTTCTAAGGTTATAAGTAGGGGCCTTTCACTAACTTAAAATTTTTTCCATTGATGGTACCAAGACACCTTTTCATTTCAGCCAAACCTTGCACACAAGCACACATAAAAAAGTGTTTATGCACAACAACACTTAATTGCACAATTTAGGGAAATGCCACCATATACAAGAATGTTTATTAACCATTATTACTTTCTTACTCACAAAGTATAAAGGATTTGACAAATCTCTCATAAGTTTTTTTCTCTATGCTTTCCTCTTTTGTTGATGTTAAGCTTTGGCTGTTCACATTATATATTTATAAGCTACAAGATATGGTAGTTGATACACTTAACTACTCAAGGACATACATGATATGACTGCTAAGTTAATCATGCATAGTGGTATTCCTTAGTTTTAAGAGCACTTTCCTATGATCTTTGGCCAATAATGTTTCCATGTCTTCCTAGGCTTGAGGAGGAGTGTTTACCACTTTATTGTGACATTGGAGAAATCAACCATGTTCTCCTTCTTTCATGCTAGACAAGTTACACACTTATGTCAGTTAGCACTTCACCTTGGCTACCTAATCAGCATAGTAACAACATATTCCCATGATTCTAAGGAGCACACTCCATATTATCCCTATTTTTATGGTCCTTGATTCACATTTTAACTTGGTCTGCACTCTAAGCCTTCACCCTGTTATCTATCCTTCAATTAAATTGCATATAGTTAATGCAAACTTCACCTATGTACTAATATTTCATTAATGCTTGAGCTAGTTCTCAGCTCACTTATAAGCCAACTCAAAATTAACCCACACATTGTTAGTTTAAACCTTAGCCTAAGTGCTCACATAGTTTTCTGTGAGAGATCCATTGCCCCCTTAAAAAGTATTAGAGAATTTGACCCTTTAGTGGTAAGTGACATTGCCTTACTTGAGCCATCACACCTTATGTCAGAACATACTTTCCCTCTAAAACATTAAGGAATATGATCCTTTACTAGTAGGAGACATTACCTTACTTAACCTATCACACATGTGCTCTAGCCCCCAACTCTTTAGCCACTAAACATCAATGCCATAACCCATAACTCAACTTTTACCTAGCTTTCCTTGTCTTATTATTATGAACATTGACTCTATGTTCACCTTGCCTCCTTGATGTGCTTGACTCATGCCAATCTCTGTGCCAAGCATTAATGAAAGATGGCACTAATTAGTATGGTGAACTAACTTTCCTGTTTTTACTTCTCAAACTCTAAGCTAACTAAAGAGTATATTGAATCCAAGAAGAACAAAGTCGACAATTAGGGTGAGGAAATGAGTAAAGTTTTGTCTAAATGTATTGAGCTAAAAAGGAAAAATAGAGATTGTCGAAAGAAAATGCAATTATAAGGGGTGAATATAATATAAACTACTGCTATGTAGTTGTATACTATTCACTTGTGTTCCTTTGATTAACATTGTGTGGTGTCTTAATTTTGGTGAAAAGGGCAACATCATGTTTTTGTTGTAGTTTTTCTGTTATTGTAAGGTTATCAATTGTATGACACATTTGTTATATACATTTATAATTGTAAATGTTAACTCAATGGGTTCAAATGTGGATAATGGTTGTTTGTTGATCATAAATGAATTAAACTATTGATTATTCTAACCTTTAGAATTTCAAGGGGGTTTTGACTTTTGGCACAAAAGTCCATAGGGGTCAATGTTAAGGAAAGGCCATAATAAGGGGTATTGTAGATTAGGTTCAAACTATTACATTATTTAAAGCAAAAATTCCACTCTTTATAATATAAGAAAAGAGGTTCAAGTATAGAAACTCATGATTTATAACCCTTTGTTTTTGTTTTTTGGTTGGATAGTGAAAATTAGGATGGAAAAGTATCATTATGGCTCTCCTTCTATGGGTATTGGCAAGGGTGAAGGTCTCTAAATAATTGAACTATTACGCTGAACCAAAAAAAAAAACAAATATTTATTGGATAACAAGCCACAACATATGTGTTATAATAGGTAATAGATTCTTCATTGGTATAGTCTCACCATATAAATATTGAATTCATAAACACCCTCTAAAATCACATATCAATGGGTGTTTAATGGCTACACTGTCACAAAATAAAGCAAGCATATCCTATGGCCAATACATCATAATTCCTAATTATTTCAAAAATACTATCCTTAATTGATTCAAAAGTACAATCCTTAATTGTTGCAAAAGTATTAACTAATTGTTCACTTAGCAACACATTTTAGTTAAGGTTTCCAGATAATTGTTGCCCAATGCTTTTATTGTGCATATTAGTGTGCAACATAGTATCTAATCTGCTTAAAGGGGCTATTTTATGTCCATGAGTTTGCACAGCAGCTGCTAGAACTTAGTTGGTACTAAACACTAATGTTTAAGGATGATATAAAGACATTTAAAATTGTAATACAAAGTTGTTAATCAAGGGTTTAGTGCAAGCAATTAATTTTCAATCAAGCTGAAAGAGACCTGTTATTGGCATATGTACTCTTAATGTGTTGTTCAAGTACAATAGCATTACAAAAATGTTGTTCATGCCCTTTTGTAATGTTAGTATCTTTAGTACACTATTGTTCATGACAAGTAGTCTAACTTAACTAATGACCCTGTTATTCATCAATTATATTATAAATAGAAGATTGTGCCACAATTCCATCAACAAGACCATTTGCACCCTCAACTTCATTTTGTACATGCCCAACACTTTTCCCCACATTCCTAGTTCCACCATCATGCTCTTTTAGCTCAACACCAGCTATATGTAGAATATCCTTGACAATGGCAAATACAAGTTCATCAACCTCATGTCAAACATTGATATGTACAATATGCCCTTATCTCAACCATCTGATTCAACATATCAAACATTGCTTGTCACTTGTCTTGCTCAAATACTTCATAAACTCATATGATTAGTTAAGGAACTTATGCATATAGTCAACTAGCATATAATTAACTATGTTATTGTATCCATGACTTTTTATTATTACATCTAAGCTAAGCATCAATAATATATCTATAATGTTGGCTTTAATGACCTTAACATCTTCACATTCATATGTAATCTTAGGTTGCAACATCATGGTCCCATCAAGATGAAACTTTATAGTAATTAATATCTCCCATGAGTAATTATATTAAGGGTTAATAAACTTTGTATGATTTCTGAATAACAAAAAGTCGCATGTATGGATAACAAGTTGCATTTAATTAATAAACAATTAGGAAGTAAAAAGCTATAGCCTAGTTTATTATAAATAGAAATTATTTATTCTGCAATCCTATTCCATAATAAAATTTAATTAGGTGATTTCCTTCAACCAAAAATGAATTTTTTTTTTCCTTTTTTACACAATCATAGATAAAATGATTGTGTAAAGAAACAAATCTAGAATTGCAAAGAATAGGAAAGCTACAAACTAAGAAAATTGAGAAAGGGAATAGAATTAAAAAGTAAAAACTTAGAAAAAGAAAATTATAATAACAATTAATATGGCTTTGGGTCATAACAAATTAACTAATAATTGGCAATTTTAAACTAGAATTCTAACCCAATTAACCTTAATCCCCTTAACACATTACTCAAAATTAAAATTAATAATCCCATTAACCTTAATCTCATCAACCCATAAATTGGATTTTATAGTCCCTAAATTCTAAAACTCAAATAAAAAGGCTTAAGAAAAGTGTGGGCTACCATTGTCCTTGAAATAGGTCTTAAGAAAGTAATTAACACTTGTTGCTTTTTGCTCCCTTTTGACTCTTATAGACCATATGGTCGTTAAAACAATTGTCTCTCACTATTTTTTTCTTTCAATCACTCACTATCTTACTAAAGAATTATCTCTCACAAATGTTTGTCGCTTTTATTGCCATGAATGACTCTTTATTCTTATTTTCACAAAATATTTTCCTTTAAAAGAAATTGACTAGGATCTTGTATTTTATTTATTTATATTATAATTACAATTTTATATTTACTTAATTAGGTTTATCTTTTATGTTTAATTAAATTTCCCTTTCAAAATTACATGTTTTAATGTTTTTTAAAACTTTTTTCATCAATTTATTATATATAATAGGTTAATGGGTTTTACCATTTGGATTTCAAGTAGATTTGGGTTTGGGCTTGGCCCAATTGAGATGTGGTGCTTTGTTATTGTTATCTTCAATACACCTCAGCTTCCCTTTCTTATTAAAGTGTCATATTAGCAACATAAACTTTTTCTATTAGTCTAGTTTAATGGCTAGCTAGAATTGTTATGAAAAGATTCTTAGTTCATTGAATAGTTACTTTTGGAAGGTCATATTAGATTTAACATATCATGCAAAATTACAAATAAAATTATCTATTAACCCTTTTTCATTTCACATAAGAAAACATCAAGATAATTTAACCCAAAGAACACCCAAAGAAAATCTTAGCCCTAACTCATTTTTCTTTACAGGTTCTAGGTGATGAGGGCATTTTTATGTTGAATTCAAGAGCTAATGGTTTGATTTGAAGCCTTGGAGGCAAGATCTAATCATGGACAAGGCTTCAAAAGCAATAAAGGCCATGGACTCCTGTTTATTCCAACTTTTTATTGATTTTTATTTTTCTTGATTATTTTTGAAAAAATAAACAAGAGAAGGAGTGGGTTATATTTTTTTTAAAGTAGTTTTTTTTCCCAAAAACAATAGTATCTTTCTTCTTTTGGTCATTAAAGGAAAAGAGACAATAAGGTTTGAATCTACTCTAATGAATGAAGGAGGCATTGATCTTCATTTTTTTTTATTTAAAAAAATCGCAGCTTTTAGTGATTTGTTACTTTTAGTTTTCTTAAAGAAATTTTTGATTTCACTCTTTTTCTTCAGTTTTAATGATTGGACCTAAAAAAATAAAAGAAAATATTTGAAAGAGTAGGTTCTGGCTAGCATTAGTAGGAGTTTTAAAAAACATGCCATTGGTACTAGAGAATTTTGTCAATTCCCATATAGGCTTGACCTATATACTAAGACTAGTACTAGTAATGTGGTGCTCGGTGAGAAATTTCATGTTTGATTTTTGTGGGGAGTTTGCTTAGTTCAAGTCATGTTTCCATGTTTAAGAAGGCTTGGAGTATTAATTTCAACTCAAGTTTATGGGTTTGAGTTTAGAAAAGAGGGTGTGGAAGGGAGTTAACTAGTTGAAATTAACAGTGTTTGATTAAGTCAATCTTTTATTTATTTTTTTTTTGTGAATTTTTTGACCTTTTTACTCTTTTTAAGTTTTATTAATTTTCTTTGTTTTTTTGGAATGTTTTACATGTACTTGAATGATTTGAAAAAGGAGGGAAAGGAAGGAAAGAGGATGTGGTAGCTAATGGTAATAGCTGCTTACTATTGTCAATGATCACTTTGGTGACTTATTTATGGGAAAATTGGAGACAAAGTATATACAAGAGGATGTAACTAGTAAGAAATTTTTGGTATCAAAATTGATGATTGCAATCTTCAATACTCTTAAAATTCTAAAATTTTGATACCAAAAATTTTTGCTATCTTACTGAAGAATTATCTCTCACAAATGTTTGTCTCTTTTATTGTCATGAATGACTCTATATTCTTATTTTCACAAAATATTTTCCTACATAAAGAAATTGACTAGGGACTTGTATTTTTTTATTTATATTATAATTACAATTTTATATTTACTTAATTAGGTTTAACTTTTATGTTTAATTAAATTTCCTTTTCAAAATTACATGTTTTAATTTTTTAAAATTTTTTTCAACTATTTATTATATATATTAGGTTAATGGGTTATTACATTTGGATTTCAAGTAGGTTTGGGTTTGGGCTTGGCCCAATTGAGATGTCGTGCTTGTTATTGTTGTCTTTAACACACCTCAGCTTCCCTTTCTTATCAATGTGCCATATTAGCAACAAAAACATTTTTTTGTTAGTCTAGTTTAATGGCTAGCTAGAATTGTTATAAAAAAATTCTAAGTTTATTTAATTATTTCTTTTGAAAGGTCATATTAGATTTAACATATCATGCAAAATTACAAATAAAATTATATATTAACTCCTTTTAATTTCACACAAGAAAACATCAGGACAATCTAACCCTAAGAATGCCCAAAAAAAATCTCAGCCCTAACTCATTTTTCTCTATAGGTTTTAAGGGGACAAGGACATTTTGTTGTTGAATTCAAGAGCTTATGGTCTAATTTGAAGCATTAAAGGCAAGATCTAAGCATGGACAAGGTTTTAAAAGCAAATAGGGCCATGGACTCTTATTTATTCCTACTTTTTATTGATTTTTATTATGTTTCTTATTTTTATTTTTCTTAATTATTTTTGAAAAAAATAAAGAAGGGAAGGAGTGGGTTATATTTTTTTTGAAAGTGTTTTTTCTCCAAAATAATTATTATCTTTCTTCTTTCAATCCTTGAAGGAAAAGAGAGAATAAAAAAAGGCCTAGGGTTTAGATCTACTCTAACAAATATAGGAGGCATTAATTTTCATTTTTCTTGTTTTAAATAAATCTTGACATTTACTATTTTGTTACTTTTGGTTTTCTCAAAGAAATTTTTGATTTCACTCTTTTTTGGAGTTTTAATGTTTGGACCAAAAAAATGAAAGCAAAAATTTGAAAGAATAGGTTCTTATTGGCTTTAATAAGAGTTTGAAAAAACATGCCATTGTTACTAGGAATTTTTGTCGATTTGTATATAGGCTTGACCTATACAAAGATTGGTATTGGTATTGTGGTGCTTGGTGAGAAATTTCATTTTTGATTTTTGTGGAGAGTATGATTAGTTTGAGTCATGTTTGCTTGTTTGAGAAGGCTTCTAGTATTAACTCTAACTCAAGTTCATGGGTTATGAGTTCAGATAAGTGGGCGTGGAAAAGAGTTAACTAGTTTAAATTAATAAGGTTTGATTAAGTCAATCTTTTATTTATTTTTTGTTTGTGAATTTTTTGACCTTTTTACTCTTTTTATGTTTTATTAATTTTCTTTTTTTTTTAGGAATGTTTTACGTGTACTTGAATGATTTGAAAGAGGAGGGAAAGGAAGGAAAGAGGATGTGGTAGCTAATGGTAATAGCCACTTGCTATTGTCAATGATCACTTTGGTGACTTATTTATGGGAAAATTGGAGACAAAGTATATACAAAAGGATGTAACTAGTAAGAAATTTTTGGTATCAAAATTGATGATTGCAATCTTCAATACTCTTAAAATTCTAAAATTTTGATACCAAAAATTTTTGCTATCTTACTGAAGAATTATCTCTCAAAAATGTTTGTCTCTTTCATTGTCATTAATGACTTTATATTCTTATTTTCACAAAATATTTTCCTACATAAAGAAATTGACTAAGGTCTTGTATTTTTTTTATTTATATTGCAATTATAATTTTATATTTACTTAATTAGATTTATCTTTTATGTTTAATTAAATTTCCTTTTCAAAATTACATGTTTTAATGTTTTTTTATTTTTTTTTTCAATTATTTATTATATATATTAGGTTAATGGATTATTACCATTTGGATTTCAAGTAGGTTTGGGTTTGGGCTTGGCCCAATTGAGATGTCGTGCTTTGTTATTGTTGTCTTTAACACACCTTAGTTTCCCTTTCTTATCAATGTGCCATATTAGCAACAAAAACCTTTTTTGTTAGTCTAGTTTAATGGCTAGCTAGAATTGTTATAAAAAAATTCTAAGTTTATTGAATTATTACTTTTGAAAGGTCATATTAGATTTGACATATCATGCAAAATTACAAATAAAATTATATATTAACTCCTTTTCATTTCACATAAGAAAACATCAAGATAATCTAACCCTAAGAATGCCCAAAGAAAATCTTAGCCTCAACTCATTTTTCTCTACAGGTTTTTAGGGGACAAGGGCATTTTTGTGTTGAATTCAAGAGCTTATGGTCTAATTTGAAGCCTTAAAGGCAAGATCTAATCATGGACAAGGCTTTAAAAGCAAATAAGGCCATGGACTCTTATTTATTCCTACTTTTTATTGATTTTTATTATGTTTCTTATTTTTATTTTTCTTAATTATTTTTGAAAAAAATAAGGAAGGGAAGGAGCGGGTTATATTTTTTTTAAGTGTTTTTTTTTTCAAAATAATTATTATCTTTCTTCTCATGGTCTTTAAAGGAAAAGAGAGAATCAAAACAAGGCCTAGGGTTTAGATCTACTCTAACAAATAGAGGAGGCATTAACCTTTATTTTTCTTGTTTTAAAAAAATCTTATATTTTATTATTTTGTTACTTTTAGTTTTCTTAAAGAAATTTTTGATTTCACTCCTTTTTGGAGTTTTAATGTTTAGACCTAGAAAATGAAAGAAAAGATTTGAAAGATTAGGTTCTTGCTGGCTTTAATAAGAGTTTGAAAAAACATGCCATTATTGCTAGGGATTTTTGTCGATTCGTATATAGGCTTGACCTATACAAAGACTGGTATTGGTAATGTGGTGCTTGGTGAGAAATTTCATTTTTGATTTATGTGGGGAGTTTGTTTAGTTTGAGTCATGTTTGCATGTTTGAGTAGGCTTAGAGTATTAGTTCCAACTCAAGTTAATGGGTTACAAGTTCAGATAAGAGGGTGTGGAAGGGAGTTAACTAGTTTAAATTAATAGTATTTGATTAAGTCAATCTTTTTTATTTTTGTGAATTTTTTGAAATTTTTTACACTTTTTATGTTTTATTAATTTTCTTTTTTTTTTTTTTTTTTGAATGTTGCACATGTACTAGGATGATTTGAAGAGGAGGGAAAGGAAAGAAAAAGGAGGTGGTAGCCAATGGTAGTAGCCACTTATTGTGATCAATGATGGCTTTGGTGACCTAATCTATGGGAAAATTTGGAGACAAAGTATATACAAAAGGATGTAACTAGTAAAAAATTTTTGGTATTAAAATTTAACAATTTTAAGACAACTAATGCTAGGTCAATAATTTTAAGATGGCTAATGGTAGATAGAGGTTACAATCTTTAAGGAGACACTGCCAGCTACTAAGCTGTAGTTCTAATAAAAAGAAATGTGACAATCTAGTTGAGGTGATTAAGGTATTTCGAAACTTAGTTTTCTACTTACAACCTCTAAGGGATTCCTACATTTAGTGGTTTACATTCAATTCCATTTGGTTGACTATATTCTAGTTTCATCTCATCCTAGCTCCATTTATGCATAATACACATGGCATTTCCCTAAGAATTACACAAAATATTCAACTTTCATACCCATAAACTTGATAAAAGATGGTCATTTAAGGATATATGAAGCATTGCGTAAGGTTTAAAAAAGTCGAGTATTTGCAATAAGAAAGGAGGTGATAAAGCTAATACCAAAGGAAATACATGCAAATCCTGAGTCCAGGTTAGAGAGCCTTGAAAATGCATTTGATATTACAATGAAGGGCATATTTAGAAGAGTTAAGAAAATGAAGATTAAGGAGGGGAAAGATCCTAGTTTTGGTTTCATAAAAGAGAATAATTTGAAGCTCAAACTTTCAAGGATGGGAAATGAAGATGATTGGGATCATTTCTTTTGAAAGAAAGGGAGCGAAATAGCAAGATATCTTAAGCACAAACAAATCGATTCTTTGTACTTGTAAACATGTTTAGAGCTTTCAACTCAAAATCATTTTATTTCGCTAGAACCAACTAGCAATAGGATACAATTCAATCTAAGCTCAGGTGATTTTCTAATACTTTAATGAGTATGCATAAGTTTGTTTCCTCTTCATGTAACTTACCATTGGGGATTTCTTTCATTTAATTTTTTTCATTTGTTTACTTATCTATATGTTATTAAACAATGTTACATGTTTATATTTAATGTTTTTATGGTCATTATGCAACATGTATGCCTTATTTGGTAGTGCATTTGAAACTACATCGTAATGAGTAAAAATACCTTTAAATTAAAACACAACTAGAAGATTATTTGATTATATCTTTCAAAATTGAGTTTTCTTACATCAACTCCTTCAAAACCCAAGTTCTAGAAAAGTGACAATGAAATGTTTTAAAAATCATAATCATCTCGCTTTGTAGAGTTGTTGCAATTCATATGTTTTATAACAATTATGATTATAAATTCTTTAATTAAGTTTTTTAATGTCAGATTGTTATATTCTCTAATATTTGATAATTATACTATTTATTTTTTTTGTTTTATTTTAAAAAAATTATTATTTTTTAAAAAATTACTTTAATTATTCTCAATATAAATAATATTTTTATTATTTATTTAAAATAATAAAATAAAATAAAATAAATGTTATAAATCATTAATAATATGTTTAATATTAAATATACAATTTAAAATATTAAAATACTAGTTATATTTTTTAAAAATAAGATAAAATTTTCATCATACTTTTTATGGTCAATTTATATACTAATTGTTACTTTAATAATATTTTTGTTAAATATTTATAAATTTATCAAATTTTTTTCTCAGTATTTTTATTACTATTATCAAGTAGCATGTAATTTTTAGTAATAATAATTCTACTCTCAACACTTTTGTTCATAACACTGTATTTCACGTTGTCTTCTTGTCAAACGATATCTCTCTTATATTTACGTGTGGATTGATGAAATGAAATGGTTTTGTCTCGAAATAATTCAAAATGGGCCGATTGATTGTTCTTGGTGTGTTTGTCATTCATATATATATATATAGTTTTTTACTGTTTTTTATCGGATTTGTTTTGACACATCCAACAATTGTCTAAGGCATTCTAGACAAATATCATTTTTTATTTATGTGTATGTAATCTGTCGTACTTTACAGACTTCTAGTTTCTAGAGATGCACACAGTAAACTTCCACCTATAGTTGCAAAAAGAAGTTTGTCCATACGTTCCCATTTTCTTTTCAGTTCAAGAAATCATGTCAGCCATTGCCTACTTGAAAGTAAACTGGATCATCAAAATTTAGAATGGTGTGGCGCCAATATGAGCCAGTTTCGGCAGAAAAGGCCATGCCTTGCATTGCTGGCTAATAGTTGGGCCTAGTTGCCTTCCACCCAAAAGGCCATACTAATAATAATAGAAATACAAGACAATGTCATAATTTCTAGTGCTAGACAATGAGACAAACATGGTAGCATCAATTATAGTTTCAAAAACAAAAACAATTGCCTCAAATCCCCAAAATTTATTCACCATATCAACCAAATTATAGTATCAATCATTATTTAGAAAATAAGCAATGAAAGTGTTTCCGTATGTTTCTTTCCACTGCATTTATGTCTTGTGCATGTAAGAATTTTTTTACCTCATATAATTTTGCTTTTTCTTAACACAAATGATCTCATTCCCTCATCCATATTTTTTTGTCATATAATTATTATTTCTATTTATATAAACAAAGAAAATCATTTGAATTATAATTCTTTCATGAATTAAAAAAATTTATCAATAGGAGTAATGTCGACCATTAACAAGTGGTCATTATGACATCACCATTCACCGGTCTTAATAAAAAATCTCCCACAAAGAGATCTCAAAGAAACATAACTCCAAATATTTTATAAAAGAAAATTAAGTAGTAACACATATAAAATACTATAAGAATTATGAAAGATATAAATTAATTTTTTTTTATTTAGTCTTATAAATGAATGCCTATTTTTATGAGAAACATATTTTTTTCTTGCTTTTTTCTTTTTTTCTTTTTTGACTATTTTCTTTTATTTGGAGATGTAGTTTTCCATTACAATACTTTCTTTTTTTATTCTTTAGATGAATGAGTTTTAATAATTGACTATCAATTATAGCTGACCTTTATATTTATTTTCTTCTTTTTTCCACCCTAGTTAAGAACACAAATTTGTTTAAAATGTTATTGACTTATACAAGGTAGAATTTTCATTTTGGTTTATTTTTCTATTTGGCCAATTTGAAAATGAAGGGATTTGTAGTTTAAATGTTGGATCTACATTTGTTGATGAAATGATAATATACAAGAAGATAGTTTTTAGACAACAAAAAAGAAAAAGATATCACAAGAAGACGGTGTTAGCCTCATCAAACTAATGCTCCCTTGCTTTTGTATTTAGATTTTTAAGACATCACGTTGCTAAGGCATTTTTTTTTCCCTTTCCTTCTTACCCCCTTGTTTTCATTAAGATTTTAAAGAAATTCTTGTGCTACAATGGTTTTTTTACCCAAGACCCTTTAAGAAATTCAAGTTTGAAACTTGAGCTACTAAGTATAAGCGAGCAATTTATCCATTTGCTAATGCAAAAAGGTGATGACCAATCTTGGTTTTTTAGTGTAGTGTATAGGTGTTTGCATTTAGATCAAGGAAAATAGCTAAGGGAAGGCCTAAGAACAATCCATGCTATTGCAAATTTCCTTGGTTAATAGCTGTTGATTTTAATTTGATTAAGGCATCACTACCCAAAAAATGGATTAAGGTAATGGTTCATAACTAGTGCATTTGAGCTCAAAGCCATTACCTAAAGTCTAATGTAGTGGTTTTTAGACCACTACATTTGTGAGCACTATAATAAATCTAACATAGTGGTTTTCTTTGCCTATAGTAACATATATGAAACCATTGCCTAAAGGCATTTCAGGCAATAATTTTTTAGAGAATAGGCAACAGTTTTTTAAGAGAACAGATAGTAATTTTTTAGGTGAATACATAATAGTTTTTTAAAGAAATAAACAACAATTTTTAAGAAAATAAATATCAATTTTTTAAGGAAATAGGTAATAGTTTTTTAAGTGAAGAGGTAGTGATTTTTTAATTGAATAGGTAGCAATTTTTTAAGCAAATAGGCAATGATTTTTTAAGAGAATAGATACCAGTTTTTTAAAAAATATACAATAATTCTCTAACTATTTTGAAGTTCCAAAACTAGAACATCTATGACAATTATTTGAATAGAAACAAAAAGATTGATTACACACTAAGTTGTCCCTAAGGAACGCATTTTCTTGACAATGAATTTTTTAGAGAATATGTAGCAATTTTTTAGAGAATAGGTAATAGTTTTTTAAGAGAATAGATAACAATTTTTTAGGTGAATAGGTAATAGTTTTTTAAAAGAATAGACAACAATTTTTTAAGAGAATAAACATCAGTTTTTTTAAGGAAAAAGGTAGTGATTTTTTAAGTGAAGAGGTAGTGATTTTTTAAGTGAATAGGTTGCAATTTTTTAAGTAAATAGGTAGTGGTTTTTTAAGAGAATAGGTAACAGTTTTTTAAGAAAATAGGCAGTAATTCTCTAACTATTTTGAAGTTTTAAAATTATGACATCTATGAAAATTATTTGAACAAAACCAAAAAGATTGATTACACACTAAGTTGTCCTTAAAGAATGCATTTTCTTGACAATAAATTTAGAAAGCAACCCATAAATTGAACCAAATGTTGTCTAAATAAAAGCAGCAAGCAAAGATCAATATGGGAGAAATAAGTCCTCTCACTGAAGCATAATAAGCATTTGAAATGTAAACATTGGGCTCGATTAAGCATAATAAGTAACAACTAGGAGAAGATAGCAATAGAAATTCATGTTAATTTTTCAATCTACATTCAATCCATTACAAATGAAGAAATTCATATACTACCTACAAAACCTTCAAATTTGAGAGAATAGAGTGCAATTGCATTATCTTCTTCTCCATATCCTCAATTTGCTTCTTACCTTCCATGAGGTAATGGTCTCTTACCTTCATGAGGAAACTAGCAACAATCCACATTCTTCTCCTTACAAGACCAATGTAGAGAGAGAAAGAGAGAGAGAGAGACAAAATAAACATTATATACATCCAAAAGTAGACAAACTTATCCCTTCAATGCATAAGGCCTTGAAATGATTACATAAGATGGTAATGGTAGTAATACTAGAAAAAAATTAAGCATTTAAGGGTCAAAGGGTATTACCAGCTAGCATAAGTCTTACAAAGTGAGATTGTACTAAAAAGCAAGTAGTATTAAAATCAATTTTGCATGTTATTATGGCCATTAACCTATTTCTACCAATGATTGCACAAATTTTTTATTAGTGTTCAACTTCAAAAGAACACTTGGAAGCTTGTTCGAACAACTTTGAAAATCACCTCTAATAATTTGCCTAAAGCATCCTTCGTGGGAAAATTAGTATACATCTTTGTGCTAGCAAACCTATCATATATAATCATAAAGACTTTGAAATGGACAATATATGTGGAAGACATACCAATTAGTTGTTTTGTAACTTGCATCCATAGCACAATTATCAAGATCAATAAACATGCCAATAACCCACACCTACAATAGAAGATTGATGGCTTTGTTATGGGAAAGTAAGAAAACTTGAACTACCTATCAGTTAAAGAACAATAATGGGTGTTGGTCGTATTGTGATCCCACCTTCATGTATTCCCATAAAGGCTAAAAGGCACAAAAGGAAGAAAACATTAATAGCTTAACAACTAACTTGAAATTTATATTTCTTGGGCACAAATATGTGATCTATTGATCTTTCTTTATATTCAAGGATGGTTTTGAATGAGCAAAGTTTCATTAGAAAAATAACATTTTGGTAAGCAATTATATAATTATGAAGAAACCATTAATAGTATAAACTATAATATAAGAGGAAAAAAATGCCTAAGTATGTATAAACTAATCAATCATGCCAAGAAAAGGTGGAATAGAGAAACTACAAAATGAAATGAAGCAAAACAATCAAAAAAGGAAATGGGAAGGTTGAGGTTAACATTATCAGTTCCTAAAATGCAACTGTCAAATCATTATAAGTTTTAAATTCTTTTTGTTTAAAAAGAGAAACAAATGAACATCTAGTATAACAAAAATTGATTTTGATCTTTACCTGAGTGGATGTGCGGTTAGGATAAGAAGAAACACATGGATTTCTACCTTCTTATAGTGTCATTTAGGATAACATGCCTCTAGTAAAAGATCTTATGATTTTGTATCTAATATAACTTTAATTACTTTAAACAAAAACTAGATTGATGAAAAAAGTAAACAATAAGCACCAAACCAATCAAACCATAAATGGTTTCCCAATCAAATAGTAGCTTACAGAAAACTTTAAAACAAAAATATTAGATTAGGAAAAGAAAATAGAAAAGAAGAGCAAAAAGGAAAAAAGTGGTAAGGACATAGTGAGCTTCAAAGGCAATATTCTTCATCACTGCTCTTTTTCCCATCTGCATGCATTTGTGCAATAATGTTTCCTTGAAGACTTAAAAAGAGACAAAACAAAGAAATAATTAATATTGGATGTCTGTCTATTATAACAACTTTCACAATTTTATCCTTACTTGCTCTTCCAAGGATGGTTTTAATATTCTAGTGTAATTTCACTACAAAAACATCGTTCATAGTAAGCAATTACAATTATAAAGAAATTTTACAATATAATATAAAAGTGATTGATGGGAAAAAAGGAAATGTAAGGATATTTATAAACATAAAAATCTTGCCATGAGAAAGTGGTGCACAGAGAAAAGAAAAAAAAAAGAAAACAAAGATTAGACTTATGCCTTAATGTAATGGAGAAGGACAAAAATCCAAATTAATTCAAGATTTGAATTCTTTATGTTAAAAAACAAAAAACTAATGAACATCGAAGGCAACAAAAAATAACACTTGTCATTGCATGGCACAACAAAGTTTGAAAGTTATTGAGATTATGTTGCTTAAAGGAGCAAAATCATTGATAATTGGCTGGTCCTAGCAACCCAAAATTGAAGCTTTAGATGACCAACCTAAAAGGGCTATTAATGCTCAATAGGCACTTCGCAAACATCCCTATATGTGAAAAGGAATTGTGCAACATAAAATGAAAGAATGTCATGTCCTCATATTTGAAATTCAGTAGTGTATAAAATTTGACACTACAGACAAAAATAAATAGATATGAGTCCTTCTCAATTCAAGTGAACAAATCAATGAGAAATGTGCTAGCCTCAAAGGTCAAAGAATGAAGCTAATTAAAAGAAAAGAAAAAATGATGAAATAATGAAAAGCTATAATGCAACAAAGTAATCAAATTAGGAAAAGAAAGAAATGATTATAGAAAAAGAAGTAGCCAAAGCCTGCAAGGCCATTGACAATGACCTCATTTACAACATAAGATATAACACTATGTATGAAATTCCAACATGCCATTGTCCCTTCCTTGTTGCCCAACCCTTTATTTCAAAAGCTAATTGAAAACAACAACAAACAAACCAAAACTAGAAATCAATTTTACAAACCTTAGACAGTCTTAGAGAGAATCCAATCAAAATACTAATCAATTCTAACCTAACAAAGTACAAAAACCCCTAATGCCTAAAATTGTCTAGGAAGAAAAATAGATCAAAATGAATTGAACAATTTTGGGAGAAATGAAATTGATTAGGAGAATTGAAAATAAATTTATCCCTTCATTTTTTTTAATAAAAAGATTAGGTAGAAGTCTAAAACCATTACCTTATTCAAAAAATAGGTAGCAATTCAAGATCATTGCCTTAGCCCTTTTTTTTAACATAAAGATTGCTACTTATTTCCATTTCAAGAAAATCCATTTTTAGAAAAAGAATAGGCAATGGTTTAGAACTATAACCTTATATCTTTAATTTCAAAAGGAATAGGTAGTGGTTTAAAACCACTACCATAACCCTTTATTTTGAAAAGTAATAGGCAATGGTTTAAAACGTTGATTAGTCCCTTATTTTGGAAAAAAAAAAAAGATTAGGCAATGGTTCCAAACCCATACCTTATTCCTTTTTCAGAAAAAAATAAATAATGATTCAAGATTGCTGCCTTATCCCTTTATTTTCAAAAGAAATATGAAGCAGTTTAGAACTATTGCCTTAACCCCTTATCTTTTTTTTTATAAAAAAAAGATTAGGCAGTAGTAATCCTTTTTTAGAAAAAAAAAAAGCAACAATTTAAGACTATAGTGTAAACATTATAATTACTATCTTTTCCTAAGATAATGCAATAGTTTTGAACTACTACATGAAGTCAACTATTGCCACATTATATTTATGCAATGGTTATTGGTGTTATCTTAAGGATTTATTTAGCAATTTATAATCATTATCTTAGTCCTTTTATTTGGTAATGCATCTAAAGAAAAAATGGGAGTGAATTACCTCTGAGATTATAAGTGGGGGCCTTCCTCTATGTCAATCAATGAGCTATCTTTGGTAGACTTAGGCTTCTTGGGACCTCATTTAACTTGGCCAAAAGGTAAAACATCTTAAACAAGAGTACTTTGTAGATTAGACAAAGCTTTGTGCAATGTGTAGTGAAGCCTTTCTTGGCATGTGGTGGTGATTTGTCATTTTTTGCAAGTTCTTTGCTGGTATGATTGAATGGGATTCAACAAAAGCATTAATAAGATTAGCCATTTCAATTTTAGGCAACGTGACTTCTTCCTAAGGATTTTTGTATGCTTTTATGAGACTTATGGAATTAATAGGTGACTCTCGTTATTGTATTTTCAAATCCTTTTTCTATTTTAGTGTAATGGAATAAAAAAAAAGTTTTTCGTAATGTCTTTTCATGAAGGAAACAACTTTTAGCATGACTTTAGGGTAGCTAACTATCTATGGAGAATCGCATATCAATGGGTCTTATTACCTTAGAGTATCACCTATAAATTGAATTGGAAGTAGTTTTTGCTTAAGAGGAGATCTTCTAGTTCCAAAAATATTTAGCCTAGTGGATTTTAGATAGTGATTGCAATACCTAATACTTTCAAGCAAACACTATGGCCCAAAGAAAATGTAATAAAATTGAAGCTTTACAAGATGGCATAAAGGGATGGATCTAGAATAGTGTATTGTTGCACCTTTAGCTTGTAATCATTTTAAATAGTTATATTCATAAGAGGGCACTCTTTTGGATGCTTTTCCATTCCTTGGTTGCTTTCCTCATTTATCTACTTCAAATATGTTTGCTCTTACATGGCCTTTTAATAATGATTATGTGAAGAAGACTATGTTTGATATGGGACCTTTTAAGGCACCAAGTTTGGATGGTTACCAAGCTGTATTTTATTAAAAAACGTAGGACTTAGTTGGTCCCTTAGTTATTGATCATGGAACATTGCTGGTCCTTAACTTAAGATAGAAGCATGTCATAATGTGAAGCCTTACGCTTGCCATCATCAGTGCCACTGCTCAACTTAATGGTGTTAGTTGGTTATGAGGGGAGCTCTGTCATTAGGAGACTACCTTTAATGACTTTGACTTTCTTGTTACTGTTGGCTAGTAAATTTGAATCTTTTGTTGATAACAAGAGCTTCTCTTCATTTGCTATTTCTTTAGCCATAACTTTTCCTTCATTTTGTTTGGTGTATTAGAAAATAAGATCTATTGAACTTTTGGAACATGTCATCACATTTAGAAATTTGAAGAGAGAAATCCTATCCTACATAGGAAACAAAGATTAATCAAGATTCTATCTCATAATTGACTAAGTATTATTTACTTTGTTGGCAAAACTTTTGATCTAAACTAATAAATTAGTTGATCCTTGTGGTAAAAGAAAGATAAGAGATAGGGTACAACTCTTCATTTAACTAAAACTTGATTCACTTTCTCCATATGAGAAATTTTAGCAACATCTTATGAGTCCATGAATTTTTTGAGATTGACTAAGGATATAAGACCAAAAGAAAAGGAGTTATCTCAATAAAAGGTGGGATGTAAAGGAGAATAATAAAAGAGAGAAAGGATAAGAAACAAGAGAAGAAGCAAGCCAAGAAAAGAGAAAAAGGAGAAGGTAATAGTGTTTAATTTGTTATATATTTTCATCTAATTTTACTCTTAAATTTGTGTTATTATTCTCACTTATGTTTTATTTTATGCATATTTTACACATTTTTATTTTTATTTTTTGAAAGAAAGGAGTATTATGAATATTTCAAATGAATGTGTCTCATAAATTGATGAGAACCATAGAGATGATGGGTGACAGGCTCCAATGGTTGCAAGAGGTCCATTGCACATCCCAGAAGGCCCAATAACACGAGTTAGAGCCAAAAAGATTAAAGAAGCACTAAATGGGCTGATTTAGGACATTCGGGTCAACCCAGCTTCAAATGGGGCGAATTCAAGTTTGACAAGGAGTCCAGCCCTAATTAATATAATTAGAATACTTAATAGATCAGAATAAGTAATAGCATTTCTTCCTAAATAAGAGTTTATTATTTATATTGGAATTTGTCCACAATTAGGAATTCCTCCAAAATAAGGATTTGTCCTAAGTAAGAATTTGTGCCTCTTTAGGATTGCTATCTTAGCCTATAAATAGGCTGCCCTTGTAAGCTCTGGAGAGTCAAACAACTTTGAGTGAAATAAAAAGCAAGGGTTTTTCTTTCGATTCTTTTAGGGACTAAAGAACTTATCAAGAGGTACTTCTTGTGGCGTTCTAATCGACTTATCACTCCCAATTCCTTTCTTTTCTGGAGTGTGGCATCCATATCCTTCTTAAATACACTAGGTTCATGTTCCTTCCCAGAGTGGGTCTAGGGTTTGTGATATTAAACTCTAGTTTAGCTTTCCTGGTTGTTCTTTGATTCCCTGTGTGCATTAGGTCCCTAAGCCACGTCTTTTTGGGGTTTTTCGCATCAGTTGGTATCAGAGCCTGGTTCTAAATCAGGTTGAATCCACTCACTCTTCAATTTTCTATCTTTTGATTTATTTATTGTTGTTTAGTTTGTCTATTATGTGCATTATCATTCAAATGCACAAATCTATTTATTTGCAATCCTTCTCTCTTTGCTTGTTTGTTTAAGCTCATAAACGTGCTAATTTTAATTCCAATTGGTATGTTTAAGTATTCTACTATTGTTTTGTGTTGAAAAAAAAAACCAAAAAAAAAAAAGGGAAGGAATAAGAATAAAAGAAAAAAAACATCAAATTCAAAGTTATTGATAAGGTTAACAGTTTGGTCATATTGGCCACCATAATAATAAAGTTTTCTTACTCAACTCCAATTCTACCATCTGTTTTCCTATTTTGTTACCCAAGTTGTCCTCTAGGTTATATTACCCATATCCTAATTTTTGTGAATTTAGTTCATTAAATCCGTTTGTGTTGACATCCTTTTTCGCTTGATTCTTGTTCTCCAATTTGTTCAATTCTACGCCATTTAGCTTATTCTATTCAAAATCAATAACCTTGATTTACGTTGTTTAGTTCTTTATAGAGCTAAAAGGGAAAATCTGAGTGGTAAAAGGTAAGAGTGAAAGTTCATATAAAAAAAAAAAAAACCATAAAGAGTGTAAACACGAGGGAGTGTGACATAATCTTTTGAGTGAAACACGTGAGGGAGTGTTCTGTGAGGTATCCCATTTGTTTTGTGCAGAAGTAAGACTATGATGTCCAAAGACAAAGGTGTAGCTCAAGAGGGAGCTGGTGATGTGTCCTTCATGATCAAAGCTATGCAACAACAATTTGAGCGCATGAATACCAGATTTGATGATATGAGGGAGAGGATGGAGGAGCAAGCTATTACAATAGCAGAGTTGCAAAGGAAACATAGGGAATATGAGGCTCCCAAAGCAAGAAGGCAGTTGACACGTGCCTATGACCATGAAGATGATGTAGAAGATGATGAAGCTGATGATCAAACTACGATGGTTAGAACTGGTAACAATAGAAGGGATCGAAGAGAATTTAGGAGGCAAGGCACCTATGATCATAATTTGGGTAGTATTAAAATGACAATTCCTTCATTCCAAGGTAAGAATGATCCTGATGCATACCTAGAATGGGAAAAGAAGGTTGAATTGGTTTTTGATTGCCATAACTATTTCGAGGAGAAAAAGGTAAAGCTTGCTGCCGTTGAATTTACTGATTATGCTATTATTTGGTGGGATCAACTTGTTTTGACTAGGAGAAGAAATCATGAGCAGCCTATTGATACATGGGAGGAGATGAAGGCTATCATGAGGAGGAGGTTTGTCCCTGATCACTATTACAGGGAGTTGTACCAAAGGTTGCAAGGGCTCACTCAGGGCACCAAAAGTGTGGAGGACTACCACAAGGAGATAAAGATTACCATGATTAGGGCCAATATAGAAGAAGATAGAGAGGCAACCATGGCTCGATTTCTGCAAGGGCTAAATAGGGACATAGCAAATGTAGTTGAATTACAGCACTATGTGGAATTGGAAGACATGGTGCACATGGCCATGAAAGTTGAAAAGCAACTTAAACGAAAGGGCTCCACACGGGTTGGGCAGAATTCTGGTTCTACCTCATCGTGGAAGCTAAACTGGAGTAAAAGGGATGAGATGGCCAATTACAAGTCCAAAGCCGAGCTACCTAAGCACAAGAATGTGGGTTTTGGCAAGGAGACAGGTAAATTCAAACCCCAACCGAGTAGAAATAGAGATATTAAATGTTTTAAGTGTTTAGGCAGGGGTCACATTGCATCTCAATGTCCAAATAAGCATGCAATGATCCTCAGAAGTAACGGTGATGTTGAAACTGAAAGTGAATTAGATGATGATTCTGTGCCACCGTCAGAGGGTGAATGTGATGGAGAGGAGTATCCAGTTAACGGAGTAACTCTCGTTACGAGGCGAGCATTGAATGTACAAGCAAAAGAAGAAAATGAGGTGCAACGAGATAACATCTTTCAGACAAGGTGTCTCATCAAAGATAAGGTATGTAGTATGATTATTGATGGTGGGAGTTGCACTAACGTTGCTAGCACAACTATGGTTAAGAAGCTGGATTTACCTACTATGAAGCATCCTAGATCATATAAACTACAATGGTTGAATGAGAGTGGTGAAGTGAAGGTAAATCAGCAAGTTCTCGTATCATTTTCTATCGGAAGGTACCGTGATGAAGTTTTATGTGATGTTGTACCCATGCATGCGGGACATATTCTATTAGGAAGACCATCGCAATTTGATAGGCGAGTTATGCATGATGGCTTCAAGAATCGATATTCCTTTGTAATGAACAAAAAACCTATCATTCTTATACCATTATCACCTCAACAAGCATATGAGGATCAATTAAGGATTAAAAATGAGAGTGAACAGAAAAGAGAGATTGATAAAAGAGAAGAAAGAGAAGAAAACATGAGGACACAAGAAAAAGAGAAGAAAAAAGAAAATCTCTATGCAAAAGGAAGTGATGTCAAAAGAGCATTCTATGCCAAACAACCTATGATTATACTTTTGTACAAGGAGGCTTATTTTAACACTAACAAGTTTGACTCATCTTTGCCTAGTGTTGTTGTTGCATTATTGTAGGAATTTAAAGATGTATTCCCTAACGATATCCCAAATGGATTGCCACCTAATAAAGGAATTGAGCATCAAATTGATTTCATCCCAGGTGCATCCATCCTTAGCTGGCCAGCATATAAGAGTAATCCTGAGGAGACAAAGGAGCTTCAAAGGCAGGTTGAGGAGCTTATGTCCAAAGGATATGTGAGGGAAAGCATGAGTCCATGTGTTATGCCTGTCCTACTTGTACCAAAAAAAGATGGGACTTGGAGGATGTGTGTTGATTGTCGAGCAATCAACAAAATCACTGTAAAGTATCGTCACCCCATACCTAGATTAGATGACATGTTAGATGAATTGCATGGTTCATGTGTTTTTTCTAAGATTGATTTGAAAAGCGGATATCATCAGATTAGGATGAGAGAGGGAGATGAGTGGAAAACAGCTTACAAAACTAAGTATGGGTTGTATGAGTGGCTAGTTATGCCATTTGGTCTTACTAATGCACCAAGCACTTTTATACGACTAATGAATCATGTTTTACATGCATTCATTAGTAAATTTGTAGTGGTGTATTTTGATGATATCTTGGTCTATAGTAAAACCCTAGAAGATCATCTTGATCATTTACATTCTGTTGTAAGTGTTTTACGTTCTGAGAAATTGTATGCTAACTTACATAAATGTTCCTTTTGTACTGATCAGATCACATTTCTTGGCTTTGTTGTCAGTGCTAAAGGTGTTAAGGTTGACGAGGAAAAAGTTAAGGCAATTCGTGATTGGCCTACACCTAAGTCAACTAGTGATGTGCGTAGCTTTAATGGTCTAGCTAGTTTCTATAGACACTTTGTTAAAGACTTTAGCACCATTGCCGCATCACTTACTAAGCTTATCAAAAAGAACATGAGTTTTAGGTGGGGTAGTGACCAAGACAAGGCTTTTAATTGCATCAAGGAAAAATTAAGTTCTACACCTTTACTTGCTTTACCTAACTTTGCAAAAACTTTCGAGATTGAGTGTGATGCCTCAGGTATTGGCATTAGAGCTGTTTTGATGCAGGAAAGGCACTCAATTGCTTACTTTAGTGAAAAGCTAAGTGGAGCAAGCCTTAATTATCCTACTTATGATAAAGAGATGTATGCATTGGTACGGGCTTTGGAGACATGGCAACATTACCTTTGGCCTAAAGAGTTTGTCATCCATACTGACCATGAATCTTTGAAGCACTTGAAGGGACAAGGAAAGTTGAACAAAAGACATGCCAAGTGGGTTGAATTTATTGAGACCTTTCCCTACATCATCCAATATAAAAAAGGTAAGGAAAATGTGGTAGCTGACGCGTTATCTTGTAGGTATGCCCTTATCTCTACACTTACTGCAAACTTATTAGGATTTGAACACATTAAGGATTTATATGTGAATGATCCTGACTTTGCTAATGTATATAGAGCATATGAGGTGTTAGCCTTTGAGAAGTTTTATAGGCATAAGGGTTTCTTATTTAGGGAAAATCGTTTATGCATGCCTATGAGTTCTTTGAGGGAGTTGGTTGTAAAAGAAGCTTATGAGGGTGGTCTAATGGGTCATTTCGGAGTTAGGAAAACCTTAGATGTCCTAAATGAACATTTTTTTTGGCCACGAATGAAATGAGATGTTGAGAGGATATGTGCGAAATGCATAACATGCAAACAAGCTAAATCTAGAGTTTTACCTCATGGCTTGTATACCCCTTTACCCATACCTAACCATCCTTGGGTTAATTTATTTATGGACTTTGTACTAGGATTGCCACGAACAAAAAGGGGTAGGGATTCTGTATTTGTTGTTGTTGATAGATTTTCAAAGATGGCACACTTCATCCCATGTCATAAAACTGATGATGCAAACAACGTGGCTAACTTATTCTTTAGAGAAGTAGTACGTTTGCATGGCATGCCACGAAGCATTGTTTCAGATTGGGATACAAAGTTCTTAAGCTACTTCTGGAAGACTTTATGGGGTAAGTTAGGTACTAAGCTATTGTTTTCAACTACTTGTCATCCACAAACTGATGGGCAAACTGAGGTAGTTAATCGAACTCTTTCTACTCTTTTGCATGCTATTATTCGAACAAATTTGAAAACATGGGAAGATTGTTTACCACATGTCAAGTTTGCATATAATTAGAGTGTTCATTCTACTACTAGTTACTCTCTATTTGAAATCGTATATGGTTTTAATCCATTGACTCCTTTGGATTTGGTACCTATACTTGTCAATGAGTATGCCAGCTTAGATGGGGAATGCAAGGCTGACATGATAAAAAAATTGCATGAGAAGGTGCAACAACATATTGAAAAACGAACTGAGCACCACGCATCCCAAGTCAACAAGGGACGAAAGAAGGTGGTGTTTGAACTTGGTGATTGGGCTTGGGTGCATATGCACAAGGAACGGTTCCCAGCTCAAAGGTGTTCGAAGCTACAACCCAGAGGAGATGGTCCCTTTCAAGTTGTAGCCCGAATTAATGACAATGCTTATCAGTTGGATCTTCCTGGTGAGTATAATGTGAGTGCAACATTTAACATTTCTGATCTTTCCCCTTTTGATGTAGGTGATGATTCGGGGATGAATCCTTTTGAGGAGAGGGGGAATGATGAGAACCATAGAGATGATGGGTGAAAGGCTCCAATGGTTGCAAGAGGTCCATTGCACATCCCAGAAGGCCCAATAACATGACTTAGAGCCAAAAAGATTAAAGAAGCACTAAATGGGCTGATTTAGGACATTCAGGCCAACTCAGCTTCAAATGGGGCGAATTCAAGTTTGACAAGGAGTCCAGCCCTAATTAATATAATTAGAATACTTAATAGGTCAGAATAAGTAATAGCATTTTTTCCTAAATAAGAGTTTATTATTTATGTTGGAATTTGTCCACAATTAGGAATTCCTCCAAAATAAGGATTTGTCCTAAGTAAGAATTTGTGCCTCTTTAGGATTGCTATCTTAGCCTATAAATAGGCTGCCCTTGTAAGCTCTAGAGAGTCAGACAACTTTGAGTGAAATAGAAAGCAAGGGTTTTTCTTTCGGTTCTTTTAGGGACTAAAGAACTTATCAAGAGGTACTTCTTGTGGTGTTCTAATCAACTTATCACTCCCAATTCCTTTCTTTTCTGGAGTGTGGCATCCATATCCTTCTTAAATACGCTAGGTTCGTGTTCCTTCCCAGAGTGGGTCTAGGGTTTGTGATATTAAACTCTGGTTTAGCTTTCCTGGTTGTTCTTTGATTCCCTATGTGCATTGGGTCCCTAAGTCACATCTTTTTGGGGTTTTTCGCATCATAAATGGAAGAAATATTGATGGAAGAGTAAGAAGTAAATAAAAGAAACATTGACAATATTCCTAATCTAATTTGGAGTTGTTTTTGAAGAGGAGTCCTACCTTTATTCAAAAACCAAACCCAATCATGATTATATCCCATTATTGATTGAGTACTATTCAATATTTTGGTCATAATTTTGATTTTAAAAGTTCAAATTGAGTTATTATTATAATCAAGAAAACTAAAGAAATAAGGCTACAACTTTTTAGTTTATAAAGAACTCTAATTTGGTTTCTATATAAAAGAAATTTTACTTAGAAGTTATGGGTTATAAATTTTTTTAGAGGTTAAATGGACATAAGAATTCTAAACTTGTGAAAATATAAGAGGAGACATAAAATCAATAGAAAGATAAAGGATAGAAAGGGAAGAAAAGAATAAAGAAAAAGGAGAAGGAAAGTGAAAATAGCAATCCACAAGTTTGGAGAAAGAAGTGAAATAGCTTTGACATTCAGTTTTTATCCTCAAAGACTAAGTTTTGTTTGATTTTTATTACTTATTCTTTGATGTATTCTTATTGGTTTTTTTTAAAAAAAAAAAACTCAATGGATTTGCTGAATTTTATTATAACTAGTTAAATTATTTTAAGTTAAAGTTTAGATGTAATTTGATCTGTAGTTTATGTGATTAATTGTTCTTTTAATTCAAGACTCTTTTTTTTTTTTAAATTTTGTTATTTGTATGAAGAGTTTATATTATTGAACTTACCGCTTTAAGAGTTTGACTACCTTTTGCATGATCTTATGATCCATACATAAACTCGAGAAAGAGTTATATGAATTAGATCAATTGTAATATTAACCATGTGTTAGACAATGAGATTAAAAGATAATTAGGATCAAATGTGGTAATTGAAGCAGAGAAAAGGGTTACGAGTCCCCTTTCTTAAATTTGAGATTTCATAAAACTTTATACTTGTTTGCTTGATTAAAATAACACACAATTAATTTAGTGAGCAATGAAAAGATTAATTTGACTTAAGAAAGGTAGTTAATTAATTAGGAAAAATCTCCCATCACATGTAATAATTATTAATAAATCTTAATTTTAATTTTTTTGCTCTTAGTTTGAATTATTTAATGGATTGCATAACTTGGATTGAATGAAATTTAGGCCCTAGTGTCCTAATATCTATAGTTTCTTTCCACTTGGAAATTGAAAATAATTTTTGTAGTTAATTCAACTTGGGTTAGATTAGCATTGTCCTAATATTATAGAATAGTATCCATGGGAATGATAATCTATTCATCCTATATTGCATAATCAATTATTTATACTAGCCTAAATGTAGTGCATAATTCACACATTATGTTTTTAGCATCATTGTTAGGGACTATTCATCTACATTATTAACACTAATAATCTTGCTTTAGATTAGATTATTAATTTGTAGTGTTAATTATTTACTTTGGATTTCATAGTATTTATTTAATTTACTTTTGTAGTTGGGTTGTTCCATTTAGTTTTAGTTTACTTGGTTATAATTCTTGGTTTGCAGGCATGGTAGTGCATGACCCATGCTAGTGGTGAGGACTTGCTACTTTTGACTATAAGATAGAGTGAACCATTAGAAAATTTTTGACACAAAAAGAGAAGAACATTATGGCACAAGAAAAGGAGGTACAAAAAAAATGAAGAGCCCCTAGTTCATATGCTACACCATCTTTAGAAAGGTTGATACCAAGCATTACTAGGCTAGAAATCTAATCTAACTCCTTTGAGGTCAAGTTGGTTATCAATTAAATGATTTAAATGAGTGTTCTATTAATGGTTTACCTAATGATAATCCCAATTCTAATATTATTGACTTAAAATTTGTGATACTTTTAAGTATAATGGTGTGAGTAATGATGCTATTAGGCTTAAAGTATTTCCTTTTTCATTGTGTGATAAAGCATGAAGTTAGTTTAACTCTCTTCCTATAGGATCTATTAGTATTACTACTTGGAATCCCATGGCATAAAAAATTAAAGCTAAAATTTTCTCTCTTTTTAAAAAGATGGAGATGAGGAATCATATAACTATGTTTACCTAATTCAATAACAAGTCATTGTATAAGTCATGGAAAACATTTAAGAACTAGCTTAAGAAGTATCCTCACCATAGTTTATGTCATAGGGCTAATTTCTAGCACCAAAATTTTTTTCCTTCGATGGTACCAAGACACCTTTTGGTTTTAGCCAAACCATGCACACAAACACACAAAAAAAAGGTGTTTGCATGTAAAAACACTTAATTGCACAATTTAAAGAAATGCCACCATATATGGGAATTTTCTCAACCATTATTACTTTCTTACTCATCAAGTACAAATGATTTGACAAAGCTCTCACAAGTTTTTTCTCTATACTTTCCTCTTTTGTTGATGTTAAGCTTTGGCTACTCACATTACATATTTATAAGCCATAAGTTATGGTAATTGATACACTTAACTATTTAAGAACATGTATGATATAACTCTTAAGTCAATCATGCATAGTGGTATTCCCTTACTTTTAAGAGCACTTCCCTGTGATCTTTGGCCAATAATGTCTCTATGTCTTCCTGTGCTTAAGGAGTGTTTACCACCTTATTATGGCTTAACAACATTAGAGAAATCACCCATGTTCTCCTTCTCTCATGCTAGACAAACTACACACTTGTGTTAGCTAGCACTTCATTTTGGCTACCTAATCAGCCCATTAATAACATATTCCCATGATTTTAGGGAGCACACTCCAGATTATCCCTATTTTTATGGCCTTTAATTCACTTACTAACTTGGTCTACACTCCAAGCCATCACCTTGTTAGCCATCCCATAATTAAATTGCATATAATTTGCCCTAACTCCAATTATGCACTAATATTTCATTGATGCTTGAGCTAGTTCTTAGCCTACTTATAATCCAACTCACAATTAAACCACACATTGTTAGTTTGAACCTTATCCTAAGTGCTCACATAATGTCAATACATTAACTAACATTTATGTGAGAGATGCATTACCCCCTTAAAATGTATTAGAGAATTTGACCCTTTAGTGGAAAGAGACATTGCCTTGGTTGAGCCATCACATCTTATGTCAAAATATACTTCCCCTCTAAAGAGCCTTTACCCCTAACTCTTTAGCCACTCAACATCATTACCATAACCCATAACTCAACTTCTACCTAGCCTTCCTTGTCTTGTTACCATGAACATTGACTTTATGTTCACCTTGCCTCCTTGATGTGCTTGACTCATGCCAATCTTCATGCCAAGCATTAGTGAGAGATGGCACCAATTGGTTGGGTGGACTAACTTTCCTGCTTTTGCTTCTTAAACTCTAAGCTAACTAAAGAGTATATGGAGTTCAAGAAGAATAAAATTGATAATTTCAGTGAGGAAATGAGTTAAGTGTTGTCTAAATGTATTGAGCTGAAAACAAAAAATAGAGATTATTGAAATAAAATGCAATTTTAAGGCATGAATATAATATAAACTAGTCTTATGTAGTTTTATATTATTCACTTATATTCCTTTGATTAACATTGTGTTGTGTTTTAATTTTTGTGAAAAAGACAACATCATGTTTTTGCTGTAATGTTTCTGTTACTGTAAGGTTATCAATTATATGACACATTTGTTCTATACTTTCATAATTGTAAATGTTAACTCAATTGTTTCAAATGTGGATAATGGTTGTTTGTTGATCATAAATGAATTAAAATATTGATTATTTTAACCCTTAGAATTTTAAGGATGTTTTGACTTTTGGCACAAAAGTCCATAATGGTCAAATTATTTTAATGTTTCCCTTTTTAGAATTACATGTTTTAATGTTTTCTTAACCAATTAAGAGATAGCTGAATCATATTTTTAAAAAATGCCAAGATATATTAGCATATTTTGTTTTTACTACTACATATAATTGATCTTGGATGTTTCAACTTTACAACAATTTGAAATTGCTTTTGTTGATGTATGCCTTAGCAATGAATAGGTTCATTTACTTATTATGAACATACTTAATATTTCATGCATGCAATTATTTGTAAAAGATATTGCTTATTTTTAAAATGTTTATACAAATGATATGGTTCTAAAAATAAAGTTTGTAAAATAAATATACTTTACAAAAAATAATTGTGATGAAATTATAAAAATTGGATATTTATCATATCAAAGTATAATTCCTAATATTATTGCATTGCTTACATATAAATAGTTGATTAATTAATAAATGATTTTCCATCCTAAAGTAATTGTTGGAGAATGTTCTATTGTTCTTAATAGATATTGATTTGAGAAATCCTTACATAAGATGGAACGATGATTATAAAGGGTTGTGATCACCTTAATATAATCAATTGTTATATTATCATTTAAGAATGAATATGATTAAACAATATAGAATAAGTACTACTTTCATACTTAATATTTAATTAGAGTATTAGTAAGACAAAATAATTGAATTACAGTAAGAGAATATATATACTAAAAAAATTAGTCAAACCACTTTTACAGTTCTAATATTAAATTAATCATAACATGTGTCTAAGTGATAAATTAAAAGGGTTTAATTTGTCTAATTTTTTGGAATTATAATTTATATTTATTGTCTACTTGTTAAGACCTTAATGGATCACATAAAAAAATGATGAGAAACACAAAAAGAGATTAAGTTAGGATTGATTAGAAAGCTTAAGAAATTTTTTTAATCAAAATATAATATTTAAAATTATAGGAATTAAAGTATAATTTATTAGAAGTTAATACTAGGCCTTACATAGCCAAAGTTCTCTGTAAATAGAACCTTATATGGCCAACCAAACTAATTTCAGTGAGCTAGCACTCTATTTTGGTTTGCCCTTTTATCTCTCTCTTCCCTTAAAAGAGTTTATGCTTTTAAGAATTGTCTTTATAATTTCTTGTGTGCATACTATTAAAGTCTGAACTTTTCAATTTGATATTGATAGCTTGCAACAACTTATCAATTTGACTTAAAAGAGAAAAAAAGACTTGATTCATTGGTAACTATCTCATCTTTTAGTATAGTTTGTAATTAAATTTAACAACCTATGATGTATTTTGGGAATTCAAAATTTTAAAATATTTATATTATTATGTATTTATTCGATAAACTTTCATTTAATTTCCAATAATAGTATCAAAGTCTGATTTGCTTGTTAAATATAATTTAATTTTATGTTTAGTTGTTATTGATTAACAATTCAATTGATTTATATGTTTATTTAGCGTTATTACAAGTTTACAATTAATTCCTTGTTTTGGTTTTTGGTTAAACACATAAAAAATGAAAAAAAGAAAGAATCAACATTTTGTCACATCGTGCATCAGAGAAAAGTTTTCTTTTGTGTGTCATGGTTTTAAGAAACAAAAAGAAAAAAAAAAGGGGGCTAAAATTAATTTGGGCATTACTATGGATTGTTGGGTAATTAACCATGGTAGTGTTGATGGCTCTAATGAAAGCCATATTGGGTCGCAAGGCCAAGCCTTGTGTGGCATGCATGCATGCATGCGTAATTATACCCATGGTGGTGGCAAGGCATGGCTTTGCTACCGTGTTGTGGCTATTGCTTTTGGCAGTTGCTTATGTGCCTACAAGTCAATGGTTACTTGAGTCATGGTTAACGAATGTTGTAAGCATGCTTCCATTGCATTAGGAAACATTTCTATGAGTAAGAGAGATGTCAAATTAGCACAACAATAAGTTCAGTTTGATTAGATTTTTAAGATTCTAAATTATTTAGAAGTGGAACACCTAATTCAATTAAATTATTGAATTAAAAGAATTTTAATTCAAATACAATTTTAAAATTATTTTCTACATTATAAATAGTGTTTGACTAAAATTGAAACTTCTTAATTGGATTGGGATTGAGCACTTATAATTGATTAGATTACTTGTTGAATTAAAAAACTATATTTTAATTTCATTAGGACTTTTATTTGGATAGGTAAATTAAACACTAAATTTTCATATCAATAATTAGAATTAAACATATATTTACTTTTATGCATATAATTTGAATATGATCACGTGATAGAGGATTATAAGCTTATAAACCCATGTCATTATTTTTATTAACATGAATGAATATAAATTTTGTAGTATAGAGATTGCTTTCTGTGCCTTTCTCTTATTTTCTAGTTTAAATATATCTTGATGTTTCTCTCATAATTATGTAAAAGTTATATAATTAAAGAATTTAGGATTAAGATGGGCTATCTATTTGTAACTATGAAGATCTAAATGAAGGTGTCAAAGGAGACAAATTAAGAAGATATTTCTATTATATAGACTCCCTAATACATCTCTTATGGATCCCATCTAATCTTAGTATGTCCATCTGAAGATATCAATAGGAGTATGATTATAGGGTTTGGTATATCATTGCCATTAGCACATCTTAATTTGTAGGTTAGATCATTCCAATTTAAGGACATATGTCTACTAAGCCCCAATCCCTTCCCTTCTTTGACTCTTGGTACCTAGACACTTTGAATCAATCCTCTCCTTATATGTTAGCTAAAGGGGGTGGGCTTTCTCCTATTTTCTTAGGTAGTTACACTACAATCTTTGCTTGTCTATCTCGTCTCATCTTAATTCAGTTATACTTGTATGTAGCAAACCATGTTTTTTATGGTTGACATAGATCTCATGAGACCCACCATTACTATGAAAAAACCCCCTCCCTTTTCCTTCGTTATTGGGGAGAGTAAGCAACCTCTATTAACGAAGGACCTTGAGTAAAATTTCTTATGTCATATAAAATATCCATCAAGCAATCTAGTCTAGTTAACTCCTTGAAGTGGCTTGTCAACCTTGCTTTTCCTCCATCAAAATAATGCTCTTCACCAAATGCCTTTTCTTGGGTTAGGGTAACACAACAATGAGTAGTTTGCTTCAATCCCTCAAGAGTAGGATATTGGCTGAGATAAAGCTAAGAGCTAACTTAGACCTTCTAGGTATCGTCCCTTCTTTCCAAAAAGGAAGGAAAAAAAAAAGAAAAGAAAAAATATGTGTCATAAGACCTTATTCTTTTCTACTTGATGTTATTTTCCTTAGTTTTCTTTACATTTAATTTAATTGCAAAAATGGCTTTAGAAGACTAATTTGTCATCCTCTAGAATTTGACCATTCATCTTCCTTAATAGCTTGAGCAAGATAACATAGTAGAGCTTATAATCATGCATATTTGAATATCATACTAGGATTGTATGCTATATATGCAATATATATTACAATTATGATGCTAATGCATGAGATAACTATAATTAACTAAATCCCTGAACTTAAACATTAAGCACATGATAAGAACATGGTGAGTTGGCTTTTATAATTATACAATAAGACCATAGTTTTGTTTGAAGAAAGTTTGCTAGGTTAGCTAAAAGCCTCCTCAACCAAAATATGCTTGGTATGTCTGCATGAAATTAATACACACTCTTTGTTTATATATATATATTATATGTTGCTAGATAAAAATAAGTAATAATTTATCCATATATACAAAGCATAGTTGATGTGAACAACCTCATTAGACTATGAAGTTCCCGACTTCTCCCTATGATCTACTAGTTCATGATACTAAGAGGGGGGGTGAATCAGTATCACCACAATTCGCAATTCGCAGGTAAGTGAACAACTTCAACCTCTTCTTAAAAGCAAACTCTTTCTCAGACTCGACTAAGGTAGATCTATTGCTACATACTAATCACAATAGTCCCCAAAATCACCTTTCAGACACCTTGCCTAACAGACAATACGGATGTTCTTGTTTAGGTCTTCGTTAGGTTATGGGTTGGCTGATACTTTAGCTGCATTCACAAGTCAATTCAAAACACAGAATGTAAAGCAAATTAAGGACACACGAGATTTACGTGATTCCGTCAACGTGACGTACATCCACGGTGGTAGGGACTCTCCCTTACCGAGACTATCCACTATACTTGAAAATTCAGGTTACAATGGATGTCTTTAATTCTCTGCTCCTTTCACTGTTGCAATTACTAAGCAAGTATAATACAAAGAGTGTTACTTACTGTGTCTACCCTTCTTGTAACTTGTCTTACCTCTGTTAAATTGAAAGGCTGCTCCACTGCCACTTAGAAATTCACCGCAACGCTCTCTAACCTCTCTTGAAGAAGTCTGAAAATACATTGAGTTCAATGTTTCGCCGAATTCCTTCTCTACGTTGTCTCACACAATTCCTGCTTTCACCGTTTTACGGTCTCACCCGTCTCCTTGTCTCACGATCTCACTGTTCCACGGCTCGTCTGTCCATTTCTCTTTCTCTTGCTGTCCAGCCAAATTTCTCTCTCTTCTTGCCGAATTTCTCTCTCTTACCGCCGGATTTCTCTCTCTTCCTGCCGGATTTGTCTCACTGTCTGCCGGATTTGTCACCGTCGACCGGATCCCAGTTCTGCCGGATCTCTCACCGTCGACCAGATCTCCTTCTGCCCCAGCCGGATCTGTCACCGTCCCAGCCGGATCTCCTTCTGCTGTCGCTGGATCTCCTCTGTCCCAGCCAGATCTCCTTCTGCTGTCGCCGGATCTCCTCTGTCCCAGCCGAACCTGTTACCGTCCCAGCCGGATCTCCTTCTGCTGTCGCCGGATCTCCTCTGTCGTCGCCGGATCTCCTCTGTTCCGGTTGTCTCCTCTTTTTCTCTCGATGGTTGTTCTTTGTTGCCGTCGGTATCTCTCTCTTCTATGGCTGTCTGGTTTCTTCTTCTGCCGGTCTGCTTTTCTTCGTCCTGCCGTCCAGCCCCGTCTAAACGTAACCGGTTTTCTCTCCCGTCGGATTTCTTTTCTTCTTCTGTCAAGACTACTGTTCATGACGGCTACTGTTCACGAGGTTACTGTTCACAACGCTACTGTTCACTCGATTCGTCTGTCGGCTGCACTGTTTACTCTCTTCGTCCTTGCCAGTGGTGTTCTTCCGTGTAGGGTTTTGTATTCTCTTTAGTTGGTCGGTTGTCTAAATTTTGCTAAATGCTCAATATTGCCGACACACTCTCTGTTCTTTGTCTTCTAAGACCATTATATACTCTACTCCATGAAACCCTAATAGGGTTTACGCGGTGATTTTACGTTTTTACCCTTCCGTGTGGTTTTACCTTTTTGCCCTTCCATATAGGTTTACTTTCTTGCACACGTAAATCTAGTTAACAACAATTACAACCCATATAAGATTGTGGGAACAATAGACTAAATGTTTTAGATTAGTATAAAATCTTGAGAATTGTTCTCAAGTATGTAAAAAAGGTTCTATGTCTTTGATAATGATCTTCCTACTCTTGGTGATGAGGAAGAAGTGGAGGCATATATTTAGCATAAGGATGATGATGATCATGTTGCACGTGTGATGTTAGCCTATATATCTCTTAAACTTCAAAGGTAACATGAGAATATTATGAATGCTTGCACAATAATTCTGCATCTCAAGATGTTGTTTGATATAGAAACTAGGACTAAGCGATATGAGATCTTAAAGGAATTGTTCTAATGTAAGATGGTAGAAGGATTTTTAGTGAATGCTAATATCATGAAGATTAGCTACATTGAGAAATTGGCCTAATTGAGTTTTACCATAAATTTAGAGTTAAGTATTAACCTAATCTTGTAGTCTTTATCTTAGGTTTGTTCATAGTTTATTGTGAACTTCTATATGAACAAGTTGGAAGTTACAGTAGTTAAATTATTGAATATGCTTAAAACCAGAAAGAAAACTCTAAAGAAAGAGAAGACTCCTTTTCTTCTTGTAGATTCTTCCAATATGAAGAGCAAAAGGCCTAAGAAGAAGAACAAAAAAGGAAAGGCTTAAGCAACCAAGGCATTTCAATTAAGTGGTGATGTGAAAAGGACAAGAGCAAGAGCACTCGCCATCATTGTGGTAAAGAAGGCCACTAAAAAAGTAATTTCAAGATTTATCTTGCTAGACTAAAGGTGAAGAAGCTTAGTGAAGCCTTTGGTTTAGGTATGTTTATGATTGAGATAAATCTTTCTACTTTTGATTTTATTACTTAGATATTGGATTTAGATATTATTCTCATATTAGTTGAAATATGTAGGAAATCATCAAAAGTAGATGGTTAAAGAAATGTGAGGTAGACCTATGATTTGTAAACAAAGCAAGAGTTACTACATTAACCATTGGAACTTGTAGTTTACTTTTTCTTTCTAGGCTAGTAATAGAATTAAAGAATTGTTATATGTTTCTATGCTTTCTAAAAGCATCATTTCCATTACTAGTTTAACATTAAATGAATTTACATTTACATTTAATGATAAAGGTTGTTCTTTTTAGAAAAAAAATGTTTATTATAGATCTGATAATTATATAAACTTTTTATATAAGCTTGATCAAGGAAGGTTAAGTTATAGAATTGTTACTTGCATCTATTTGATTATGAATCATATAAAATATGTAAATCTTGTTTATTGGATAAGATAATTGAGACTTTTTTGAAAAGAAAAGGAGAACATGTTAATGAGTTATTAGGATTCATACATATAGATATATGTGGTCCTAGGCAACACATGCAAGAGGTGGTTTGTCTTATTTCATTGCATTTACAAATAATCAATTAAAATATGGTTATGTGTATTTAATGAAATACAAATTTGAATATTTTGAAAAATTTAAAGAATTAAGAAATGGAGTAGAGAAACAAACTAGTAGAAATATTAAAATCCTATGATTAGATTGAGGAGGTGAATACTTAAGCTAAGAGTTTGGTGGTTACTTGAAAGAGAATGAGTTTTTCTCTCAATGGACATTTACTTAAACACCACAACATAATTATGTTTTAAAAAGAGGAAATATAACCTTATTAGATATGGTTTGATCCTTGATGAATCAAGTTGATATTCCTTTATCTTTTTAGGTTTATGCCCTTGAGATTGCTACTTGCCTTCTTAATAGACTTTTGTCCAAATTTGTTGACAAGAGGCCATATGAGATATAAAATGGTAAAAGACCAAACTTCTCATGTCTAAAGATTTAGGATATGAAGCTTACATAAAGCGTATGTTGTTTGAAAAATCTTGGGATCATGTATTCTTCTCCCCATACTAGTAAAACAAAAGAAGAATAATAAAGTGAAGAGAATTGAAGGAAAAAGAATATAGAAGTAAACTTTACAAAGTTCAAAAATTAGATAGATAAAGTCTATAAGTATTCTAATTTATGTTAAAATGTTCAATAAAATTTTATATACATGCTTCAATGGTATTATATATATATATATATGAGATTATATATGTCTTGATCATACATTAAGACTACACATATTTTTTGCTAGTCCTTTCCCTCCTAATTTTATGGGTTCATATGTTATGGACTTTCACATCATCTTACTAAATTAGATTTAGAGCTTTTATAAGTTAAAAAATACAAAATTAATTATTTTTTACTTTAATTTTTACTTTCATATTTAATTACTTCACAACTTTTTCTAATTAACTCTTTAAAATAAATATGAGTAAACTCTTTAGTTATTTTTCGTCTCACAAAATGATAGATTAATTAAACTAGAAACTTTTAATGCCTTTCAAGTGTTCGACCAACAGTTTCCTAAATATATATATAGCAAATGAAAGGGTGCGAAAAGAAAATATCAGAGCGAGAAGAAACTAAAGCAAGCATTAGGTACACATGGCTAGCAATATTGTAATAGGGAGACTTTTGGCGTTGGCATTTGCAGTCATGCTCATACAATCCGCAACTGAAGTGCAAGCCTTAAGTTGTGTACAAAATTGTATCATTGGATGTCCTGGTGCATTTTCTGAGGCATGTATTCCTCAGTGCGTTGCATGGTGTAGTAATGAACCACCCGCAGCAGGTATTCTCATTAACTAACCTTTTGTTTTTCATTTTTCTGTTGGAAGATCAAAATATTATAGACAAAGTTGGACTCATCTCCTTTATGAGAGTATTACATGGACAAAATGTATAGGATATATATGCAGAAAACAAAAAATGAATGGTAAGTTGCATGAACATAAAATAGCAGAAATACGGATAATTTGTCTAGTGGCATAGGCAAAGGGAGAATGGTGTAGATTAGGCAAAAAGTCCCACGTTCACCTTTCTCTATGTGCATTCCATCTTTAAAGTGGGCAATCATGCCTCAGATAACTATAGCACCAATGAATCCTTAACCATACCTCAGCTCACTCAGTAGTAATTGAATTATCTGATAGATTTGCCCCCTTGGGCTATAAACTTGGCCTGGCAGGAAGCAGGCCCAAATGGATTGTTGCATGTATGTGCTATCATACCATGGCTTGAGTAGCCACCTGCAATTTTTTATCACATCATCATTGAATTTCTGCAGAAGATCATGAACATATATGTATTGATCCAAGCAAGAATCTGCCACTTAATTGCTAGCCCACTCGATTACTTTGTTGACAGGAATATGTTTGTGAGACATGACAAAGCTGACATGCTATTTGGAGCCCAACAATGGAAGAGAAGGGGTAAGGGCAAAGGCAAGGTGTTAAGAGACAAATTCTGGGTTATAATCTTTAAAGACAATATGAAAAATAAGAGAAAATAACTGAAAATAAGGGCACCAAATTTTTGTGGTTAGATTAATTAGACTTACGTAAATAAGTAAAAGTGTAAGCAAATATATGTAAAATAGAGAATATAATAAAACTCTATTTAAGCCGATTAACAAAAACTCAAATAATAGGCATCAAGTTTTAACTCTCTTAATTTTATTAATTTTTATAGCAAACTATATTACTCCTTATTTTTAAGGAACAAAATCAATTAACTCTACTCAATTTCTTAATGTAAAACTTTAACTATCAATTTAACAAATTTCCACCTTACCTCAAGTCTAACATGCAGATATAATAACAATACTCTACTTTCTCCACAAACTCCCAAATCATCATACCACACCAATTAAGTTCAAGCATTGCTTGAACTTGCAATTGAAAGAGGCATTGTAAACATATCTGCAAATTTGTTTCTTTTACTAATTTTCTTAACTGAAACTTTCTTCTTGACAATTGTCTCTCAAATAAAGTGATACCTCATGTCAATATGTTTGGTCCTCTCATGATACATTTGATCCTTAGTCAAGTGTATTGCACTTTAATTATCATAATGAATGGTAACAACATCTTGACGTAGACTAGGCTTACCATACAAAGCTTTTAACCATAAGGCTTCTTTGATTGCCTTAATCATTGTCATGCATTTTGTTTTAGTAATGGACAAAACAACAACATGTTGTAAAGTAGCTTTCCAACTAATAGCAAAACCATCAATGCAAAATATATAACCTATAAGAAATCTTCTTTTATCAAGATTAGCAATGTAGTCAGAATCAATAAAACCAACCAATATGTCTAAATTTTTACCAAACTCCAAACATGCATCCAAAGTACCTTGCAAGTATCTGAGAATCTATTTCACAGCCTGCCAATGTGATTTGCGTAGAAAAGACATACCTACTAACCACACTAACTACTTGTGAAATATTTGCACATGTGCAAACCATCACATACATAAGACCACTAACAACACTCAAATATGGAACATTTTCCATATATCTCTTCTCTTCATCTGACTTTGGTGACTAAACAGTTGATAATCTAAAATGATTGGTAATGGGAGTACTAGCAGGTTTGACAATTTTTATTCCAAATCGTTTCAAGACCATCTTAGCATAATTCTTTTAGGTTAAATATAACTTATCACCTTCACAATTCCTTTTGATTTTCATATCAAAAATTTTCTTTGTTGAAACTCCCAAGTCTTTCATCTCAAATTCACCATTCAAAAACACTTTTAAAGTGTGAATCTCTAACAAATTCTTGGTCATAATGAGCATGTTGTCAATATAAAGCAACAAGTAAATGAACAAGCCATCATCTAGCTTCTAAGAGTAAACATAACTATCATGCATTCTTTTAGAATAACCATGACCTAGTATAAAGGAATCAAGTCTCTTATATCACTATCTTGGAGACTGCTTTAACTCATACAAGGATTTCTTGAGCAAATAGACATAGTTGTCTAAAGGAATCGTGAAGGATCTTTTATATCACTATCTTGGAGACTGCTCTTTGTACATTTGCTCCTCAGGCTCACCATGTAAGAAAGCTATCTTAGTGTCAAGTTTTCTAACTCTAAATCATACATGGCCCACCAAAGCAAGTAAGACATTTATTGAACTATTTTTAACAATAGGTGAGAAAATATCATTAAAGTCAACACTTTGTACTTGACTAAAGCCTTTTGTAACCAAACATATCTTGTATCTTGCATTTTCAACCCTTGGTATACCTTCCTTCTTTTTAAAGACCCATTTGCAACCAATGATTCTTTTTTCTGAAGGTGGCTTCACAAAAATCTATGTACCATTCTTATGGAGAAATTCTATTTTTTCATTCATTATAACTAACTACCTAGATGAGTCAACACCTAAGATTGCTTCTAAATATGTAGATAATTTGCCATTTTCACTAGTCTCCTATATAACTAAAAGAGTATAAGCAACATAGTCATTATATCTCCATAGTAGTCAAATCTCACTTCTTGGTCTATCTTTGGCTATGAAATAATCCCCCTCTTTATCTTTAGAAGAATTTGCAATATCTGATGAATTTAATTGAATGTGGGGACTCCATTATTGAGCATCTCGATTTACAACTTCAAACTTCACTTGTTTGTATGCAATGTCACCTTTACCTACATCAAAAGAAATAGAGGACTCTATTTTTGGATGTAACATAAAGGATTCATCAAATATAATATCTCTGTTAATCACAAATTTTGGTGGATCAAAATACCATAAACAATATCCTTTCACTTTAAATGCATGTCCAAGCAAAATGTACATTTTAGCTTTAGGTTTCAATTTTCTATCATTAATTTGCATATATGTGGGATATCCAAATATCTTCAAATCAAAGTAATTAGTAAGAGTATTTGACTAGACTTTTTTTAGAGTCTTTGATCTTTATAGATATTGAAGGTGCATGATTAATAGAGTTTTAATTTCATTAATTTTATTGATTTTACAACAAATTATATTACTTCTTATTTGTAAGGAATAAAATCAACCAACTCTACTTAATTTCTTCATGTGGGACTTTAGTTACCAACTTAACACCATCTTTGCTTTGGAAGGCTATATAATTTTTTCGTTTCTCCAATGTAATGCATACAGCCCAAAAGTAATGGCACATAGTGAAATTAGTCAAACATGCTCATTACTCACCCTTGATTGATCAATATATGATTTGATACATTCCATGGATTCTCACTCTTTTAAGCTTCCACTAGCTTTTATGTGCCATGATGCTAAATCATATCCAGGGAAGAGTTGCCTACAAGGATCAAAAGAAAGTCAAGATAATTTCCTAATTAAGTTAGACACAAGTGGGACATTTTTGCCTAAAAGGGGTTTTTATCAAGTGAATGCAAATTCATTAAGCTTCAGCTCAGCTTAAGTTTTGCATTGGTTATTAGTTTTTAACTTTTCTGGTTGAAGCTACTATGCTAGTGATACTCTGCTAGGATAGTTAATTAACATTGTAAATTTTCACAAACTCTTGTTGTCTAGCTTCTTCTTCTTGTTTGTTTTTTTTTTTTTTTTCCCACTAGAAGTGTCCATAAGAAGGCAAATTGGGAACGTACCCTATACAACAAGGAAGACTTGGATGTTGGGTGGGGTTCAATTATCATTGGGATGATATTATGAGATTTATTAACTAACATGCTCAATAATTTCTATTTGTGATTCAAAGAACAATGCGCTGTTTAACAAACCAAAACCCTTTTTGGCAACTTTGAACAAGCTAAAATGGGGGCAAAAGAACATCATGCTAGTATAGAAATTGGCATAAAAAGAAAGCTACAAGAAAATGAGCTTTGATCAATAAAGGAACCACTAAATTTCCATTGAATTGATTACTAGTATGTCAACAGAGAATAACAAAATATTCAATCTTACAATTACAAGTGGAAAGAACTAAGAAGATAATAGTCTTCCCTTACATATCAGTTTTAAAAATATACCAAGAACTTGAATTTTACCCAATACAAAATTTAAGTGTAGGATGATAATAGACATTGATCATTTTTTTCTGCATTTTTTTCTCCATTACAAAATGCTATGAACATCAACCAAGTTTTCTCTCCATTAGACAGTACACTAATTTCTCAATTAAAGTGATCTCTACTATTTTTCTTGAAGGTTCTATATTCTTCATTTGAAATGATAAATTAACTATAGCAAGACAAGGGTGCAAAAGGAAAGATGTTCTTATTCTCCAACACAATTTGCTTGAAAGAAGACAAGTTGGGGTGGTGAGAATGATCGAGTAAATGGTACCGGTAAGAAATTTCAACTATAAAGTCAGGTTAAGGATATAGAACAAGTAAAATCTTGAGGAAAATTTCGGTCATTTACAAGTAGTTGATACAAATAAAGTTGTGGCACTTGTATGCTCCATTGTATCCACATTTTGGATCCCTCCAAAGCAAAGATGGCCATCTTGCTATATTAATTACTTGTCCATGGTTCATCTAGATTCCACAGGCCACCCCATAGCCCATCCTCTGTTACAGAATCTGCCCAAGGTGCAACCTACATCACTTGCACTATTGAAACTTTTTATGTCATCTTCTGCTTTTTGTTTCTCTTGCTGTTGTTGATCCTGATTCTATTGTTTTGATTTAAAACTTGAGCTTTTTGCTTCTCTTATATTTAAAAGTATCTCTCTTTGTTCTTGAAATGGGGTATCCAGTAGTTCTTTATCTCATTGTCTGTCCGCCCAGGCAAGAGTCTGGCAATAGTTATCTACCTGTATAAAAATTATAGAAAATAACTACAATTTTGCTGAAGCAGCTCGTCTCTGTAACCAAAAAGTGTCTCTTCACTAGTACTTCAAGGGAACTATGAATAACAATATAGTATCTAACTACAACTTGAACTTAGAGGTGCAATTTGAGAGAGATGTATTACTTGTTAACCCCAGAAAGCGTGCAGCTCATTAATAATTCACTCCTCTAGATGTGTACTTAGACCTCTTTTAAGGCCAGGCAGTACAAGCTCAAGGTAATTTACCCAGCTCAGCCTACCGCTCTTGCCACTCCTGTTTAAGTCTGGCAGCAACACAACAGTAACACAAGTTCTTAAATCAAAATTAGAGAAAAAAAATTGCAGAATTGTTCTTTTTAAATTGTATATGCTGATAATAAATGCCTGACCAGTGCACCTGGCCATGGAACTCCACCTTCCTTCTCAATACAACTTCACATATTCACTAAGCAACTTATCCTCTTCAGGAGTCCAAAGATCCTACCTCCACCCTTTCTCAGAACCCTCCCAACTGATCATGGCTACGGTTGTTATTCCGCTTTCACTACTTTTCACAATAAGACAACAACATTCAGGGCTTTAACCCCTGTGCATACAACAAATCCAGTAAAGTATAAATAGTGCTTGCAGTAATTTGATAGCCAAATTTGCCAGAAGATCTGCAAAATATTCATGAAAACTGAAATTAAAGGTTCATCAATATTCACCAAAGAGCAAGCATAGGATTCTCTACTAGAAAATACTGTAGATTGAAAAAGACAACTACAGACCCACTCAAAGTGCAAGGGGTCGCTGTAAATATGGTAAATCCTACAAAACTGAAAATATGGCTAGGGATGTGAGCAATCTTAGGCCGGTCCTTAGAAGTCAATTACTCTTTTCTGGCTTCTGTTGGAAACCAGAGGAGCCATTTTGGAAGCAATTTCCTTTCACTACTTGTGAGATCAAAAATACTTCAGCATTGATTTGCACAGAAAATGATTTATCCTATACTGACGAAACGAAAAATTGAAATATCCCAGCCTGTGAATCTCACAAAACCAACACACTCTCAGATATATGAGAAACTCTCGTGGGACGAAATACATATAAGTGTTTTGCAAGAAGATGATGATACTAGTTTTAATGATACAATTTGGTAAGGAAAGATGCAATGCCAATTGAAGATGCCTACAATTTCTTTTTTTCCCTTTTTTGAATAAAAAATAAAAAGAAATCTTTTAATTTGTAGGTACAAAACAGCACTACAGGCTATCTTTTTTAATAGAAACAAAATGGATGGAGACGGAGATAAAAAGAAGAGAGCAGTGGGAGGAGGAACCTGCTGAAACAGGAGTGGAAATGTGGACAGATTCTTCTCTGATAAAATCAAAGTTTATAGCAGCCATCCCACTGGATGTCTTTCCTATCGACTGTGATGTTAGGATGTGGGCAATCTTGGGCCAATCCTCGCCCATGTTGTTTTTGCATCTCTCTGACAGTTGGGAACAAGCATAATTGTATAAATATTGTAATGAGGTGAGGTTGGGCATCCGCTCCGGCCAGGCGCCAAATTAGAGCAATCCAATATATTTGAGTCTGTGCAGGACAATTCAATGCAGAAGAAGCCCTCCTTGGCAGATGCATCAACTTTGGAATATTAGCAACATCAAATGAGACAAGGCTTTTACGGCCTTGTCCTTGCCATAGAATATCATCATTGTTGCTGCTGTTGCTGTCATTATCATAATTGGACAGATCTGGATCTTTGCAACTTTCAACGTAGAGATGTTTGAGGGAAGAAGGGGACCATGCTATTGTTGTTGTTGCTACTGCAACAGAAATCTGGTTTCAGCTACACTAGTGGTAGCAGTAGTACCCTTCTGGTTGCCTTTTCCATTCCCATCATGCGGCAAATTTACATTACTTACCTCTCCTCCCAACTTTGTTCAAGTCATTTAATTCACCCAGTCCTCTGCTCTTCCGTTTCGAGTTTTTACTAGTGGGTAGTATGAATCACAATAATCTCTCTGGCAATGTCAACTATCCAATCCCACTTGGCATATGAGTCAAATTATAGCAATAACTGATGTCAAGTTTCTTGAGACCAACCATCTTTTTGATATCCTTGGGTAATTGTCTAAGTTCGTAACATCCTTGTAGTTTGAAAACTTACAAGTTTTGTAATATAGTAATTGAATAGACAGCAATTTGATCTTAGTATTCCAAGAAGAATTGAGATACCTTAATTGCTTTAATTTACTAATGGAATTGGGCACTTTGTACCCGAATATCCAACTGCCTTAAATGCTGCAGATTACTAAAAATTGTAATGCCATTGCCTTTGGCCTATTTTATAGGGATTATAGTATTTTGGCTCTGGTGCCAAAAAAGTCCGCCAACATTTTGCATTAAGCACAGATACTGGAACTTGCCGATTGTCCCTAGTCAAATGAGATATGCTGAGTTTTCTTACCAAATTCTCTCAGGTTGAGATTGATACAAACACTTTCAGCTCCAACTACTGAGGAAGCAAGATCGTGCACTAAGTCATGCATATTGCAATTCATTTTGTTCCCTAACTCATCTTTAACCACATCTTGGAAGAAAGACCTCCATAGGAGATCCATGAAACACTTCCAACCAGTATAGTGACTTGGGTCTGATAACTTAATAAACCCTTGCACCATCCAAAGATTTACCAATGTGTCAACATCAATTTCATAATCTTTTGGAAACAATTTACAATAAGCCAAGCAGTGTTTCAAATGTGAAGGAAGAAGACTATAACTCAACTTAAGAGCTATCATGATACTGGTTTCTCCTTGATCCTTTATCTCTAGTTCCTTATTTCTAAATGAAGTATACTTTCTTTGAAATACATGAGATGCCTAATTGCTCTTATTGCCAAGAGAACTCCTTATACTTTGCAACAATTTCTTTTCTAATTGCTTCGTTGCTTAGCATTGGTGGCACATACTTTTTTAAAAATCATTTAAGCAAACAAAAACTAAGATTACTTCTTCTATAAATCTATTAATTCATATCATATTTGTGATAGAGAATTTATAATTTCAATAACTTTTTTAAAACTATATGATTATTAATATTTAAATTTTTTGTTAAAATATTTATTAACAAATTTTTTTATGAAAATTATTTTTAAAAATTTTTATTTTAAATATTTTTCTCATTAATTTTTTTATAAAATTTTTTCAACATATTTATTTTAAAATTTTTATAATTTTTATTTTTACTTTGAAATCATCTAAAACACAACTCTTCAAGGGCATCTTTTCATTCTCATAAGCCAATGCCGTCTTTCCTATTCCTCCCATTCCGATTATCGAAATCACAGTCATATCAATCTTAGAGTTCTCTAACACAAATTGTCTAATTGCATCCTTATCAACTTCTCTACCAACAACTATTTCAAGGGCAAAAGAGTGTGTTTGCTCTCTTTTCTTAGTGATCACAAACGTTGACGAGTCAACAGGACGTTGCTGAAAGTTAAACTGCATTCCGACACGCATAATAGCATCTAGCCTCTTCCGAATTGCCTTGATTTTGTGATCATATGCAAGCCGGTTTGAGCTTGAAAAGAAAAGGCTTACCTCATTTGTCACTTTATTCTGCGTCATGACTTGTCGCCACAGAACTTCTGTGGAAAAGTCATCCAGCAAGCCCTCTGCATCGTACACGACTTCTTTCAGATCACCGAGCCAATCTTTGACTGGTTCATCACCTCGTGCTTGCCGGTCTTCTGCATCAAGAAGCCCGACCTTGACACCGTCAACAGTGGTGCACGGCAATTCAATTTCATCTTCAACACCCCGCCACAGGCCAATCTCTTGAAGAACAAAGGAGCCTAATTTTCCAAGAATTCGTTCTGCAACGCTCAACAGTAATCCTTCTGCCATGTCCCTATTGGGTGCAAGTTGAAAAGCAAGGAACTTTATTTGTGTTTGAAGTGATAATAGTAGGCGATCTCATAGGCTTAGGTGCGGTAAGATGTACACTGGGAATTTTTGGGACAGAGGAGGCTTAGGGTTCAACGATGAAGACATGTACACATAGCATGGTCTTTAAAATCCAATCCAAATCCACTAAGCACAGTCCAAATGTTTACATAAACACACCAACGCGCATACATACATACTTACATATCTGTCACCATGGCCATATTTTTGCATAGATAGTCGTTGAGATGTTGACTGGTCAACTTATTAGAGAAAGGAGAAAAATTAATCAAATGGGAAGCTTCAAGAAACAAGTACGTGGCCCACCTCCACTCTTCGAAGAACAATTAACAAATAAGAGATACTTACTGTGTCCTGGAAAAAAAAAATAAAAATACTTGCAGAAAGTAGGCATACAAAAAATATATAAAATAGGCGTGAAAGTGAAACCCATGGGAGGTGGCAAATGGGAATCATCCACCAAAGTCCGTCCAAACCGACCATCACCTCTACCTGACTTGGTTGTCAGGTTCTCCCATCTCCCCCCTACCGAATTAAGAGTAACGAAATGTTTACTGATTTAAATAGAAACGCTGAGTGAACATAAATTATTGAAAAGTATTGAAAATAAGATAAATCATAAATTTCCAAGTGCTCCATCAAGGCATCTCATTAGTAATTGCCAAGTTCTTTTTTTTATTATTATTTTTTGCACGATACATTTGACAAGTTACTTATCAATAACTAATAAAATTTTATAATTTAATTTATTTTTAAAATAATTAAATCTAATTTAATATTATATGTATAAAAAATATTAATTTAAGTAAATAATAATAATAATATAAAAAATTAGTTTAATACTTTTAGTAAAACATTTTAATATTTAAAATTTTTTTATTGAAAATAAAAAAACTATATATATATATATATAAAGTTTATATGACTTTTATTTATTATTACTATTTTTTTAGAAAATATCTATATTACAGGAGATGAAAATTTGATAATAAATACTTATTAGATTCTAAGTTTAATTAGAATTTAAATTTCTTTTATAACATTAATTTTTTGAAAAAAATTAATTTGATATGGTATAAAATTTAAATTTGACATATTATTGATACAATAATTATTAAGGTAGTGAATGATATTATTAAGTAATTTTTGTTATATAATAATTACAATATTTTTTGTGATTATTTTTAAAGAAAATAATACTATTTTACAAATATTAATTAGTAATTGATTATATTTTAAATTTTTTAAAAATTCATTTTGTGTTAAAAAATAAGTATAAAAATTTTAAATTATATTTACTTGGTGTTGGTAAACTCAAACATGTCAACCAATGCAAAAGAACAGGAGGAAAATGTATGAAAAGGAGTATAATTATCGTCAATTTTTGGGAGGAGTTAAGGGATATTCTTTAATACTACCATTTATATTAAGTTGATTCTTGACGATGACAAAATACATTTAAATTATTCTTTTAATTTTAGAATTACTGACATTTAAATAAGAAAATATTAATGTACAAATAAATTTTATCATAAAAGAGTTAAAGTGAAGTGACAATTATATATATATAGAATTAGTAGGAAGATCCTTATTAGGGATGTAGAATTTTTTTGCTTACTTAAGAACAATTCTCAAGATTTTATACTAGCCTAAAACATTTGGTCCAATTTGTTTGTTCACATCAGCTATGCTTTGTATATATGGATAAGTTATTACTCATTTTGAGTAATAAAAAGAGAGTGAGTATTAATTTCATGCATACATACCAAAATTAGATCAAGTCTTTAATCCTTATTTTAGTTACTCCCACTTTTTTATTTCAATCAATAAATCTCTATGTTGACTTAAAAGATCTTACTCAAAAATTTTCCAGCAGGTCAAGATCTCATTTAATTTGTTTTACCTTGAGATAATCTAACAATCAAATAAAAAGTAATTAGGTAGATAACATTACTTATCAATTATATCACATGTGACTCTTAAATAAATTAAATGACAACTCTTTGTCTAAACAAATCACATATGATGCACCTAACCTTTGTCTCTAAATTTATGTGATCATGAGATAACTCATCCGAATCACACAAATATAGTTAATTAGGACCCATTAATTATAATATCAAACATATTCAAGTTAAGGAGGCTTTTAGCTAACCTAACAAACCTTCTTCAAATAAAACTTTGATTTTATTCTATAATTATAAAAGCTAACTCACCATGTTCTTATCATGTACTTAATATTTGAGTTGTGGGATTTAGCTAATTATAATTATCTCATGCATTAGCATCATTATTGTAATATAAATCACATATATAGCATATAATCCTAGTATGATATTCTAATATGCATGATTATAGGCTCTACTTAGGAAGTCAAATGGTCAAATCCTAAAGGATAGCAAATTAGTCTTCCAAAGCTCTTTTTGAAATTAAATTAAATATAAAGAAAACTGAGGAAAATAGCATCAAGTAGAAAAGAATAAGGTCTTACAACACTTATATCTTTTCTTTTTTTCTTCCCCTTCCTTTTTGGAAAGAAGGGACAATATGTGGAAAGTCTACATTAGCTCTCAGCTCTATCTTTGCCAACATCCTACTCTTGAATGAGTGGAGCAAACTACTTGTTGCTCATAAAAAGTGTCTTAGCTAACATAAAAAGATACATATAAAGAGAGGATTGATTCAAAGTGTCTAGGTACCAAAAGTCTTTGCAATTTCATTGCTTCACCAAATGCCTTAAGATTATCTTTAGTAAGCAATATGGAATTTGATTACATGCTTATTCCTTTGTCCTTTTAACGCGGAACACGAGGAAATCATAACCAAAAGTCTTTACTTCCCTTACTCTTTTGCTCCTCATTTTTATTTGCCAAAGCATCATTTTCATTATCAAGAATTTGTTTCTATTTTGGAATGTTAGAAACTAAGATGAATTTATTTTCATCAAAAATAACATTTATCAAGTTAATAATTTTTTTAATAGACATTAAGATGTTAAGCTTTATGGCTATTAATTGATAGGTCTTGTTGTTGTGAACATATTCTAAAAAGATGGACTCAACTCTCCTTTAAGCCAACCTTTTCATTTTTCATTAAGGAAACCTAACAATTGCTCTACAAAACCAAATTCTTAAATAACAAGGTTAGGCTTTCTTTTATTTAAGAACTTATATGGGGTTGTTTTGTTACTTTTGGTTGGATTTATATTTGAAATATGGAATGATGTAAGTTATGCCTTGCCCCAAAATATCTGACTTAAGCCAAAATTTGATTACATGACATGCAATTTTTGTATTTACAACACCATTTTGTTATAAAGTGTAAGGAATAGTAATTTCATGAAAAATTCTCATATACTTAAAAAATCAATGTTATAATATTTTGCTCCCTTCTTAGATAGCAAGTATTTGATGAAAAATTCATTTTGCAATTTAATTTTAGTTTTATACAAACTAAATCTTTCATTGGATTTATTTTTAGTATACATCAATTAAACATAGTATTAGTTTGAGTATTTATCAATGAATATCACAAATATGTCCTTCCTCCTAGTATTAGTATGTTGTGCAAATTACACACATCACTATAAATTAATTTTAACATGTTTAAAGATCTTCAACTACTTGGAAATAGAATTCTAATTATTTTTGTTAGCTTACAAGTTATGCATTTGATTTTAGATTTATCAAAGTTTGGCAACAAGTTCAATTTAACCATATCGTGCAATCTTTTAAAGTTTATGTGTCTTAACCTATTATGCCATACAAAAGAATGCTTAGCAATATAAGCATAAACATTAACATTAGTATTAGCAACTACAATTTTGAACATGCCATTACAAAAATATCCATTTCCCATAAACACACTTCATTTGAAAGGATAAAGTTGTCAGTCTTAAATACAAGTTTGAATCTAAGTTTGTTTAATAGACTATGTAATATCATATTTTTCTTAACTTATAGAACATAAAATACATTAGTAAAATTGATAACTCTTTTAGAAGTGAATTGCATTTCTACCTCTTTAATTCCTATGGCAAAAACTATAGTGGAATTTCACAAGTACATAACAAGTGGTGAAGATTGATTTGAGATGGTGAAGATTCAAATTAATCCAAGCATTGCATAGGCCAACAAGTGGTAAGGGTGAATCAAGTAGAGTACCCTACCATCATGGTTCACCTCAATCATTGTTAATCCATCATTGCAACATTGTAGCAATTACCGGCAACTCAACACACACTATTCAATAACAAGGTCCCACATTAAGTATTCGCTTCAACATTAGGTCATGCTCTCATCTCAGCCTAGAGGTAGGTTACAACAATATCAATTTCCTTTAGAGCAATGTTAGTGAGGAAATGAAATTAATGACTAAGTAGATGAGATGATATCTAAACCATTAGATACAAATGTAAAAACTAACTAATTATGATGATCAACTATAGCTAATGGTCTAAATCTTGCCTCATCTACCCTATCCTCTTATCATTTTTATTTCCTTTGTTTTCTTTCCATTCATAAGGGAAACAAGAAAATTCTTTAAAACAATAATGCAAGACCCTTGATGGGTAGACCTTTTCTCTCTGCATCACTTTAGGTGATCTTTGATATGATAACTTCTTATGATTTCATTAATTTCATTAAAAGGAAGGAGGCTTAACCATGGGTTGCTAAAGATGTTGGAGATAATCCCACTGTCAATTCATATTGTGCTTAACAATGATAAAAAGAAGTAGATTAATAATTTCAATGTTGAGAAATGGCTTGATGAGCACAAAGATGTTGTTTATCATGCTAAGGATCTTCTTGATGAGATCTCTATTATAGCTTTTGAAGTGTGAGATGAAAGTTATTTCTTAAGCTAGTAGCATTATTGTTTGATGATGGGAGAAGTTTATTGCCTTGCTACAAACGATAGTATAAGAAGAAAAGGAAAAAGATGAAGATTGGCATATTACAACAAAAAGCACTAAAATTTTAAGATTGTAATTTTTTTTGCAACTTTCATTCTAAATCAAATTCCCTTATAAATGTTTAATGTATGAAATTTACAATAATGATGCCCAAAGAATGTGCTTGCCATACTTACTAAGCTTCCATATTACATTAACTCCACTTAGTGCTCTAAGTTGTCATTTAGCCCCATTACCAATGATTTTCACTAGATTGATAGCCGCTAATGTCAATTAAACTCATTACAACACAATTGCTTATTGGTTACATATACTAGACTAAACTAGAAAACTAGTTACAAGTTAACAAAGAGCCCTAAAAAAAACAAAATAAAGCATTTGTTTCTTAATGCTAAAGTTGTGATCTTCTTGTTGCAACTCAACTACCAATTTCTCTTCTCTTTAATGTTGGGAACCTGAGCAATGAAAAAGCTAGGCCTCACAACAACACTCCTTAGCTTCTTCTTTTTTTTAGCCTCATGTCATCCCTTAACCTTTTAAATTTAAGCCTTAGCAAGGCCTTGGTCATGGTGTTGCTAACTACAAATAACTTCATTAGCTTGTTAAGCTTTTCTAACGAAATGGTATTTGATCTTGATGTGTTTTGCTCTCCCATGGAATATAAGGTCCTTTAAGATGACCTCAACAAACTTATTATTGACCATAAATTTAGTAGGTAAATCTTGCGTGCACTTTAAATTGACCAACAATTTTCCCAGCCATAGTGCCTAATTTACAGCTTTTGCAATTGCTATATATTTTACCATAATACTAAAGTGTGCCACTGTTGCTTGCATTTTTAAGCCCAAAGTTATCAAGGCTTGAATCAAGAGAGACAAGGTGACTTGCAGTGCTCTTTGTGTCTTCATAGACGCTACTCCAGTAATTGACTAAGTAACCTTTCAATATTAGTTTCCCATTTTTGTTGAATTTTAACCTAAAATCAATTATGCCTTTTACATACCTAAGCACCCTTTAAGCAACTTGAAAATGCAATTCATTGGGAATTTTGCATAAATCTAAAAAGTAGATTGGCTGCAAACATGGTATTAGGCATGTTTGCTATTAAGTATAATAAACAACCAATTACACTTCTATATAGGCTCCCATTTGCTCTCCTAACTCCATCTTCTTTATTGAATTTCTTAATTAACATGATTGGTGTGAAGATTGGTTTACAATTTTGCATTTTGAACTTTCTTAAAACCTTATTTGCATACTTACTTTGATTAATGAAAATTACTTTATGAGTTTAAGTAACCTGCATTCCAAGAATGTAACACATTAATCTTAAATCTGTCATTTCAAAGACCCTCTTAATATTGGTTTTAAACTTATTAATCAAGTTACTGCAACTTTGAATGATCAATAGGTCATTGACATAGACTATAACAATTAATAGATTAGTAAGAGCAATCTTTGTATGTAAAGTAGCTTCTCTGTTGCTTCTTACAAACCCTTGTTGCACTAAGTGCTCATCAAGCCTATTATACTAGGCCCTAGGAGCTTATTTTAGACCTTGTAGAACTCTTTGGAGCATATACTCTTCCTCCTCATGTCTTTCTTTCACAATGTCCTTTAGTTGCTTAATGTAAATTTCCTTTCTCAATAGGCCATTCAAGAAATCTGATTTCACATCAAGTTAAAACAGCAGCCATCCCTTTTAAGCTATAAGTGCTAAGAGTAGTTTGATTTTGACAAGCCTATAACCTAGTACAATGGTTTTAAAGTAATCCACTCCAGGCTCATATGGATAGCCTTTAATAACTAATCTAACTTTGCGTTTGTTAAGTGTGCCATCAACATTTATTTTAGATTTAAATACCCAATAACACCAATTACTTATCTATCATTAGTGTTTTAAACCAATTTTAGGTGTTGTTCTTTTCAAGCATTTCAATTTTAGCCTTCATAGGATTTATCCATATAGTTGATTTAAAATAACTGATAGGCTCTAGTGAAGCAACATTGCTCCTTTCATATACCTTAGCTAGTGATTTGGTTCCTCTTACTAGCTCATCATCAAACTCAACCACCTCATCATCTGTATGAATATCAAGTTATAAAGGAGATTGGTTAATGTTGAAATCCTAGACTTCACCATTTGTTTGAGCTTTGTCCTAATCCTAGTTGGCATGTTCATCAAATTTTACACTTTAACTTAGAAATACTTTCTATATCTTCAAAATGTAGATCTTATTGACATTGGAATTTAAACCATAACAAGTAATATTCTTATTTCAACCTCTGAATCTAACTTTTCTCTTTTGATCTTAGATACAAAATTGTAACATATGCAACTAGAGACCCTCAAGTGCTAGAGTGAAGGGTTGTTTCCATGCTAGACCTCATAGGGATTTCTACTTCCTCCTAAAGCTTTGGTAAGTAACTTGTTAAGTGAGTAAATAATAGTGTTGAGTACCTCTACCTAAAACTTCTTTGGCATGTTCTTTTCAGAAAATAGACACTTGGTCATTTCAATTATAGCTTTATTTTTCCTCTCACTTGTCCCTTATTTTTGAGGAGTGTAAGTGACAATGAATTGGTGATGGATCCCAGCATCTTGACACAATTTATATACTTGTTAGATGTGTACTTAGTACCATTATCTAATATTATCATTTTCAACTTGTAACTAGTTTGATTTTCAATCCATAATTTGAACTTTAAGAAAATATCAAGCACCTTTGACTTGAGTTTCATAAAATAAACCCAGCACATTTTAATGTAGTCATCTATGAATAAGATATAAAACCTACTATTAGTCAATGAAGGAATGCTCATGGTGCCACACATATTAGTGTGTATAAACTCCAACCTCTAAGAAGCTCTCTTAGCCTACTTGGCAAGAGATGGTAACCTACTTTGCTTTCTTAACTAACAAGATTTACAAGCCTAAGGAGGCTTAATTTTAGCATGAATATCCAATGCTAACTAATTTTCATACATATGGCTTAATGATGAATAATTAAAATGACCCAACCTTTTAGGCCCTAAGGTTGAGTCATGACCAATATGTATAAAAGCTTAACTATGCATGAGACTCCTATGAATCATAAAGCTTATGTTCTTTATTTCTAAAGTTAACAACTCATGGTTTTGAGAATCAACAATTTAATTGGATTTGTCTTTAAAGTGTAGTTTATAACCTTTTTCTAATGATTGTCCAATAGTGGCCAAATTTTGGTTAATACCAAGAACATGAAGAACTTCAGGTATAAGTTTAATACTTGTTGTTGTCATAATAACTATAGAGCCTTTTCCTTTTACATTGATGAAATTTACATTGCATATCTTCACTCTGGACTTGTATGACTAATCTAATGTCTCAAACTTTTCCACATCATTTGACATGTGCTAATTACAACCATCACCTATCAACCAATTCTCAGCATTACTCCTCTCATTACTACAAGCTACTATGAAAAGTTGCTCCTCTTATTGTTGGTTCTTAAGTACTTGAGCTTGTTATTGCTTTTGTTGTTGGATTTCCTTTATTTTTCCATACTCTAGCCATATGACTCAAATTCTTGTAGATTCTACATTGTACATCAAGTCTAACTAGCAATACTTTTTAACATGAGTTGTTCTTTTATGGTGCTTGCAAAAGGATACACTTTCTTTTACTTTTCTCTCCATCTTTACTACTTTCAATTTCATCTTTCCATTTATGTCTTATCATCATGATGCCTTTTTAAGTGTGATGTTGGCTTATCTATGCTTCTTGCCATAAGAGTAGCTTCCAAGGAGTCACTCTATCTAATAGCCCTTCTCAATTCTAAAGCTTGCAAGCCATTAACTAGCTTAGCAAGTGTAAACTCGCTTAAGTCATTGGAGTTCTCCAAAGATGAGGTTTTAAACTCATACTTCTTTGGCAATCACAATAAGACCTTTTCCTTAATCCTTTGTTTAGTCAAGTCCTCTACTAATAACCTAATCTCATTGATAGTCTTCATAAGTTCGGCTGTAAACTCTTGACCAAACTCAATATCTTTCATTCTAAGAGAATGAAACTCTCACCTTAAGTCTAGGATTGGAATGCCTTTGGTCACTGCTATGAAACTCTTCCTTTAGCTTTTCCCAAGCTTATTTTGCACTCTCACATGACATCATTATGATGAAACCAAAATGAATACATGTTAGAGTTTTGCATAATTTAGTTGTTTCCTTATTATGATGCCTAAGTTAAGCTATAATGGGATTATTAAAGAGTGCTAGACTTCATCTCCATTCTTAATTATATTTCAAAGATCTAAAGACCTTAGATAGGCCTTCATCTTAACAATCCATATAGAATAGTTCTCACCAAAAATACTGGTGGAGCCAAGGTTCAAAATGAACTGTTAAATGCCATTTTAGTTTTTTAAGTGTTTTAGGTCTTTTAAGATGGTTTTCTTTCTAGTTTTTTCCTTGCTCATAAACACTAAAACACAAGTTTTATAAGATCAAAGGGACTCTAATACCACTATTTAGAGGAGAAGGTTACTACCTTGTTATAGACAATAACAAGAGAAGAAAGGAAAAAAGAGGAAGATTGGCATATTACAACAAAAAGCATTAAAAATTTCATGGTTGTAATTTTTTTGCAGTTTCATTGTAAATCAAATTCCCCAATAATGGGTCATTAAATTGAAGTTAAAATTGTTATTTTGAAATTGAAATTACATAATTAAATTAATTACCTTAGTAAAAAGATTGTTAGAAATCAAATGGATGTTTACCAAATTAACACATTGTTGTATAGATATTTCAAAATTTTGATATAGATTGGGAGCTTACTAAATATGATCTATATGTGAATATATATTTTTAAAGTTGAAAGAAAACAAATGAAATGTTTATGCATTGACAATTAATTTTAGAAATATCTAATTATTTGATTTAAATTTTAATTTTTTGGTAGACTCTCACAATTTATACTATTTAATATTAACTTACTAGTTGCTTTATAGTCTTCATTCATATTTTAATGGAATTAAAATTTCAAAATTTCAACATATATCTTGTATATTTAATTACAATTTAAGATGTATTCTAATTTATTTAATTAATATTAAACATTTTTCACATATTCCAAAAATATGTATAGCACAAATGCTTATAATTAGGGAAATTAAAAAAAATAATTTGAAATTCCTCTTTTTTGTTTTTTAGAGTAAAAAAAATCTCCAAATTTACCGTTATTTCTCAAAATGATAATATAGCTCATAATTTAAATCCTTTTTTTTTTCATTTTTCTCATTTAAATAAAATACAAGTAAAAATATATTTTTTAATAAATATGATAAATTTGTGCATCTTGTGAGTCTAATACAAATGTTTAAATACATATTAACAAAACTAAGAGAAAATTGATGAAATAATTTTATAGTAATATTTACTTAATTTTAAGAATATTTAAGTAATTAATTTAATTTTTAATTTTATTAGGAAATTCTCGTGTATTGTTCTAGTTGACATCAACTTAATAGTTTGTTTATAATTTTTCTTAGAATTTCAACATATATTTAATTTATTTAATCACAATTTAAATGTATTACAATTTATCTAATTTATAATTATAATTTTCATATATTTTTAAAATTCACGTGATTAAAATATTTATAATTAAAATGATAATTTTTAAGGAAAAGAAAAAAATAATCCTACATTTCTCCTTTTATGTTTTTAAAAGAAAAAAATATTTTTAAATTTACCTTTTTTTTCTTTAAAAAAATACTCATATTTTTCCTAAATTTCTCCTTTTATCTTTTTAAAAGGAAAAAATATTTTTAAATTTACCTTTTCATTTTCTTAAAAAATATTCATATTTTTCCCCTTTTATTATTTTTTTTAAATGCTACTTAATCACTAAATAGAAAGAGGATCACCTACATTGATAAATATCCAAGGAAAATCAATTCTCATTGTAAGTAGGAAACCTAAAGAAGTTCATGTAGAACTAAGAACCTTACAGGGAGCAGATTTAAGATCAAATTTCATTAAGTTTAATAATATCCCCCAATCACTGCTTTTGAGTTTGCACAAAATAAAAGGAGTCACTTAAGTAATAATACAACATTACATTACATAACATAATATAAAGGTAGCACATGTTCATTAATGTAAGAACATTGCGTAGGAGACCAAAGCTTTAGCCTAATGGTCAAAGTAAAGGCTTTAGACCCAAAAGGCCCTAGGTGTAAAAACCATTGTAGCCCAAGAACTTCTTAAAAATCTAAATGAAAATAAAGGGGTGAGAAGGAAAGGAAAAAATAGAATGCCTTAGCAACGGGATGTCTTACAAATGTAAGCGCAAAAGTAAGGGAGCATTAGTTTGATGAGGCTGAAATTGTCTTCCTAGTATATTATCATTTTCTCAACAAATGTAGATCCAAATTTCAAATTATAGATCCCTTCATTTTCAAATTATCCAAACAAAAAAATAAACAAAAATGAAAATTCTACCTCGTATAAATCAATAACATTTTAAACAAATTTGTGTTCTAAATAAGGGTGGAAAAAAAGAACAAAATAAATGAAAGGGTCAACTATAACTAACAGTTAAGTATTAAAACTCGTTCATCTAAAGAATTAACGAAGAAAATACTAAAACGCAAAACGACATATCAATATGAAAGAAAACAATGGAAAACACAAAAAGGAAAAAAGTAAGAAAAAAAATATATTTCTTATAAAAATAAGTATTCATTAATAAGACTAAATAAAAACTAATTAATTTATATCTTTTATAATTCTTATAGTGTATGTGTTACAATCTGATTTTCTTTTATAAAAAATATTTGAAGGCATGTTTCTTTGATATCTCCTTTTGGGAGATTTTTTTATCAAGGTTAGTGAATGGTGATGTCATAATGACCATTTGTTAGTGGTCAACGTCACTCTTCTTCATAAGTTTTTCAATTCATGAAAGAATTATAACTCAAATTATTTTTTTATTTATATACGTAGAAATAATAAATTTATGATAATGAATATGGACGAGGGAATGAGATCATTTATGTTAAGAAAAAGCAAAATCATACAAGATGAAAAAAATCTTACACATGCGAGTCATGAATGCAATGGAAAGGAACATATGTAAGCATTTTTATTGCTTATTTTCTAAATAATGGATGATATTATAATTTGCTTGATATGGTAAATAAAATTTGGGGATTTGAAGCAATTGTTTTTGTTATTGAAACCATAATTGATGCTACTATGTTTGTCTCATTTTTTAGCACTAGAAATCAAGACATTGTCTTGTATTTTGAGTATAATTAGTATGGACCTCAAGTTCCACCTCAATGTCCTATCAATTCGCCCTTAAATTTTGGGAGGAAGTCAACTAGGCCCAACTATTACCCAACAATGCAAGACATGGCCTTTTCGGCTGAAACTAGCTTAGATTGGCACCACACCAATGGAAATTTTGATGATCTAGTTTACTTTCAAGTAGGCAATGGCTAACATGCTTTCTTGAACTAACAAGAAAATGGGAACGTATGGACAAACTACTTTTTGCAACTATAGATGAAAGTTTACTGTGTACTTCTTTAAAAACTAGAAATCTATAAAGTATGACGGATTACATACGCATAAATGAAAAACGATATTGGTCTTGAATGCTTAGACAATTGTTGGATGAGTCAAAACAAATCCAATTAAAAACAATAAAAAAAACATGTGTGTGTGTGTGTGTGTGTGTGTGTGAGCGACAAACACACCAATGGATAATCAGTCAGCCCATTTCAAATTATATCAAGACAAAACCATTCATTTCATAGATCCACATGTAAACATAATAGAGATGTCATTTAATGTGAAGACAATGTAAAATCTTTTGTCATCCTCAATTTACATTTCTAATTTACTTTTGTTGTTTCCTTTATTCCTCCAACTACCTTCTCTTCTTTATATAAGTATCATATCCTAAATCTTTAGACATGAAACATTTGGTCTCTTACCATTTTATATATTATATGCCATCTTGTCAACAGATTTGGACAAAAGTCTATTTAGAAGGTAAGTAGTAGTCTCAAGGGCATATACCCGAAAAGATAAAGGAATATCAAGTTGATTCATCAAGGATCAAACCATATTTAATAGGGCTATATTTCCTTTTTTAGAAACATGATTATGTTGTGGTGTTTGACTAAATGTCCATTGAGAGAAAAGCTCATTCTTTTTCAAGTAACCACCAGATTCTTAGCTTAAGTATTCACTCCTCAATCTAATCATAGGATTTTAATACTTCTACTTGTTTGTTTCTTTATTTCATTTCTTGATTCCTTAAATTCTTCAAAATATTCAAATTTGTATTTCATTAAATACACATAACCATATCTTGATTGATTATTTGTGAATGTAATGAAATAAGACAAACCACCTCTTGCATGTGTTGCCTAGGACCACATACGTCTATATGAATAAATCCTAATAACTCATAACCAAATAAATCTAAGTATCAATTTTTATATAACTTAACCTTCCTTAATCAAGCTTATATAAAAAAAATTTATATAATTTTTCTCAAAAGAACAACCTTTATCATTAAATGTGAAAGTAAATTCATTTAAAGTTAGACTAGAAATGGAAATGATGTTTTCAAAAAGTATAGGAATATATGACAATTCTTTAGTTCTATTACTAGGCTAGAAAGAAAAAGTAAACTATAAGTTCCAATGGCTAATGCAGCAACTCTTGCTTCATTTACTAATCATAGGTCTACCTCACATTTCTTCAACCATGTACATCTGATGATTTCCTACATATATCTAAAAATATGATGACCATATCCAATATCTAATATCCAAGTAATAAAATCAAAAGTAGAAAGATTTATCTCAATCATAAACATACCTAAACCAAAGGCTTCACTAAGCTTCTTCACCTTTAATCTAGCAAGATAAATCTTGCAATCTCTTTTTTAGTGGCCTTCTTAACCATAACGATGGCAAGTGCTCCTGCTTTTGTCTTTTTCACATCACTACTTGATTCAAATGCCTTGGTTTCTTGAGCTTTTCCTTTTTTTGTTCATCTTTTTAGGCCTTGCTCTTCACATTGGAAGAATCCATGAGAAGAAAAGGAGTCTTCTCTTTCTTTAGAGTTTGCTTTGTAGTTTTAAACATATTCAATAATTCAACTAATGTAACTTCCAACTTGTTCATATAGAAGTTCACAATAAATTGTGAACAACCCTAAGGTAGAGATTGCAAGATCAGGTCAACACTTAACTCTGAATTTATGGTAAAACCCAATTAGCCCAAATTCTTAATGTAGCTAATCTTCATAATATTAGCATTCAGTAAAGATCCTTCAGCCATCTTACATTAGAATAATTCCTTTAAGATCTCATATCCCTTTGTCCAAGTTTCTATATCAAATGATTTGTTAAAATGTAGACTTTATTGTGTAGGCATTCATGATATTCTCATGTTACCTTTGAAGTTTAAGAGACATACTAGGTAATATCACACATGTAGCATGATCATCATCATCCCTATGCTAAATATATGCCTCCACTTCTTCCTCATCACCAAGAGTAGGAAGATCCTCATCAGGGACATAAAACTTCTTTCCTTACATAAGAACAATTCTCAAGATTTTATACTTGTCTAAAACATTTGGTTGGATGAGTTTGTTCACATCAACTATGCTTTGTATATATGGAAAAATTATTACTCATTTTGATTTAGCAACCTCTATATATAAACAAAGAGTGAGTATTAATTTCATGGATACATACCAAAATTAGATCAGGTCTTTAATCTTTATTTTAGTTACTCCCACTTTTTTATTTCAATCAATAAATCTCTATGTTGACTTAAAAGATCTTACTCAAAAATTTTCTAATGGGTGAAGATCCCATTTAATTTATTTCCCTTTGAGATAATCTAACAATCAAATAAAAAATAATTAGGTAGATAACATAACTTACCAATTACATCACATGTGACTCTTATATCAATTAAATGACAACTCTTTGTCTAATCAAATCGCATATGATGCACCTAACCATTGTCTCTAAATTTATGTGATCATGAGATAACTCATCCAAATCACACAAATATAGTTAATTAGGACCCTTAAATTATAATATCAAACATATTCAAGTTAAGGAGGCTTTTAGCTAACCTAACAAACCTTCTTTGATCAAAACTCTAGTTTTATTCTATAATTATAGAAGCCAACTCACCATGTTCTTATTATGTACTTAATATTTGAGTTGTAAGATTTAGTTAATTATAGTTATCTCATGTATTAGCACCATAATTATAATATATATTGCACCTATAGCATGCAATCCTAGTAAGATATTCTAATATGCATATTCAAAGGCTCTACTATGTTATCTTCTTCAAGCAATTTAGGAAGTTAAATGGTTAAATCCTAGAGGATTGCAAATTAGTCTTCCAATGCTCTTTTTGTAATTAAATCAAATGTAAAGAAAATAAAGGAAAATGGCATCACGTAGAAAGGAATAAGTTCTTATGACATGGAAAGTCTAGGTTAGCTCTTAGCTTTATCTTAGCCAACATCCTACTCTAGAGGGAGTGGAGCAAACTACTTATTGCTGTGATGCCCTAACTCAAGGAAAGGCATTTGGTACAGAGCATTATTTTGAAGGAGGGAAAGCAGGGTTGACAAACCACTTTGAGGAGGTCCTTTGCTAATAAAGGTTGCTTACTTTCCCTAGTAACAAAGGAAAAGGGTGGGGGTTATTTTGTAGTGATGGTGGGTCTTATGAGATCTATGTCAACTATCAAAAGCATGGCTGGCTACATCCATATATAGCCAAATAAAGATGAGACAAGATGGACAAGCAAAGATTGCAGTGTAACTACCATAGAAAATTGGAGAAAACCAACCCCTTATAGCTAACATAAAAAGATACATATAAAGAGAGGATTGATTCAAAGTGTCTAGGTACCAAGAGTCTTTGCAATTTCATTGCTTCACCAAATGTCTTAAGATTATCTTCAGTAAGCAATTTGGAATTTGATTACAGGCCAATTCTTTTGTCCCTTCAACTAGGACATAAAGAAATCATAACCGAAAGTCTTCACTTCCTTTACCCTTTTGCTCCTCATCATTCTTAATTTTATTTGCTAAAGAATCATTTTCATTATCAAGAACTTGTTTCTATTTTGGAATGTTAGAAACTAAGATGAATTTATTTTCATCAAAATAGCATTTATCAATTTAATGATTATTTTAATAGATATTAAGATGTTAAGCTCTATGGCTATTAATTGATAGGTCTTATTGTTATGAACATATCCTAAAAAGATGGACTCAACTCTCCTTTGAGCCAACTTTTTCAATTTTCATTAAGGAAGCCTAACAATTGCTCTATAAAACCAAATTCTTAAATAACAAGGTACGACTTTCTTTTATTTAAGAACTTATATTGGGTTGTTTTGTTAGTTTTGGTTGGATTTATATTTAAAATATGCAATGATGTAAGTTATGCCTCACCCTAAAATCCCTAACTCAAGCCAAAATTTGATTACATGACATTGATCACTTCTATTGACATGCAATTTTTGTATTTACATCACCATTATGTTATAGAGTGTGAGGAATAGTAATTTCATGAAGAATTCTCATATACTTAGAAAAATCAATATCATAATATTTTTCTCCCTTCTTTGATAGCAAATTTTTAATGAAAAATTCTTTTTGCAATTTAATTTTAGTTTTATACAAATTGAATCTTTCATAAGATTTATTTTTAGTGTGCATCAATTAAACATAGCAATAGTTTGAGTATTTACCAATGAATATCACAAATATGTCATTCCTCCTAGTATTAGTGTGTTATGCAAATCACACACATCACTATAAATTAATTTTAACATGTTTAAAGATCTTTAACTGCTTGGAAATAAAATTTTATTTATTTTTGTTAGCTTACAAGTTATGCATTTGTTTTTACATTTATCAAAGTATGGCAACAAGTTCAATTTAACCATATCATGCAATCTTCAAATGTTTATATATCTTAACCTATTTTGCCATATAAAAGAATGCGTAGCAATATAAGCATAGACATTAACATTATTATTAGCAACAACAAGTTTAAACATGTCATTACAAAAATAATTAATTCCCATAAACACACTTCATTTGGAAGGATTAAGTTGTCAGTCTTTTGGAAGTGAATTGCATTTCTTCCTCTCTAACTTGTATGGCCAAAACTATAATGGAATTTCACATGCACATAACAATACCCTCATTTACTAGTTTCATAGCTTTAAAGTAACTTTTGTTCTCGTAAACATGTTGGGAAACATTAAAATCAATCTATTAAGTAACATCATCCTTAAATGAATTGATCTTTCTGGTATCATTTTTTCATTTGTTACTCTAGAGAGGAACTATTTCTTTTCCTTTTTTTTTTTCTTCTAAAGATGACACTCATATTTGTTGTGCCCTTTTTTGTGACAAAAATGATATTTGCCCTTTTTATATTTGTCATTTGTTTTTCTTTTGCTATCATTTGATTGATTCTTTCTTTTATCAGTGGACTTACTTGATTGTGTTTTCTCAATCACTTGCAACTTTAAAACATAAGAGTCATCCTTATTATTTCCATCTTGTATGCAAAACACTTTAATTACTTGAAAATAGTTAGTAAGAATTTCAAGGGATATATTCTTTTTCTCATATTTTAGGCTTCTTTTGAAAATATTTAAAAAAAAGTGGCAATTTATCATTACTAGAATTCACAATTACAATTTCAACTATAGACATTTTGTATTATGAAAGATGATTTAGAATCCTTTAAATTTCAACAAATTATTCTACTACTGGCCTACCATCAGTTGCCTTAAAATTATTAAATTTTGATACCAAAATTTTTTTACTAGTTGCATCCTTTTGTATTTACTTTGTCTCCAATTTTTCCCATAGACTAGTCACCAAAGCCATCATTGATGACAAGTGACTACCACCTCCTCTTTCATTCCTTTCCCCCCTCTTTCAAATCATCCGAGCACATGTAAAACATTAAAAAAAAAAAAAGAAAATTAATAAAACATAAAAAGAGTAAAAAAAATCAAAAAATTCACCCAAAAAAAAAAGATTGACTTATTTAAACCCTATTAATTTAAACTAGTTAACACTCTTCCGTGCCCTATTATCCGAACTTGTAACCCATGAACTTGAGTTGGAATTAATACTTTAAGCCTTCTTAAACATGCAAAAATGACTTGAACTAAACACACTCCCCACAAAAATCAAACACAAAATTTCTCACCAAGCACCACATTCCTAGTACCATTCTCTGTATAGGTTAAGCCTTTATACAAATCAACAAAAATCTCTAGTAATAGTGACATGTTTTTTCAAACTCTTATCAAAGCCAACAAGAACTCTTTCAAATCTTTTCTTTCATTTTTTGGGTCTAGACATTAAAACTCAAAAAAAGAGTGAAATCAAGAATTTCTTTAAGAAAACTAGAAGTAACAAAACAACAAAATCTAAAATTTTTTTTAAAACAAAAGAAAACATAGAGATTAATGCCTCCTTTATTTGTTAGAGTTGATCCAAACCCTAGGCCTTTTTTCCTTCTCTCTTTTCCTTTGAAGACTAGAAGAAGAAAGATAATAATTAGAAAAAAAAATACTACTTTCAAAAAAATATAACCCACTCCTCCCCTTAATTATTTTTTCAAAAATAATAAAGAAAAATAAAAATAAAAACATAAAAAAAATATTGAAAAAAAAAAAAGGAGACCATGGCCTTTTGCTTTCAATGCCTTGTCCAAGATTATATCTTACTTTTAAGATGTCAAATTAGACCATAAGCTCTTGAATTCAACACAAAAATGCCCTTCTTCTCCCTAAAACCTATAGAGAAAAATGAGTTAGGGCTAAGATTTTCTTTGGGCATTCTTAGGGTTAGATTGTCTTGATATTTTCTTGTGTGAAATGAAAAGGAATTATTATATAGTTTTATATTTAATTTTGCATGATATGTTAAATCTAATTTGACTTTTCAAAAGTAATAATTCAATAAACTAAGAATTTTTTAAACAATTCTAGCTAACCATTAAACCAAATTAAAAGAAATCATTTAAGTTGCTAATATGGCACACAGATAAGAGAAGGAAGCTGAGGTGTACTAAAGACAATAATAACAAAGCACCATATCTCAATTGGGTCAAGCCCAAACCCAAATCTACTTGAAATCTAAATAGTAATAACCCATTAACCTATTATATATAATATTTGATGAAAAAAAAATCCAAAAAACATTAAAAACATGTAATTTTGAAAAGGAAATTTAATTAAACATAAAAGATAAACTTAATTAAGTAAATATAAAATTATAATTATAATTATAATATAAATAAACAAATTAAAAAACCCAAGTTAGTTCCTCTCTATAGGAAAATATTTTGTGAAAATAAGAATAAAAAGTAATTCATGACAATAAAAGAGAGAAACATTTGTTAGAGAAAATTCTTGAGAAAGATAGTGAGTGATTTAAAGAAGAAAAAAGTGAGAGAGACAATTGTTTTAAGGACCATATGATCTATGAAAGCTGAAAGGGAGCAAAAGCAATAGGAGCTAATTACTTTCTTAAGACTATTTCAAAGATAGTGGTAACCCACACATTTCTTAAACCTTTTTATTCGAGTTTTAGAATTTAAGGACTATAAAATTCAATTTATGGGTTTATGAGATTAGGGTTAATGAGATTATTAATTTTAATTTTGAGTAATGGGTTAATGGGATTAAGCTTAACTACGTTAGGATCTTTATTTAAGAATACCAATTATTAGTTAATTTCTTATGACCCAAAGCCATATTAATTATTATTATAATTTTTTTTCTATTTTTTTATTTTTTATTCTATTTCCCTTTCTCAAATTTTATTAGTTTGTAGCTTTCTTATTCTTTGCAATTCTAGATTTGTTTCCTTAAACAATCATTTTATCGAAGATTTTGTTAAAAGGGATAAAAAATCATTTATGGTTGAAGGAAATCGACTAATTAATTTTTATAATGAAATAGGCTTATGGAATAAATAATTTCTATTTATAATAAACTAGGCAATAGCTTTGTCACTTCCTAATTGTTTATTAATTAAATGTAACTTGTTACCATGTATGCAACTTATTGTTATTTGGAAATCATACATAGTTTAATAACCCTTAGTATAATTACTCATGGTGGATATTGATTACTATAAAGTTTCATCTTGATGGGACCATGATGTTGCAACCTATGATTACATATGAATGGGAAAAAGTCAAGGTCATTGAAGCCAACATAAAAGGTACCTTATTGATGCTTAGCTTAGATACAATAATAAAAAGTCATGGATACAATAACATACTTGACTATATGCTAGTTGACTATATGTATAAGTTCCCTAACTAATCATATGAGTTTATAAAGTATCTCAGTAAGACAAGTGACAATCAATGTTTGATATGTTGAATTCAATGGTTGACATGAGAGCATGTTGTACATATCAATGTTCTACATGAGGTTGATGAACTTGTATTTGCCATTGTTGAGGATATTCCACATGCAGGTGGTGCTGAGCTAGAAGAGCTTGATGATGGAACTAAGACTGTGTGGAAAAGTGTTGGGTATGTGCAAAATGAAGTTGAGGGTGCAAATTGTCTTATTGATGGAATTGTGACACAATCTTCTATTTATAATATATTTGGCGAACAACAAGGTCATTAGTTAAGTTAGATTGCTTGTCATGAACAATAGTGTACTAAAGATCTTGACATTACAAAAGAGCATGAACAACATTTTTGTAATGCTACTATACTTGAACAACACATTGAGAGCACATATGCCAATAATAGGTCTCTTTTAACTTGATTAAAAATTAATTTTCTAAACCCTTCATTAACAACTTTGTATTACAATTTTAGATGTCTTCATATCATCCCAAAACATTAGTGTTTAGTGCCAACTAAGTCCTAGCAACTGCTGTACAAACTCATGGACAAAAAATAGCCCCTTTTGGTAGATCAGATATTGTGCAACACACTAATATGCACAAAAAAAGCATTGGTTAACAATTATCTAGAAACCTTAACTAAAATGTGTTGTTAAGTTAACAATTAGTTAATACTTTTGCAACAATTAAGGATTGTACTTTTGAAACAATTAAGGATTGTATCTTTGAAATAATTAGGAATTATGATGTATTAGACATAGCATATGCTTGCTTTATTTTGTGATTCTATAGCCATTAAACACACATTAAGTTGTGATTTCAAAGGGTGTTTATGAATTCAATATTTATAATGTTAGACCATGCCAATGAAGGATCTATTACATATTATAACACTTATTTTGTCGCCAAATAATCTAATAAATTAATTTTTTCTTTCTTAGTTTAGCTTAATAGTTCAATTTATTTAAGACCTTTACCCTTGCCAATACCACCCATAAAAAAGGAAAGCCAAAATGAGACTTTCCCATCCAAATTTTCATTATCCAACTAAAAAACAAAAATGATAAAAAAAAAAGCCAAAAAAAAGTTTATAATCATGAATTTCCTATACTAGAACCTCTTTTCTTATATGAAATAAAGAGTGGAATTTTTTCTTGGCTTTCAATAAATGTAATAGTTGGAAGTTAATCTCAAAAATATCCACGATATGATAGCCTTTGTCTATATTGACCACTATGGACTTTTGTGTCAAAAGTTAAAACGTGCTCAAAATTCCAGGGTTAGAAAAATAAACAATAGTTTAATTCATTTATGTTATCAACAAACAACCATTATCACATTTGAACCTAATTTGAGTTAACTTTTACAATTATAAAAGTTTATAACAAATGTGTCAATATAATTGATAACCTTATAGTAATAGAAAAAATTAAACACTACAGCAAAAACATGATGTTGCCCTTTCACCCAAAATTAAAACACAACACAATGTCAATCAAAGGAACACCAAGTGAATAGATATAATGCAACTACGATAACTCTAATTTATATTACTTATATTCAACCCTTTAGAATTGCATTTTCTCACGTTCACACAATCTCAACTGTAATTTTCCTTTTAGCTCCATACAATTTAAAAACGCTTTTGACTCATTAACTCCTCCACCCTAATTGTCAATTTTGTTCTTCTTGGCACCTTAATATACTATTTGGTTAGCTTAAAGTTTACACAGAAGCAATAGAAGAAAGTTAGTTCACCTTATCAATTGGTGTCAATCTTTCACCTTATCAAATTAGGTGTCATCTTTCACCATGCTTGGCATGAAGTACTTGGCATGAGTCAAGCACATCAAGGAGGCAAGGTGAACTTAAGTCAATGTTTCATGGTAATAAGACAAGGAAAGGTAGGGTAAAAGTTAAGTTATGGTTTTGGTATTGATGTTTAGTTGCTAAAGAGTATTGCAAAAGTCCTGTTAGAGCATATGTGTGATTAAGACAAGATAAGCGACAATGGCTCCGTCTACACTGAGCAGTTATATCAGAGCATAACGATTCCAATCTGACCTCTTTAGAGACGAAGTATGTGACCTATAAGGTCGCGTTGTACGTTTAAGCAAGGCAATGTCTCTTTTACCACTAAAGGGTCATTTCTATACTTTTTAAGGGTACATGATTCTTACACAAAAGTTAACTATAATGTAGCATCTTAGCTAAGTTCAAGTAATAATGTGTGAGTTTTAATTGTTATTGGCTTATAAGTAAGTTAAGAACTAGCTCAAGCAATTATGAATATTATGCTGTTAGAGAGTATTCGTGCTACTATATGCAATTAATCAAGATGATAACAAGTGAAGTGCTTGGAGTCTAATCAAGTTCCAGCTATGTAGATTAAAAGCCATAAATATAGAATAAGCAATTGCTACCTTACTTTCACCCCCCCTTTTAAAAAATAAATGGTATAGGTAGTCGTCTTGAATTGCTACTTTTATTTTTTTTAAAGTATATAAGCCAATTTTGGATACATTACCTAAACCTTCTCTTTCTCTTTTTTTTTTTTTAAAAAGTCAGTGCTTAAGGCGATGGTTATAAACTACGAATATATTCGTTTCTGAAATAAAGGATAAGTAATGCCTTAGAGACTACTACCATTTTCTTAAAAAAATAGTTGAATAATGTAGCGTTGAACAACTACTGAATCTGTTTTTTTTTAAAATCGAAAATAGGGGCTAAGTAGGGTTTCTGCATTATTTCCTTTGAAAATAAAGCACGCTCCGTGCTTGCACTCTCCGGCAGCAGGGTCTTGAACATTACCTTTTTTTCTTAAGAAAACTTACTATATGTGAGTTAGTCAGAACCGTTACAATCCTCTCTCTCTTTCTTTAAATTTAAGGGCCCTACGGCACGCACAATTCTAAACAACCCTACCTTACTCCGCCACTCTCTCTTCTTATTNCAATTTTTGGGCTACTTAGAAACTAGCTACATTCCCAATGCATTCTTGGCTGCCTTGAGCAACCAAACAATCTTCAATAACTTTCAAAATTGTGTGCCATGTAAGTTGACAAGTGTTATTTTTTGTTGCCTTGAGTTCATTAGTTTTTTGTTTTGAAAAACATTTAAAGAATTCAATCTTGAATTGATTTTAACTTTTTTCTATCACCATTACATTGATTGCATAAGTCTAATCCTTGTTTTCCTCTGATCTTTTCCTTTATCATTTTTTTTCTTTTCTTGGTTCTTACAATTTCTCTATGCACCCACTTTCTCTTGGCAAGATTGTTTTTTTTGTATGTTATCCTTGCATATTTCCTTTTTAAACCTTCAATCTCTTTTATATCTATAGTGTAAAATTTCTTTTAAAATTGTAATTGCTTACTAATAACAATATTTTTGTAATGGAAACTACATCAAAATATTAAATTTGTTCCTTAGAAGGGCAAGATAAGGATAAATTTGTGAAAGTTGTTATAATATATAGGCATCCATTATTAATTAATTATTTATTTATATTATTTTAAGTCTTCAAGGAAAACATTATTGCACAAATGCATGTAGATGGAAAAAGAACATGGATGAAAAAATGTGCCTTTTTAAAGCTCATTAGATCCTTACCACTTTTTTCTATTTACTCTTCTTTTCTGTTTCTTTTCCCAATTTGATAGTTATGTTTTGAACTTTTCAGTAAGCTACCATATGATTAGGAAACCATTTGATGTTGATTGGTTTTAGTGCTTACTATTTACTCTTTTTATTAATCTAGCTTTTGTTTAAAGCAATTAAAGTTATATAAGATACAAAATTCAGAGATTTTTAGCTAAGGCATGTTAGTGACGTTTATAGAAGGTAGAAATCGATGTGTTTCTTCTTATTCTAGAGGCACATTCACTTAGGTAAAGATCAAAATCAATTTATGTTATCCTAGACATTCGTTTGTTTCTCTTTTTAAACAAAAAGAATTTAAATCTATACTAATTTCACAATTGCATTTTAGGAACTAATAATATTAACCCTCAGCCTTCCCATTTCCTTTTCTAATTGTTTTGTTTCTTTTCATTTTGTAGTTTTTTATTCCACTTTTTCTTGGCATGATTGATTAGTCTATACATACTTTGGCATTTTTTCCCTCTTATATTATAGTTCATCCTATTAATGGTTTCTTCATAATTATATAATTGCTTACCGAAAAATAATTTTTTTCTAATGAAACTCTACTTATTGAAACCATCCCTGAATATAAAGACAGATTCAATAGATCACATGTTTTGTACCTAAGAAATATAAATTTTTAGTTCGATTGTTAAACTATTATGTTTTCTTCCTTTTATGCTTTTTAGCCTTTATGGGAATACATGAAGATGGGATCACAATATAACCAACACCCATTATTGTTCTTTAACTAATAGGTAGTTCAAGTTTTCTTACATTCCCATAACAAAGCTTACTTTTGCTGCAAGGTGTGGGCTATTGGAATGTCTATTGATCCTAATAATTGTGCTCTAGATGTAAGTTACAGAATAACTGATCGGTATGTCTTTCACACCTATTGTCCATTTCAGAGTCTTTTTGATTATATATGACGAGTTTGCTAGCACAAAGATGTATACTAATTTTCCTATGAAGGATGCTTTAGGCAAATTATTAGAAGGTGTTTTCCAAGGTTGTTCTAGCAAGCTTCTTAGTGTTCTTTTGAAGTTGAACACTGATGAAAAATTTGTGCAATCATTAGTAGAATATTTCAATGGCCACAACAACATGCAGAACTGATTCTTAGTACTACTTGCTTCTTAGTTATAGTCTCACTTTGTAAGACATATGCTAGTTGTTAAGACCTTTTAGCCCTTAAATGCTTAATTTTTTCTAGTACTACTGCCATTACCCTTTCTATGATCATTTTAAGGCCTTATGCATCGAAGGCATAAATATGTTTGATTTTGGAAGCATATAATATTTTCTCTCTCCCTCTCTTCTCTCTCTCTCTGTATATATCTCTCTCTGCATTGGCCTTGTGAAGAGAAGCATGTGGATTGTTGCTAGTTTCCTCATGAAGGCAAGAGACCATTACCTTGTGGAAGGTAAGAAGCAAATTAAGGATATGGAGAAGAAGATAATGCAATTGCACTTTATTCTCTCTAGTTTAAAGGTTTTGTAGATAGCATTATGAATTACTTCATTTGTAATAGATTGAATCAACTCTGGAAAATTAACTTGAATTTCTACTGCTATCTCTTGCTAGCTATTACTTATTATGCTTAATCGAACCCAATGTCTACATTTCAACTACTTATTATGCTTGAGTGAGAGGACTCATTTCTCCCATGTTGATCTTTGCTTGTAGCCTTTATTTACACATCATTTGGTTTAGATTGTGGGATGCTTTCTAAAATTCATTGTCAACAAAATGCGTTCTTTAGGGACAACTTAATGTGTAATCAATCTTTTTGGTTCTATTCAAATAATTATCATAGATGTCATAGTTTTGGAACTTTGAAACAGTTGGAGAACACTACTTATTTTTTTAAAAATCCATTGCCTATTCTCTTAAAAAATTGTTGCCTATTCACTAAAAAAAACTATTGCCTATTCACTTAAAAAATTGCTACCTATTCACTTAAAAAACTGCTGCCTATTTCTTAAAAAATTACTATCTATTTACTTAAAAACTGTTGCCTATTCCTTTAAAAAATTGTTACCTATTCTCTTTAAAAAATTGCTACCTATCACTTAAAAAACTGTTACTTATTTCATTAAAAAATTACTGCTATTTGTTTAAAAAATCATTGTCCATTCTCTTAAAAAATGGTTGTCTATTTTTTAAACAACTATTGTCTATTATTTAAAAAACTATTACCTATTTTCTAAAAAACTCACTGCCTAAAATGCCTTTAGGTAGTAGCTACATATGTGCTGCTATAAGCAGAGAGAACCACTATGTTAGATCTATCGCAATGCTTGCAAATGTAAGTAGCCTGAAAATCATTTCATTAAACTTTAAGTAATGGTTTTTAGCTTAAAGGTAGTAGTCTTGAACTACTACCTTAATCCTTTTTTGTTTTTTTTGGTAATGATGCCATTATCAAAATTAAAATCATCAGCTATTAACCAAGGAGATTTACAATAGCATGGATTGTTCTTAGGCCTTCCCTTAGCTATTTTCATCAATCCAGGTGCGAACTCCCATTCACTGCACTAAAAAACCATGGCTAGTTATCACCTTTCTACACTAGTAAATGGATAAACTGTTCATTTCTACTTGATAGCTTAAGTTTCAAACTTGAATTTCTTAAATGGTCTTGGGTACAAAAACCATTGTAACACAAGAATCTCTTGAAAATTTGAATAAAAACAAAGGGGTGAGAAGGAAAGGAAAAAAAAAAATAATGCCTTGGCAACTGGATGTCTTAAAAATTTGAATACAAAAGCGGGGAGCATCAATGTGATGAGGCTAACACTATCTTCTCGTGATTATTATTCCCTTTTTTCTTTTTCTTTTTTTTTTTTGTCTAAAAAGTGTCTTCCTATATATTATCATTTCCTCAACAAATGTAGATCCAACATTCAAACTATAGTTCCCTTCATTTTCAAATTAACCAAATAGTAAAATAAACCAAAATAAAAATTCTACCTTGTATAAATCAATAACAATTTAAACAAATTTGTGTTCATTAGTTTGTCCACTCCTAACAATCACAACAAGACCTTTTCCTTTATCCTTTGTTTAGTCAAGTCCACTCCCAACAATCTAATCTTATTGATAGTCTTCATAAGTTTGTCTACAAACTCCTTAGCAAACTTAATGTCTTTCATCCTAAGTGACTCAAACTCTCACCTCAAGTTTTGGATGGGAATGCTTTTGGTCACTATTATGAAACTCTTCCTTTTGCTTTTCCCAAGCTTCTTTTGCATTCTCACATGACATTATTATGGTGAAACCAAATGAATGCATGTCAATGCTTTTTACAATTTAGTTGTCTCCTTATTGTGATGCTTAAGCTATAATGGGATTATTAAAGAGTGCTAGACTTCATCTCCATTCTCAATTATCTTTTAGAGATCAAGAGACCTTAGATAGACCTTCATCTTAACAGTTCATATAAAATAGTTCTCACCAAAAAATACTAGTGGAGCTAAGGTTAGAAATGAACTCTTAGATACCATTTCAGTTTTTAAGTGTTTTAGGTCTTTTAGGAAGGTTTTCTCTTTGGTTTTTTCTTTGCTCATAAACTCTAAAACATGGGTTTTGTAAGATCAAAGGGACTCTAATCCCATTATTCAGAGGAGAAGGTTTCTACCTTGTTACTAACAATAGCAAGAGAAGAGAGGAAAGAAGATGGAGATTGACATATTAAAGCAAAAGGCATTAAAAATTTTATGGTTGTAATTTTTCTGCAGCTTCATTGTAAATAAAATTCCCCAATAAAGGGTTATTAAATTGAAATTGAAATTGTTATTTTGAAATTGAAACTATATGATTAAATTAATTACCTTAGCAAAAAGATTGTTATATCAAATAGATGTTTATCAAATTAACACATTCTCGTATAGATATTTTGGAATTTTGACGTAGATTGATTGGTAGCATACTAAATATCATATATATGTGAATATATATCTTTAAAATTGAAAGAAAACTAATGAAATATTTTTTGTAATGACACTCACTGAACTTTAGAAATATCTAATTATTTGATATAAGTTTTTATTTTTCATTAGACTCTCACAATTTATAATATTTAATATTAATTTACTAGTTACTTTCTAGTTTTTTTTCTACCTTTATTTCTCAGAAAGAAAATATAACTTATAATTTAAGTCTTTTTTTATTATTTTTTTCATTTAAATAAAATACAAATAAAAATACACTTTTTAATAAATATGATACATTTGTACGTCATACGACTTTAATACAAATGTTTAAATATATACTGTCAAAACTAAAAGAAAATTGATAAAATTATTTTGTAACAATATTTGTTTAATTTTAAGATTATTTAAGTAATTAATTCAATTTCTAATTTTCCTAATAAATTTTAATGTATTATTCTATTTGACATTAATTTTAACAATTAGTTTATAATTTTTTTCAATAAAATTAAAATTTTAATATATATTTAATTTACTTAATAATAATCAAATATATATTGCAATTTATCTAATTTATTTTAATAATTTTCGTATATTTTAAAATTCATGCAAAGAAAATATTTATAATTTAAAAGATAAAAAAAATAAATATTTTTTCGTATTATTTTTTAAGAAGAAAAAATATTTTAAAATTTATCTTTTTATCTTAAAAAATTACTCATATTTTTTTCCTTTTATCTAAAAAAAAAGAATCACCTAAATTGAGAAATATCCGAGAAAAATCAATTCTTATTGTTAAGTAGGAAACCTAAAGAAGTTTATGTAAAACTAAGAATCTTACGAGTAGATTTAAGATCAAATTTCACTGATTTTAATAAGATCCCGCAGTCACTACTTTTGAGTTTGCATAAAATAGAAGGAGTCACTTAAGTAATAATACGACATTACATAACATAATATAGAGGCAGCACATGTTCATTCACGTAAGAACACTGCATAGGAGACCAACGCTTTAGCCTAATCGTCAAAATAGAGGCCCGAGACCCGAAAGGTCCTGGATATAAAAACCATTGTAACACAAGAATTTCTTAAAAATCTCAATGAAAACAAGGGGGTGAGAAGCAAAAGGAAAAAAAGAATGTCTTAGCAATAGGATGTCTTAAAAATCCAAATACAAAAGCGGGGAAGCATCAATTTGATGAGGCTGACACTATCTTCTTGTGATATCAATTTTTTTTTTTCTCTAAAATGCGTCTTCTTGCATATTATCATTTCCTTGACAAATCTTACACACGCTAGACATAAATGCAGTGGAAAGGAGCATATGTAAACATTTTTATTGCTTATTTTGTAAATAATTGATGATATTATAATTTGATTGATATGGTAAATAAAATTTGGGGATTTGGGGCAATTGTTTTTATTTTTGAAACCATAATTGATGCTACCAAGTTTGTCTGAAACTATGACCTTTTTGGCTGAAACTAGCTTAGACCGGCACCCCACCAATGGAAATTTTGATGATCTAGTTTACTTTTAAGTAGGCAAATGGCTAACATGCTTTCTTGAATTGAAAAGAAAATGGGAACATATGGACAAACTGCTTTTTGCAACTATAGACAACAGTTTACTGTGTAAAAACTAGAAATCTATAAAGTATGACGGATTACATACACATAAATCAAAAACAATATTTGTCTAGAGTGCCTTAGACAATTGTTGGATGTGCCAAAACAAATCCGATTAAGAGCAATAAAAAAAACATATATATATGAACGACAAACACACCAATGGATAGTCAATCAGCCCATTTCATATTATTTTGAGACAAAACCATTTCATTCCAATGATCCACACGTAAACACAAAAGAGACGTCGTTTAACATGGAGACAATGTGAAATCTTTTGTCATCCTCAGTTTACATGTCTAATTTACTTTTGCCATTTGCTTTATGCCTTTAACTTCCTTCTCTTCTGCAACTGCAACAATGACAAAATTCTTAAGAACCTCATTGTCATGAAGAGATAATCAGGAGCAAATTTAAATGAGCCCCAAAAGTAATCTTACATTTAGTCCCATGGTTTCATGCTGGAGATATACCTTCAAATTCAGCTGCATCCATAAAAAATATTATTATAAGATCGAAGAACAACCAAAAGATAAGCAAGTCTCTTTCTTTATAAAAGACAAATGCTAGACATTTTATACTTTAGTCTCACCTATAGTTTATTAGTAGCAAAATATTGTTTCAAATAAATTTCAAATTGTTACTACAACAGTCATTGCTATGATTCCCACTTTAAAGATGGAATGCACCTAGAGAAAGGTGAATGTGGGACTTTGTGCCTAATCTAGACCATTCTCCGTTTGCTTATGCCAGTAGACAAATTATGGGTGTTTCTCATATTTTATGTTCATGCAACCTACCATTCATTTAGTTTTATTTTCTGCATATGTATCCTATACATTTTGTCTATGTAATACTTTGATAAAGGAGATGAATCCAATTTTGTCTCTAATTTTTTGATCGTCCAAAAGAAAAATGAAAAACAAAAGGTTAGTTAATGTGAATACCTGCTGCGGGTGGTTCTTTACCACACCTCGCAACGCACTGAGGAATACATGCCTCAGAAAATGCCCCAGAACATCCAAGGATACAATTCTGTACACAACTTAAGGCTTGCACTTCAGTTGCAGACTGCACGAGCATGACTGCAAAAGCCAATGCCAAAAGTCTCCACATTACAATATTGCTAGCCATGTGTACCTAATGCTTGCTTTAGTTTCTTCTCACTCTATGATTTTTTTTACACCTTTTCATTTGCTATATATATGTTTAAGAAATTGTTGGCTAAACACCTTTAAAGGGCATTAAATGATTCTAGTTTAATTAATATGTCATTTAATGAGACAAAAAACAACTAAAGAGTTAACTCATATTTATTTTGAGAAACTGATTATTAAAAGTTATAAAATAATTAAATATAAAAATAAAAATTAAGATCAAAGGTAATTGATTTCATATTTTTTAACTATAAAAGATCAAAATGTAATTTAATAAGATGGAGTGAAAGTCCATAAGATAGGAACACAAAAAATTTGGGGGGGGGAAAGGACTATCAAAAAAATATATGTATTCTTAATATATAATCAAAATATATATATACTTATATGTATATATATATATATATATAATATAAAATACCATTGAAGCATATATATATATATATATATAATTTTGTTGAACATTTTAACATAAATTAAATTATCTGTAGGGGTTATCTATCTAATTTTTGGACTTCCTAAAGTTTACTTCTATGTTCTTTCTCCCTCAACTCTCTTCACTTTATTATTCTTCATTTTTGTTACTGGTCGGGGAAAAGGAATACATCATCCAGGATTTGTTGAATGATATACACTTTATATAAGCATCATATCCTCATTCTCTAGACATGAGATTTTTGGTCTCTTGACATTTTATATCTTATATGGTATCTTGTCAACAGATTTGGACAAAAACCTATTAAGAAGCTAAGTAATATTCATAAAGGATCAAACCATATCTAATAGGGTTATATTTCCCCTTTCAAAAACATGATTATGTTGTGGTATTTGAGTAAATGTTCATTGAGAGAAAAAACTCATTCTCTTTCAAGTAACTGCCAAATTCTTAACTTAAATATTCACCTCTGCAATCTAATAATAGGATTTTAAATACTTCTACTAGTTTATTTCTCTACTTTAATTTTTAATTCCTTGAATTTTTTAAAATATTGAAATTTATATTTCATTAAATACACATAGCCATATCTCGATTGATTATTTGTCAATGTAATGAAATAAGACAAACCACCTCATGCATGTGTTGCCTAGGGTCACATACATCTGTATGTATGAATCCTAATAAGTCATTAACATGTTCTCTTTTTCTTTTCAAGAAGTCTCAATTATCTTATCCAATAAACAAGATTCACATACAAGTATAGCTAATAGAGGTTGCTTACTCTCCCTAGTAATGAAGGAAAAGAGTGGAACTTTTTTCATAGTGATAGTGGTTCTCATAAGATCTATGCCAATCGTCAGAAACATGGCTGGCTACATACAAGTATAGCCAAATTAAGATGAGATTGGGTGGAAAAGCAAAGACTGTAGCGTAACTACCATAGAAAATAGGAGAAAACCCACCCCCTTTAGCTAACATAGAAAGATAAATATAAAGAAAGGATTGATTCAAAGAGCCCAGGCATCAAGAGTCAATGAAGAGAAGGATTGGGGCTTAGTAGACATAAGACCTTAAACTGGAAAGATCTGACTTACAAATTAAGATGTGCTAATGGCAGTGATATGCCAAACCCACTTATCCTACTCCTATTGATATCTCAAGATGGACATACTAAGATTAGATGGGAACCTTAGGACATGCATTATAGATTCTATATAATAGAAATATCCTCTTGATTTGTCTCCCTTAACACCTTCATTTGGATCTCCTTAGTTACAAATAGATATTTGATCTTAATCCTAAATTTTTTAATTATATAACTTTTACATAATTATGAGAGAAACCTCAAGTTACATTTAAGAAGAGTTTAAATAAGAAGAGAATTTATAACTAGAAAATAAGAGAAAGGCATAGAAAGCAATCTTTATATTACAAATATTACATTCATTCATATTAACAAAAACAATCACATAGGTCTATAAGCTTATAATCCCTTATCATGTTATCATATTCACATTATATGCACAAAAGTAAATACATGTTTAATTTTTATTATTGATATGAAAATTTAGTATTTAATTTAATTTACATATCCAAATAAGAGTCTCGGTGAAATTAAAAAATAGTTTTATAATACAACAAGTAATCTAATCAAATATAAGTCCTCAATCTTAATCCAGTTCAGATGTTTTAATTTTAGTAAAATGCTATTTATAATGTAGAATATAATTTTTAAAATTATATTTGAATTAAATGTCTCCTGAATAATTTAGGTGTTCCACTTTTGAATAATTTAGAATCTTAAAATTCTAATCAAACTGATCTTATTGCTGTTTTAATTCAACATCACTCTTACACATAGAAATGTTTCCTGATGCAACGGAAGCATGTTTACAACATTCATTAGCCATGACTGGGGTAACCACCAACTTCTAGACATAAGCTGCTGTCAAAAGCAATAGCCACCACACGGTAGCAAAGCCATGCCTTGCTGCCACTGTGGGTATAATTACCCATGCATGCATGCCACGCAAGGCTTGGACTTGCGACCCAATATGGCTTTCTTTAAAGCCATCAATGCTGCCGTGGTTAATTACCCAACAATCCACAGTAACACCCAAATTATTTTTAGCCCCATTTTTTTTCCTTTCTATTTACTTCTATGGATTTCTCAAAACCATGACACATGAAAGAAAGAACTTTTCTCTTCTCCATGGTGAGACACAATGTCGATTCTTTTTTTTTTTTTTTCATTTTCCATGTGTTTAACCAAAAACCAAATCAAGGAATTAATTGTAAACTTGTAATAACACTAAATAAACATATAAATCAATTGAATTTTTAATCAATAACAACTAAACATAAAATTAAATTATATTTAACAAGCAAATCAGATTCTAATACTACTATTGGAAATTGAATGAAGGTTTAACAAAGAAATACATAAAGATATAGGTATTTTAATATTTTAAAGGTACTCTTACTCATTACAACACAATTTAAAATGCACTACCGAATAAGGCATACATGTTGCATAATGATCATAAAAACATTAAATATAAACGTGTAACATTATTTAATAACATATAGATAAGTATACAAATGAAAAAATTAAATAAAAGAAATCCCCAATGGTAAGTTACATGAAGAGGAAACAAACTTATGTATGCTCACTAAAGTATTGGAAAATCACTTGAGCTTAGATTGAATTGTATCCTATTGCTAGTTGGTTTTAGTGAAATAAAATGATTTTGAGTCAAAAGCTCTAAACATGTTTACAACTACAAAGAACCAGTTTGTTTGTGCTTGTGCTTGAGATATCTCGCTATATTGCTCCCTTTCTTTCAAAAGAAATTATCCCATTCATCTTCTTTTCCCATCCCTGAAAGTTTAAGCTTCCAACTATTCTCTTTTATGAAACCAAAAATGCCCTTGTCCCCCTGAAACCTGTAAAGAAAAAAAAATGACTTAAGGCTGAGATTTTCTGTGGGCATTCTTAGGGTTGGATTGTCTTGATGTTTTCTTGTGTGAAATGAAAAGGGGTTAATATATAATTTTATTTTAATTTTGCGTAATATGTTAATTCTAATATGACCTTTCAAAAGTAATAATTCAATAAACTAAGAATTTTTTTTATAACAATTCTAGCTAGCCATTAAACTAGATTAACAAAATATGTTTATATTGGTAATATGGTGCATTAATAAGAAAGGGAAGCTGAGGTGTTTTAAAGACAATAATAACAAAGCACCACATCTCAATTGGGCTAAGCCCAAACCAAATGTAATTGAAATTCAAATATTAATAACCCATTAACCTAATATATATATAAATAGATGAAAAAAATTATGAAAACATTAAAACATGTAATTTTGAAAAGGAAATTTAATTAAACTTTAAGATAAACTTAATTAAGTAAATATAAAATTGTAATTATAATATAAATAAACAAAATACAAGACCCTAGTCAATTTCTTTATGTAGGAAAATATTTTGTGAAAATAAGAATAAAGAGTCATTCAAGAAATTAAAAGAGACAAAACATTTGTGAGAGATAATTCTTTAGTAAGATACCAAAAATTTTTGGTATCAAAATTTAAAAATTTTAAGATGACTGAAGATTGTTATTATCAATTTTGATACCAAAAATTTCTTACTAGTTACATCCTCTTGTACATACTTTGTCTCTAATTTTTCCCATAAACTAGTCACCAAAGCCATCATTGACGATAGTAAGTAGCTACTACCTTTAGCTACCATATCCTCTTTCCTTCCTTTCACTCCTCTTCAAATCATCCTAGTACATGTACAACATTCAAGAAAAACAAAACAAAAAAATTAATAAAACATAAAAAGTGTAAAAAATGTCAAAAAAATTCACAAAAAAAAAAAATTGACTTAATTAGACATTATTAATTTAAAATAGTTAACTCCCTTCCATGCCCTCTTATCTAAACTCATAACCCATGAACTTGAGCTGGAATTACCACTCTAAGCCTTCTCAAACATGCAAACATGACTCAAACTAAGCAAACTCCCTAGAAAAATCAAATATGAAATTTCTCACCAAGCACCACATTACCAATATTACTCTTAGTATAGGTCAAGCCTATATAGGAATTGACAAAAAATCTCTAGTAATAATGACATGTTTTTTCAAACTCTTATTAATGCCAACCTGAACCTATTCTTTCAAATCTTTTCTTTCATTTTTTGGTCCAAACATTAACACTCAAAAGAAGAGTGAAATCAAAAAATTTTTTAAGAAAACTAAAAGTAACAAAATAGTAAAAGTTAAGATTTTTTCTAAAGAAGAAAAAAATAAAGATTAATGTCTGCTCTATTCATTAGAGTAGATCCAAACCTTAGGCTTTTTTTTATTATCTCCTTTCCTTCAAAGACTACAAGAAGAAAGATAATAATTTTTTTGGAAAAAAAAATTACTTTAAAAAAAATATAACCGACTCCTTCTCTTGTTCATTTTTTCAAAAATAATCAAGAAAAATAAAATAAGAAAAATAATAAAAATCAATAAAAAATAGGAATAAGCAGGAGTCCATGGCCTTCTTTTGCTTTTAAAGCCTTGTCCATGATTAGATCTTGCCTTTAATGCTTCAAATCATACCATAAGCTCTTCAATTCAACACAAAAATGCCCTTGACCCCCAGAACCAATAGAGAAAAATGAGTTAGGGCTAAGATTTTCTTTAGGTGTTCTTAGGGTTAGATTATCTTCATTTTTTCTTGTGTGAAATGAAAAGGGGTTAATAGATAATTTTATTTGTAATTTTTCATGATATGTTAAATCTAATCTAACCTTTCAAAATTAACAATTGAATAAATTAGGAATTTTTTTATAACAATTCTAACTAGCCATTAAACCAGATTAATAGAAAAAGTTTATGTTGCTAATATAGCACATTGATAAGAAAGAGAAGCTGAGGTGTCTTAAAGACAACAAAAAAAAAGCACCACATCTCAATTGGGCCAAGCCCAAACCCAAATCTACTTGAAATCCAAATGGTAATAGCCCATTAACCTATTATATATAATAAATTGATGAAACAAATTTAAGAAAACATTAAATCATGTAATTTTGAAAAGGAAATTTAATTAAGCATAAAAGATAAACCTAATTAAGTAAATGTTAAATTGTAATTATAATATAAATAAATAAAATACAAGACCTTAGTCAATTTTTTTTTTAGTAGGACCATATTTTGTGAAAATAAGAATAAAAAGTCATTCCTGACAATAAAAGAGACAAATGTTAAAAAGTCATTCATAACAATAAATGAGACAAATGTTTGTGAGAGATAATTCTTCAATAAGATAATGAGTGATTGAAAGAAAAAAAAAAGTGAGAGACAATTGTTTTAACGTCCATATGGTCTATGAGAGTTAAAAGGGAGCAAAAAGCAATAGGTGTTAATTACTTTCTTAAGACCTGTTTCAAAGATAGTGGTAGTGCATACTTTTCTTGAGCCTTTTTATTTGAGTTTTAGAATTTAGGGACTATAAAATCCAATTTATGGGTTAATGGAATTAGGGTTAACGAGAATATTAATTTTAAATTTGAGTAATGGGTTAATGGAATTAGGGTTAATTAGGTTAGAATTTTTTATTATAACTACCAATTATTAGTTAATTTGTTATGACCCAAAGCCATATTAATTGTTATTATAATTTTCCTTTTCTAAGATTTTACTTTTTTATTCTATTCCCTTTCTTTATTTTCATAGTTTGTAGCTTTCCTATTCTTTGCAATTCTAGATTTGTTTCTTTAAACAATCATTTTATCTATAATTTTGTAAAAAAGGAAAAAAAAAATCATTTATGATTGAAGGAAATTGAATAACTAATTTTTATAGTGAAATAGGCTTGTGGAATAAATAATTTCTATTTATAATAAATTTGGCAATAACTTTGTCACTTCCTAATTGTTTATTAATTAAATGCAACTTGTTATCCATATATGCAGCATTTTGTTATTTGAAAATCATACAAAGTTTATTAACCCTTAATATAATTACTCATGGGGGATATTAATTACTATAAAGTTTCATCTTGATGGGACCATGATGTTGTAACCTAAGATTACATATGAATGTGAAGATGTCAAGGTCATTAAAGCCAACATTATAGATACATTATTGATGCTTAACTTAGATGTAATAATAAAAAGTCAAGGATATAATAACATAGTTAACTATATGCTAGTTAACTATATGCATAATTTCCTTAACTAATCACATGAGTTTATGAAGTATATGAGCAAGAGAAGTGACAAGCTGTGTTTGATATGTTGAATGAGATGGTTGAGATGAGAGAATATTGTACATATCAATGTTCTACATTAGGTTGATGAACTTGTATTTGCCATTATCAAGGATATTCTACATATAGGTCGTGTTGAACTAAAAGAGTTTGATGGTGGAACTAGGAAAGTGGGAAAAAGTGTTAGGCATGTACAAAATGAAGTTGAGGGTGCAAATGGTCTTATTGATAGAATTGTGACACAATCTTCTATTTATAATATAATTGATGAATAACAAGGTCATCAATTAAGTCAAACTACTTGTCATGAACAATAGTGTACTAAAGATACTGACATTACAAAAGGGCTTAAACAACATTTTTATAATGCTACTATACTTGAACAACACATCAAGAGTACATATGCCAATAACAAGTCTCTTTCAACTTGATTGAAAATTAATTGCTTGCACTAAACCCCTGATTAATAACTTTGTAAGGGCGAATCAAGTAGAGTACCCTACCATCATGGTTCACCTCAATCATTGTTAATCCATCATTGCAACATTGTAGCAATTACCGGTGACTCAACACACACTATTCAATAACAAGGTCCCACATTAAGCATTCACTTCAACATTAGGTCATGCTCTCATCTCACCCTAGAGGTAGGTTGCAGCAATATCAATTTCCTTTAGAGCAATGTTAGTGAGGAAATGAAATTAATGACCAAGTAGATGAGATGATGTCTAAACCATTAGATGCAAATGCAAAAACCAACTAATTATGATGATCAACTATAGCTAATGGTCTGAATCCTGCCTCATCTACCTTATCCCCTTATCATTTTTGTTTCCTTTCCTTTCCTTTCCTTTCCTTTCCATTTATAAGGGAAACAAGAAAATTCTTTAAAATAATATTGCAAAACCCTTGATGGGTAGACCTTTCTCTCTGCATCACTTTAGGTGATATTTGATATGATAACTTCTTATGATTTCATTGATTTCATTAAAAGGAAGGAGGCTCAACCATGGGTTGCTGAAGATGTTGGAGATAATCCCACTGTCAATTCATATTGCGCTTAACAATGATGAAAAGAAGTAGATTAATAATTTCCATGTCAAGAAATGGCTTGATGAGCACAAAGATGTTGTTTATCATGCTAAGGATCTTCTTGATGAGATCTCTATTATAGCTTTTGAAGTGTGAGATGAAAGTTAGTTCTTAATCTAGTAGCATTATTGTTTGATGATGGGAGAAGTTTATCGCCTTGCTGCAAATGATAGTAAAAGAAGAAAAGGAAAAGGATGAAGATTGGCATATTACAACAAAAAGCACTAAAATTTTAAGATTGTAATTTTTTTGCAACTTTCATTCTAAATCAAATTCCCTTATAAATGTTTAATGTACAAAATTTACAATAATGATGCCCAAAGAATGTGCTTGCCATACTTACTAAGCTTCCATATTACATTAACTCCACTTAGTGCTCTAAGTTGTCATTTAGCCCCATTACCAATGATTTTCACTATATTGATAGCCACTAACGTCAATTGAACTCATTACAACACAATTGCTTATTGGTTACATATACTAGACTAAACTAGAAAATTAGTTACAAGTTAACAAAGAGCCCTAAAAAAACAAATAAAGCATTTGTTTCTTAATGTTAAAGTTGTGATCTTCTTGTTGCAACTCAACTTCCAATTTCTTTTCTCTTTAATGTTGGGAACTTGAGCAATGAAAAAGCTAGGCCTCACAACAACACTCCTTAGCTTCTTTATTTTTTAGCCTCATATCATCCCTTAACCTTTTAAATTTAAGCCCTAGCAAGGCCTTGGTCATGGTGTTGCTAACTACAAATCTAAATTGTAGTGCACTAGAATAACTTCATTACCCTGTTAAGCTTTTCTAATGAAATGGTATTTGATCTTGATGTGTTTTGCTCTCCCATGGAATATAAGGTTCTTTAAGATGACCTCAACAAACTTATTATCAACCATAAATTTAGTAGGTAAATCTTGCATGCATTTTAAATTGACCAACAATTTTCCTAGCCATAGTGCCTAATTTACAGCTTTTGCAATTGCTATATATTCAACCATGATAGTAAATTGTGCCATTGTTGCATGCTTTTTTAAGCCCCAAGTTATCAAGGCTTGAATTAAGAGAGAAAGATGACTTGCAGTGCTCTTCATGTCTTCATAAAAACTACTTTAGTCATTGACTAAGTAGCCTTTCAATACTAGTTTCCCATTTTTGTTGAATTTTAACCTAAAATCAATTATGCCATTTACATACCTAAGCACTCTTTGAGCAACTTGAAAATGCAATTCATTGGGAACTTTGCATAAATCTAAAAAGTAGATTGGTTGCAAACATGGTATTAGGCATGTTTGCTATTAAGTATAATAAACAACCAATTACACTTCCATATAGGCTCCCATTTGCTCTCCTAGCTCCATCTTCTTTATTGAATTTCTCAATTAACATGATTGGTGTGAAGATTGGTTTACAATTTTGCATTTTGAACTTTCTTAAAACCTTATTTGCATACTTACTTTGATTAATGAAAATTACTTTATGAGTTCAAGTAACCTGCATTCTAAGAATGTAACACATTAATCCTAAATTTGTCATTTCAAAGACCCTCTTAATATTGGCTTTAAACTTATTAATCAAGTTACTGCAACTTTGAATGATCAACAGGTCATTGACATAGACTATAACAATTAATAGATTAGTAAGAGCAATCTTTGTATGTAAAGTAGCTTCTCTGTTGCTTCTCACAAACCCTTGTTGCACTAAGTGCTCATCAAGCCTATTATACTAGGCCCTAAGAGCTTATTTTAGAGCCTGTAGAACTCTTAGGAGCATATACACTTCCTCCTCATGTCTTTCTTTCACAAAGTCCTTTAGTTGCTTAATGTAAATTTCCTTTCTCAATAAGCCATTCAAGAAATCTAATTTCACATCAAGTTAAAACACTAGCCATCCCTTTTAAGCTACAAGTGCTAGGAGTAGTTTGATTTTGACAAGCTTATAACCTAGTACAATGGTTTTAAAGTAATCCACTCCAAGCTCCTGTAGATAGCTTTTAATAACTAATCTAGCTTTGTGTTTGTTAAGTGTGCCATCAACATTTATTTTAGATTTAAATACCCACTAACACCAATTACTTATCTATCATTAGTGTTTTAAACCAATTTTAGGTGTTGTTCTTTTCAAGCATTTCAATTTTAGCCTTCAGTGGAAAGGAGCATATGTAAACATTTTTATTGCTTATTTTCTAAATAATTGATGATATTATAATTTGATTGATATGGTAAATAAAATTTGGGGATTTGAGGCAATTGTTTTTATTTTTGAAACCATAATTGATGCTACCAAGTTTGTCTGAAACTATGACCTTTTTGGCTGAAACTAGCTTAGACCGGCACCCCACCAATGGAAATTTTGATGATCTAGTTTACTTTTAAGTAGGCAAATGGCTAACATGCTTTCTTGAATTGAAAAGAAAATGGGAACATATGGACAAACTGCTTTTTGCAACTATAGACAACAGTTTACTGTGTAAACACTAGAAATCTATAAAGTATGACGGATTACATACACATAAATCAAAAACAATATTTGTCTAGAGTGCCTTAGACAATTGTTGGATGTGCCAAAACAAATCCGATTAAGAGCAATAAAAAAAACATATATATATGAACGACAAACACACCAATGGATAGTCAATCAGCCCATTTCATATTATTTTGAGACAAAACCATTTCATTCCAATGATCCACATGTAAACACAAAAGAGACGTCGTTTAACATGAAGACAATGTGAAATCTTTTGTCATCCTCAGTTTACATTTCTAATTTACTTTTGCCATTTGCTTTATGCCTTTAACTTCCTTCTCTTCTGCAACTGCAACAATGACAAAATTCTTAAGAACCTCATTGTCATGAAGAGATAATCAGGAGCAAATTTAAATGAGCCCGAAAAGTAATCTTACATTTAGTCCCATGGTTTCATGCTGGAGATATACCTTCAAATTCAGCTGCATCCATAAAAAATATTATCATAAGATCGAAGAACAACCAAAAGATAAGCAAGTCTCTTTCTTTATAAAAGACAAATGCTAGACATTTTATACTTTAGTCTCACGTATATTTTATTAGTAGCAAAATATTGTTTCAAATAAATTTCAAATTGTTACTACAACAGTCATTGCTATGATTCCCACTTTAAAGATGGAATGCACCTAGAGAAAGGTGAATGTGGGACTTTGTGCCTAATCTATACCATTCTCCGTTTGCTTATGCCAGTAGACAAATTATGGGTGTTTCTCATATTTTATGTTCATGCAACTTACCATTCATTTAGTTTTATTTTCTGCATATGTATCCTATACATTTTGTCTATGTAATACTTTGATAAAGGAGATGAATCCAATTTTGTCTCTAATTTTTTGATCGTCCAAAAGAAAAATGAAAAACAAAAGGTTAGTTAATGTGAATACCTGCTGCGGGTGGTTCTTTACCACACCTCGCAACGCACTGAGGAATACATGCCTCAGAAAATGCCCCAGAACATCCAAGGATACAATTCTGTACACAACTTAAGGCTTGCACTTCAGTTGCAGACTGCATGAGCATGACTGCAAAAGCCAATGCCAAAAGTCTCCCCATTACAATATTGCTAGCCATGTGTACCTAATGCTTGCTTTAGTTTCTTCTCACTCTATGATTTTTTTTACACCTTTTCATTTACTATATATATGTTTAAGAAATTGTTGGCTAAACACTTTTAAAGGGCATTAAATGTTTCTAGTTTAATTAATATGTCATTTAATGAGACAAGAAACAACTACAGAGTTTACACATATTTATTTTGAAAAACCGATTATTAAAAGTTATGAAATAATTAAATATAAAAGTAAAAATTAAGATAAAAAATAATTGATTTCATATTTTTTAACCTATAAAAGATCAAAATCTAATTTAATAAGATGGAGTGAAAGTCCATAACATAGGAACACAAAAAATTTGGGGGGGAAAGGACTATCAAAAAATATATGTATTCTTAATATATAATCAAGATATATACATACTTATATGTATATATATATATATATATATATAAATACCATTGAAGCATATATATATATATATATATATATATATAATTTTGTTGAACATTTTAACATAAATTAAATTATCTGTAGGGGCTATCTATCTAATTTTTGGACTTCCTAAAGTTTACTTCTATGTTCTTTCTCCCTCAACTCTCTTCACTTTATTATTCTTCATTTTTGTTAATGGTTGGGGAAATGGAATACATCACCCCAGGATTTGTTGAATGATATACACTTTATATAAGCATCATATCCTCATTCTCTAGACATGAGATTTTTGGTCTCTTGACATTTTATATCTTATATGGTATCTTGTCAACAGATTTGGACAAAAACCTATTAAAAAGCTAAGTAATATTCATAAAGGATCAAACCATATCTAATAGGGTTATATTTCCCCTTTCAAAAACATGATTATGTTGTGGTATTTGAGTAAATTTTCATTGAGAGAAAAACTCATTCTCTTTCAAGTAACTGCCAAATTCTTAACTTAAATATTCACCTCTGCAATCTAATAATAGGATTTTAATACTTCTACTAGTTTATTTCTCTACTTTAATTTTTAATTCCTTGAATTTTTTAAAATATTGAAATTTATATTTCATTAAATACACATAGCCATATCTCGATTGATTATTTGTCAATGTAATGAAATAAGACAAACCACCTCTTGCATGTGTTGCCTAGGGTCACATACATCTGTATGTATGAATCCTAATAAGTCATTAACATGTTCTCTTTTTCTTTTCAAGAAGTCTCAATTATCTTATCCAATAAACAAGATTCACATACAAGTATAGCTAATAGAGGTTGCTTACTCTCCCTAGTAATGAAGGAAAAGAGTGGGACTTTTTTCATAGTGATAGTGGTTCTCATAAGATCTATGCCAATCGTCAGAAACATGGCTGGCTACATACAAGTATAGCCAAATTAAGATGAGATTGGATGGAAAAGCAAAGACTGTAGCGTAAGTACCATAGAAAATAGGAGAAAACCCATCCCCTTTAGCTAACATAGAAAGATAAATATAAAGAAAGGATTGATTCAAAGAGCCCAAGTATCAAGAGTCAATGAAGAGAAGGGATTGGGGCTTAGTAGACATAAGACCTTAAACTGGAAAGATCTGACTTACAAATTAAGATGTGCTAATGGCAGTGATATGCCAAACCCACTTATCCTACTCCTATTGATATCTCAAGATGGACATACTAAGATTAGATGGGATCCTTAGGACATGCATTATAGATTCTATATAATAGAAATATCCTCTTGATTTGTCTCCCTTAACACCTTCATTTGGATATCCTTAGTTACAAATAGATATTTGATCTTAATCCTAAATTTTTTAATTATATAACTTTTACATAATTATGAGAGAAACCTCAAGTGACATTTAAGAAGAGTTTAAATAAGAAGAGAATTTATAACTAGAAAATAAGAGAAAGGCATAGAAAGCAATCTTTATATTACAAATATTACATTCATTCATATTAACAAAAACAATCACACAGGTCTATAAGCTTATAATCCCTTATCATGTTATCATATTCATATTATACGCACAAAAGTAAATACATGTTTAATTTTTATTATTGATATGAAAATTTAGTGTTTAATTTAATTTACGTATCCAAATAAGAGTCCCAATGAAATTAAAAAATAGTTTTATAATACAACAAGTAATCTAATCAAATATAAGTTCTCAATCTTAATCCAGTTCAGATGTTTTAATTTTAGTAAAATGCTATTTATAATGTAGAACATAATTTTTAAAATTATATTTGAATTAAATTTCTCCTGAATAATTTAGGTGTTCCACTTTTGAATAATTTAGAATCTTAAAATTCTAATCAAACTAATCTTATTGCTGTGCTAATTCAACATCACTCTTACACACAGAAATGTTTCCTGATGCAAAGGAAGCATGTTTACAACATTCATTAGCCATGACTGGAGTAACCACCAACTTCTAGACATAAGCTGCTGTCAAAAGCAATAGCCACCACACGGTAGCAAAGCCATGCCTTGCTGCCACTGTGGGTATAATTACCCATGCATGCATGCCACGCAAGGCTTGGACTTTCGACCCAATATGGCTTTCTTTAAAGCCATCAATGCTGCCGTGGTTAATTACCCAACAATCCACAGTAACACCCAAATTATTTTTAGCCCCATTTTTTTTCCTTTCTATTTACTTCTATGGATTTCTCAAAACCATGACACATGAAAGAAAGAACTTTTCTCTTCTGCATGGTGAGACACAATGTCGATTCTTTTTTTTTTTTTTTTTCATTTTCCATGTGTTTAACCAAAAACCAAATCAAGGAATTAATTGTAAACTTGTAATAACACTAAATAAACATATAAATCAATTGAATTTTTAATCAATAACAACTAAACATAAAATTAAATTATATTTAACAAGCAAATCAGATTCTGATACTACTATTGGAAATTAGACGAAGGTTTATCAAAGAAATACATAAAGATATAGATATTTTAAAATTTTAAAGGTACTCTTACTCATTACAACACAATTTAAAATGCACTTCCAAACAAGGCATACATGTTGCATAATGATCATAAAAACATTAAATATAAACGTATAACATTATTTAATAACATATAGCTAAGTAAACAAATGAAAAAATTAAATAAAAGAAATCCCCAATGGTAAGTTACATGAAGAGGAAACAAACTTATGCATGCTCACTAAAGTATTGGAAAATCACTTGAGCTTAGATTGAATTGTATCCAATTGCTAGTTGGTTTTAGTGAAATAAAATGATTTTGAGTCAAAAGCTCTAAACATGTTTACAACTACAAAGAACCAGTTTGTTTGTGCTTGTGCTTGAGATATCTTGCTATATTGCTCCCTTTCTTTCAAAAGAAATTATCCCATTCATCTTCTTTTCCCATCCCTGAAAGTTTAAGCTTCCATCTATTCTCTTTTATGAAACCAAAACTAGGATCTTTTCCCTCCTTAATCTCCCTCCTTAATCTTCAAAGCTCTCTAACCTAGATTCAGGATTTGCATATATTACCTTTGGTATTAGCTTTATCATCCCCTTTCTCATAGCAAATACGTGACTTTTTGAAACCTTACGCAATGCTTCTTATATCCTTAAATGACCATCTTTTATCAAGTTCATGAGTAAGCAAATTGAATATTTTGTATAATTCTTAGGGAAATGCCATATGTATTATGTGTAAGCAGAGCCAAGACGAAATGAAACTAGAATACAACCTGCCAAAATGGAATCGAAAGTAAATTGTCAAGTGTAGGAATCCCCCAGAGGTTGTAAGCAAAAAACTAAGTTTTGAAATACTTTAATCATCTCAACTGGATTGTCATATTTCATTTTATTGGAACTACAGCTTAGCAGCTGGCAATGTCTCCCTGAAGATTGCATCCTCTTTCTACCATCAGTCATCTTAAAATTATTGGCCTACTATTAGTTGTCTTAAAATTGTTAAATTGTGATACCAAAAATTTCTTGCTAGTTACATCCTCTTTTATATACTTTGTCTCTAATTTTTCACATAGACTAGTCACCAAAGCCATCATTGACGACAGCAAATGACTGCTACCATTGGCTGCCACCTCCTCTTTCCTTCCTTTCCCTCCTCTTCAAATCATCTTCGTACATGTGCAACATTCAAAAAAAAAAAAGAAAGAAAATTAATAAAACATAAAAAAGTGTAAAAAATGTCAAAAAATTCACAAAAAAAAAAAAGATTGACTTAAACAAACACTATTAATTTAAACTAGTTAACTCCCTTTCACGCCCTCTTATCTAAACTTGTAACCTATGAACTTGAGTTGGAATTAATACTACAAGCCTTCTCAAACATGTAAACATGACTTGAACTAAACAAACTCCCCACAAAAGTCAAGCATGAGATTTCTCACCAAGCACCACATTACCAATACTAGTCTTAGTGTAGGTCAAGCCTATATACGAATTGACAAAAATCTCTAGTAATAATGGCATGTTTTTCCAAACCCTTATTAAAGCCAACAAGAACCTATTCTTTCAAATCTTGTCTTTCATTTTTTAGGTCCAAACATTTAAACTCCAAAAAAGAGGGAAACTAAAAATTTCTTTAAAAAAATTAAAAGTAACAAAATAGTAAAAGCCAAGATTTTTTCAAAACAAGAACAATGAAGATTAATGCCTCCTATATTTGTTAGAGTATATCTAAACCCTAAGCCTTTTTTTATTCTCTCTTTTCCTTCAAAGACTAGAAGAAAAAGGATAATTTTTTTGAAAAAAAAAAACTTTTAAAAAAATATAACTCACTCCTTTCCTTGTTTATTTTTTCAAAAATAATCAAGAAAAATAAAATTAAGAAACATAATAAAAATTAATAAAAAATAGGAATAAATAGGAGTCTATAGCCTTCATTGCTTTTAAAAACTTTTCCATGATTAGATCTTGCCTTTAGGGCTTTAAATCAGACCATAAGTGCTTGAAAATGCCCTTGTCCCCCTAGAACTTGTAAAGAAAAAAAAAAATGACTTAAAGCTGAGATTTTCTTTGGGCGTTCTTAAGGTTGGATTGTCTTGATGTTTTCTTATGTGAAATGAAAAGGGGTTAATATATAATTTTATTTGAATTTTACATAATATGTTAATTCTAATATGACCTTTCAAAAATAATAATTCAATAAACTAAGAATTTTTTTTATAACAATTCTAGCTAGCCATTAAACTAGATTAACAAAAAATGTTTATATTGGTAATATGGTGCATTAATAAGAAAGGGAAGCTGAGGTGTATTAAAGACAACAATAACAAAGCACCACATCTCAATTAGGCCAAGCCCAAACCAAATGTAATTGAAATTCAAATATTAATAACCCATTAACCTAATATATATAATAAATAGATGAAAAAAGTTAAGAAAACGTTAAAACATGTAATTTTGAAAAGGAAATTTAATTAAACTTTAAGATAAACTTAATTAAGTAAATATAAAATTGTAATTATAATATAAATAAACAAAATACAAGACCCTAGTCAATTTCTTTATGTAGGAAAATATTTTGTGAAAATAAGAATAAAGAGTCATTCAAGAAATTAAAAGAGACAAACATTTGTGAGAGACAATTCTTTAGTAAGATACCAAAAATTTTTGGTATCAAAATTTAAAAATTTTAAGATGACCGAAGATTGCTATTATCAATTTTGATACCAAAAATTTCTTACTAGTTACATCTTCTTGTATATACTTTGTCTCCAATTTTTCCCATAAACTAGTCACCAAAGCCATCATTGACGACAGCAAGCAGCTACTACCTTTAGCTACCATATCCTCTTTCCTTCCTTTCACTCCTCTTCAAATCATCCTAGTACATGTACAACATTCAGGAGAAACAAAAAAAAATTAATAAAACATAAAAAGTGTAAAAAATGTCAAAAAAATTCACAAAAAAATAAAAAAAAATTTACTTAATCAGACATTGTTAATTTAAAATAGTTAACTCCCTTCCATGCCCTCTTATCTGAACTCATAACCCTTGAACTTGAGCTAGAATTAATACTCTAAGCCTTCTCAAACATGCAAACATGACTCAAACTAAACAAACTCCCTAGAAAAATCAAACATGAAATTTCTCACCAAGCACCACATTACCAGTATTACTCTTAGTATAGGTCAAGCCTATATAGGAATTGACAAAAAATCTCTAGTAATAATGACATGTTTTTTCAAACTCTTATTAAAGCCAATGTGAACTTATTCTTTCAAATCCTTTCTATCATTTTTTTGGGTCCAAACATTAACACTCAAAAGAAGAGTGAAATCAAAATTTTTTTAAGAAAACTAAAAGTAACAAAATAGTAAAAGCTAAAATTTTTTCTAAAGAACAAAAAAATAAAGATTAATGCTTGCTCTATTCATTAGAGTAGATCCAAACCATAGGCTTTTTTTTATTCTCTCTTTTCCTTCAAAGACTACAAGAAGAAAGATAATAATTTTTTTAGGAAAAAAAATTACTTTAAAAAAAAATATAACCCACTCCTTCTCTTGTTCATTTTTTCAAAAATAATCAAGAAAAATAAAAATAAGAAACATAATAAAAGTCAATAAAAAATAGGAATAAGTAGGAGTCCATGGCCTTCTTTGCTTTTAAAGCCTTGTCCATGATTAGATCTTGCCTTTAAGGCTTCAAATCATACCATAAGCTCTTTAATTCAACACAAAAATGCCCTTGTCCCCCAGAACCAATAGAGAAAAATGAGTTAGGGCTAAGATTTTCTTTAGGTGTTCTTAGGGTTAGATTATCTTGATTTTTTCTTGTGTGAAATGAAAAGGGGTTAATAGATAATTTTATTTGTAATTTTTCATGATATATTAAATCTAATCTAACCTTTCAAAAGTAACAATTTAATAAACTAGGAATTTTTTTATAACAATTCTACCTAGCCATTAAACCAGATTAATAGAAAAAGTTTATGT
>CM075424.1:2173303-2298303 GCA_037832385.1 Rhizophora apiculata | reverse complement strand
CAATTAATATAAATTATTTTTCACATATTTCAAAAATACTCATAGCACAAATATTTATAATTAAGGAAAATAAAAAAATAATAATTTCTAAAAAAAAATCTAAAATTCCCCTTTTTTTTTTTGTTTTTTTAGAGTGAAAACATATCTCTAAATTCTATCTTTATTTCTTAGAAAGACAATATAACTCATAATTTAACTCATAACTCATATCTCCACGTACATCTGTATGTATGAATCCTAATAAGTCATTAATATGTTCTCTTTTTCTTTTCAAGAAGTCTTATCCTATCCAATAAATAAGATTCACATACAAGTATAGCTAATAGAGGTTGCTTACTCTCCCTAGTAATGGAGGAAAAGAGTGGGGCTTTTTTCATAGTGATAGTGGTTCTCATGAGATCTATGCCAACCATCAGAAACATGGCTAGCTACATACAAGTATAGCCAAATTAATATGAGATGGGATCGAAAAGTAAAGACTGTAGCCTAACTACCATAGAAAATAGGAGAAAACCCACCCCCTTTAGCTAACATAAAAAGATAAATATAAAGAAAGGATTGATTCAAAGTGCCTAGGTATCAAAAGTCAATGAAGAGAAGGGATTGGGGCTTAGTAGACATAAGACCTTAAACTGGAAAGATCTGACTTACAAATTAAGATGTGCTAATGGCAGTGATATGCCAAACCCACTTATCCTACTCCTATTGATATCTCAAGATGGACATACTAAGATTAGATGGGATCCTTAGGACATGCATTATAGATTCTATATAATAGAAATATCCTCTTTATTTGTCTCCCTTAACACCTTCATTTGGATCTCCATAGTTACAAATAGATTGTTGTTCCCACAGTCTTGTATAGGTTGTAATTGTTGTCAACTAGGTTTACGTGTGCAAGAAAGTAAACCCACATGGAAGGGTAAAAAGGTAAAACCATACGGAAGGGCAAGAACGTAAAATCGCCGCGTAAATCCTATTAGGGTTTCATGGAGTAGAGTATATAATGGTCTTGGAAGACAAAGAACAGGGTGAGTCGGCAATGTTGAGCATTCAGCAAAACCTAAACAACCGACTAATCAAAGAGAATACCAAACCCTACACGCAAGAACACCACCAGCAAGGATGAAAAGAGTAAACAGTGCAGCCGACGGACGAATCGAGTGAACAGTAGCCGTCGTGAACAGTAAGCTTGACAGAAAAAGAAGAGAAACCCGACGGGAGAGAAAACCGATTACGGCTAGACGGGGCTGGACAGCAGGACGAAGAAAAGCAGACCGGCGGAAGAAGAAATCAGACGGCCATAGAAGAGAGAGATACCGACGGCAACAAAGAACAACCGTCGAGAGAGAAAGAGGAGACAACCGGAACAGAGGAGATCCGGCAACAGCAGAAGGAGATCCGGCAGGGACAGAGGAGATCCGGCGACAGCAGAAGGAGATCCGGCTGGGACAGAGGAGATCCGGCAACGGCGTGAGAGAGAGCCGGCTGGGACGGTGAGAGATCCGGCAGAACTGGGATCCGGTCGACGGTGACAAATCCGGCAGACGGTGAGACAAATCCGGCAGGAAGAGAGAGAAATCCGGCGAGAAGAGAGAGAAATCCGTCGAGAAGAGAGAGAAATCCAACTAGACAGCAAGAGAGAGAGAAACGGACAGGCGAGCCGTGAGACAGTGAGATTGTGGGGCAAGGAGACGGGTGAGACCGTGAGATGGTAAAAGCAGGAGTTGTGTGATACAACGTAGAGAAGGAATTCGGCGAAGCATTGAACTCAACGTATTTCCAGACTTCTTCAAGAGAGGTTAAAAAGCGTTGTGGTGAACTTTTAAGCAGCAGTGGAGCAGCCTTTCAATTCAACAGAGGCAAGACAAGTTAGAAGAAGGGTAGACACAGTAAGTGACACTCTTTGTATTGTACTTGCTTAGTAATTGCAATAGTGAAAGGAGCAGAGAATCAAAGACATCCATTGTAACCTGAATTCTCAAGTATAGTGGATAGTCTCGGTAAGGGAGAGTCCCTACCACCGTGGATGTACGTCACGTTGACGGAACCACATAAATCTCGTGTGTCCTTAATTTGCTTTACATTCTGTGTTTTGAATTGACTTGTGAATGCAGCTGAAGTATCAGCCAACTCATAACCTAACGAAGACCTAAATAAGAACATCCGTATTGTCTGCTAGGTAAGGTGTCTGAAAGGTGACTTTGGGGACTATTGTGATTAGTAAGTAGCAATAGATCTACCTTAGTCGAGTCTGAGAAAGAGTTTGCTTTTAAGAAGAGGTTGAAATTGTTCACTTACCTGCGAATTGCGAATTGTGGTGATACTGATTCACCCCCCCTCTCAGTATCATGAACTAGTAGATCCTAAGGAGAAGTTGAGAACTTCAATTGGTATCAGAGCATAGGTTCACCAGTTTGAAGCATAACAGCTTGGTGTACTACTTTGAAGGGATCTAAAAGTTTGACTTGTTCAGCATACTGAGAAATGGAAGCCGGTACCAGCACCAGCACCACTTACAGCAAGAAGGTTCCAATCTTCAACGGAACCAACTATCATATGTGGAGAGCAAGAATGCAAGTGGTATTTGCAACCATGGGCATGAACGTGGTGAAATGCGTACAGGAGGGTTTTGTGGCTCCGAAAGAAGGTAAAGACCTAACCCTAGAGGAGTTAAAGCAATTCGAGATAAATGGGAAGGCCTCAAATGTCATCATTTCAGCATTAACAGATGCTGAGTATGCTAAAGTTATGGACTGCAAATCTGCTAAGGAGATATGGGACAGATTGCAGAAAGTCTATGAAGGTGATGGCAGAATGAAGGAGGCTAAGCTTCAAGTGTTCAAGGAGAGATATGAATCTCTCAGAATGCAGAAAAATGAGACAGTTCAAGAGTTCTTCACCAGGGTTATTGACGCTGTAAATGACTTGAGAAGTCATGGAAAGAACAAGAAGGACTCATCGATTGTGAAGAAAATTCTGAGAATTTTGCCTGAGAGGTTTGCTTCAAAGGTGGCAACCATAGAGGAGAGTAGAGATCTCAACTCTATGTCTCTGCATGATCTTCAGTGCAATCTCATTGCATATGAGATGAGAATAAAGTCGACTGAGAGCTCCTCAACGTCAAGCATATCAAAGGAGGCAGCTTTCAAAGCTATGAAACACTTGAAGATAAAAGAAAAAGAAGAATCATCCAGTGAGGATAATGATGATGATGAGGGAGAAAGTGAAGGTGAAGTATTGGCTTACTTCACAAGGAAACTCAAAAGGGGGTCTAAGAAGGGAAAAGGACAGTTGTCCTTGAGATGTTATCGATGTGGGAAAACTGGACACTTTGCTTCTCGGTGCAAAGTGAAACTTGATGATGAAGATGAGGATGGTGACGATGAGCAGAATTCAAGATGGAGAAGATCATCATTCAAATCAAAGAAGTCCAATAAGAAGATTGTCAACCCACAGAGGAAGACGAGAGGCTCATTCAAGAGTTATGTGAGTCAGACAAAAGAAGCTGATGAGGAGGAAGATGAAGACTCATCAGATGAGTATGTCTTTATGGCATCAGCACAAAGTGGTAGCTCAACCTCTGAAGAGGAAGAGGAAGTTGATGAAGAAGAGCCAGATCTTGAAGCTGAGCTGGAAGTAGCTTCAAAGGAGATAATCAGAAGGGGCAGAACCATAAGAAGGTTGGAGGCCCATATAAAACAAGTTGAAGCAAAGTCTGAGGAAGCTGAAAGTCAAAACGGTGAAATAAGGGCTGAGCATATTGATTTGAAGAGAAGATTTGAGGAACAGATCAAAATATGTGAAAACCTTACAGTAGAGCTTAGCTCAAGGGCCTCAAAAATTGAAGAAATGGAGAAAGAGTTGCTGAGACTTCAGCAACAACTCAAAAGCAGCAAAGAGAACTTGCAGAAGCTTAAAATGATAGGAGAAACAAGTTCTGGAAAAGGAGAGAAAAATGTAGAGAAAGTGCAGCAATCTGAGACTGCATTGGTTAAAGAAAATGAGAATGTGCCGCAGAAGTTAAAAGAGAAGGTTGTGACTCAGAAGAAGATAGTTGAGACTAAAGAAGATCTGAAGAAGCAACCTAGGGTGGCAAACAAGAAGGACAAAAAGAAAGTCAGCCAGCAGAGGGCTACGGTTGAACAGAAGAAGGTGACTGAAATGAAAGTCACACAAGTAAAGAAGCCAGCTACTTTGCCTACACAGCAAGTGATGAATAGAAGAAGACAAGCTGTGATCAGACCCAAGAAGAGACAGTTTCAAGGTTATTGCCTTTATTGTGGAGTTTGGGGTCATAAGGCGAGTAACTGTTGGTGGAGAAGGCCAGTATATGTCTCCAACTTGAGAAGATACGATGCTGCATACAGGGGGAGACAATACAGATTTCAGAAGAGAACACCTGTCGTGAGTTCTTGCACATACTGTAAAAGGCAAGGACACGTTGACAAGGATTGTTGGTGGAAGCCCAAACTAGTGGTTTCAAAGAACAAGTTTGCTATATTGGCAGACTTGGAACAGTGTGAAAGGTGCGGGCAGGATGGCCATAATGCCAAGAGATGCATGACACTTCTCCCTGAGCAAGAGAAGGCACTTAATGGCACAGTGAAAACAAGCAGTGCAGTCAAAGGTGAGAAAAAAGAGAAAGCTATCTTCCAACCAGTTCAAAAGAAGGAATATAAAGCTAAAAGGGAGGTGGCTAATATAGCTGAAATTGCACTCAAAGCTGACTGCAAGGATAAGCAGTGGATCCTTGATAGTGGATGCACTTCGCACATGACGGGAGATAAGAGTAAATTATCAAAGCTGAGCAAATCAAGAGAAGGCAGAGTCAAGTTTGGCAATGATGATTCACTCAACATCAATGGTCAGGGGTCAGTAAAAATTGGAAGAGGAAAGCTGAAAGATGTTCTGCACGTTGAAGGACTCAAATACAATTTAGCATCTGTCAGTCAGTTATGCAACGAAGATCATAAGGTAATATTCACAAAAACAGATTGTCAGGTAAAGAGTAAAGAAGGCAATACTATTGCAGCCGGGAAGAGAACAGCTGGAAATTTATATGTGATTGACGAGGACAAGACAAGCAGCTGTCTACTCACCAAAGAAGAAGAAAATCAATTCTGGCATAGGAGGCTGGGACACTTATCACAAAAGAACATGAGGAAGCTGACCACTACTCATGCAATCAGAGATATTCCCGACCTCAGGAGAGAGAGAGAGTATGTTTGCTCAGCATGCTCTAAAGGAAAACATGTTAGAAAGCAGTATAAGACCAAAGAGTTCAGTTCTGAAGCAGTGCTTGACATTGTGCATACTGATTTGTGTGGGCCGATGAGAACAAAAGGGTTGAATAATGAGAGGTACTTCGTCCTGTTTGTCGATGGTTATTCCAGAAGGACCTGCATCATGCACCTCAAACACAAGTCAGAAGTTCTGAAATGCTTCAAGAGATATAGAAGATTGGCTGAAAATGAGAGTGGAAAGAAGATCAAAGTATTGAGGTCAGATCAAGGCACTGAATTCACAAATGGAGCTTTTGAAGATTACCTTGAGAAGCATGGAATTCACCATCAGATGGCAGCAGCAAGAACACCTCAACAGAACGGGGTGGTAGAGAGGAAGAATAGAGCTGTGGTTGAAATGGCAAGAACTCTACTGCTAGAATCCAAGCTTCACACAAGATTTTGGACAGAAGCAACATTTACAGCAGTGCACCTACTGAACAGAGTTCTACTAAAGCCCAATACTGATAAGACTCCATATGAGCTATGGAGTGGGAAGAAGACAACAGCCAAGTATCTCAGAGTCTTTGGCAGCCCATGTTTTGTGAAGAACAAGGAGCAAAACTTGGGAAAATTCAACACTAGGTCTGATGAAGGCATCTTTGTGGGATACTCAGCAAAGACAAAAGGTTACAGAGTTTTCCTACATAAGCTGGGAAAAGTAATCACTACCAGTGATGTGAGAATAGATGAGAACTGGAAAACAATGCAGAATGGAGAAGCTGAGGACAATGAAGAAGATGACTTCAATGTAGATGAAGAATCAGACCAACCTGAAGAAAAGGAACAAGAAGTAAGTTTAGACTCGGAGAAAAGTGAGTCTGAACAGGAAAAAAGAGATCCTCTTACAACTAAGATGGTGCAAGGAAGAAGGACAAAGAAAACATCGACCAGTGCTCATCGAGGAGATCAGATCATAGGTGACCCATCAGCAGGAGTTACAACAAGAAGAAGAATGGTGGGAGCTACTGCTCTACTCTCACAAGTTGAACCTAAATCTATTGAAGAGGCTATTCAAGACCAAGCCTGGGTCAAAGCTATCAATGAGGAGCTGGATCAAATTGAAAAGAATGATACATGGGAGCTGGTTCCAAGACCCACTAATAAGAATGTCATAGGAACAAAGTGGGTGTTTAGGAATAAACACAATGAAGATGGCAAGGTAGTGAGGAACAAGGCCAAGCTGGTTTGCAAAGGCTACACTCAGATAGAAGGGGTAGATGTTGATGAAACTTTTGCACCAGTAGCAAGGTTAGAAACTATCAGAATGTTCTTAACTTTAGCAGCACACAAGAGGTATAAAGTCTATCAGATGGATGTGAAATCTGCCTTTCTGAATGGGCTCCTGAAAGAAGAAGTGTATATTGAACAACCCGATGGAGTACAAATCAGTGAGGATGAGACACAAGTGTGCAAGCTGAAGAAAGCCTTGTATGGTCTTAAGCAAGCTCCAAGAGCATGGTACAGCAGGCTGGATGCATACTTGAGAAGGTTGAATTTCAAAAGAGGAACGGTTGATAATAACCTATATGTGTTCAATTCAGAGAAAGGCCAACTGATAACCATAGTATATGTAGATGACATCATCTTCGGCGGGGATCACTTTGAACTATGCCAAGATTTTGCACAGAAGATGAGTGAGGAATTTGAGATGTCATTGATTGGAGAAATGACGTACTTTCTTGGATTACAGATAAAGCAGTGTGAAGAAGGTATCTTTATTTCTCAGACGAAATATGCCAAAGAGATGCTGAAAAGGTTTGGCATGGAAGATAGCAGATCTGTCAGTACCCCTACGACAGTGGGCTGCAAGTTAACAAAAGATCAGGAAGGAAGGAGTACAAGCCCTACAGAGTACAGGAAGATGATAGGGAGCCTTCTGTACCTTACGGCATCAAGGCCTGATCTTATGCAAGCTGTGTGTACTGCCAGCAGATTCCAAGCTGATCCTAAAAAGTCTCATGTGTTGGCAGTGAAAAGAATCCTAAGGTACCTCAAAGGAACATTGGAAATGGGCTTGTGGTATCCAACCATGGATCCTGTTAAACTACAAGCATACACTGATGCAGACTGGGCAGGAAGTATAGATTATAGAAAATCAACCAGCGGCTGCAGCTTCTACTTGGGTTCAAAGTGTGTTGCATGGTTAAGTAGAAAGAAAAACAGTGTTGCTTTGAGCACAGCTGAGGCTGAGTATATGGCTGCTTGTGCAGCATGTACACAAGTGATATGGATGCTAAGACAATTGGCAGACTTGGGTGTTGAAATGAAATTACCAGTGAGTATACTTTGTGATAATCAAAGTGCTATTGATCTCAGCAAAAATCCGGTTCAACATTCGAGAAGCAAGCATATTGACATCCGATATCACTTCATCAAAGATCAAGTGGAACAGGGTACAATTCAGTTGGAGTATGTTGGCACTAGAGATCAAATTTCAGATATTCTAACTAAACCTCTGTCCACAGAGTTGTTTGAAAAGCACAGATGGAGTCTATCTGTGCAAATGCCTCCTCGAGCCTGAAGTTCAAGTAAATCCTCCATCTTCACTTTGCGAGTTTTTCAAATATGTAATTGGTTGGCAAAGGGGGAGAGAAGCAACAGTGCAGGGGGAGCTGTTAAGAAAGGAGAGTGCATATTTAGGGGAAGTTGAAACTGCTGCATAGTGGCTTTTATTATAAGTGTTGCCAACAATTACAAAGGGGGAGATTGTTGTTCCCACAGCCTTGTATAGGTTGTAGTTGTTGTCAACTAGGTTTACGTGTGCAAGAAAGTAAACCCACATGGAAGGGCAAAAAGGTAAAACCATACGGAAGGGCAAAAACGTAAAATCGCCGCGTAAACCCTATTAGGGTTTCATGGAGTAGAGTATATAATGGTCTTGGAAGACAAAGAACAAGGTGAGTCGGCAATGTTGAGCATTCAGCAAAACCTAAACAACCGACTAATCAAAGAGAATACCAAACCCTACATGCAAGAATACCACCGGCAAGGATGAAAAGAGTAAACAGTGCAGCCGACGGACGAATTGAGTGAACAGTAGCCGTCGTGAACAGTAGCCCGTCGTGAACAGTAAGCTTGACAGAAAAAGAAGAGAAACCCGACGGGAGAGAAAACTGATTACGGCTAGACGGGGCTGGACAGCAGGACGAAGAAAAGCAGACCGGCGGAAGAAGAAATCAGACGGCCATAGAAGAGAGAGATACCGACGACAACAAAGAACAACTGTCGAGAGAGAAAGAGGAGACAACCGGAACAGAGGAGATCCGGCAACAGCAGAAGGAGATCCGGCAGGGACAGAGGAGATCCGGCGACAGCAGATCCGGTGACAGCAGAAGGAGATCCGGCAGGGACAGAGGAGATCCGGCGACAGCAGAAGGAGATCCGGCTGGGACAGAGGAGATCCGGCGACGGCGTGAGAGAGAGCCGGCTGGGACGGTGAGAGATCCGGCAGAAGGAGATCCAGTCGACGGTGAGAGATCCGGCAGAACTGGGATCCGGTCGACGGTGACAAATCCGGCAGACGGTGAGACAAATCCGGCAGGAAGAGAGAGAAATCTGGCGAGAAGAGAGAGAAATCCGTCGAGAAGAGAGAGAAATCCGACTAGACAGCAAGAGAGAGAGAAACGGACAGGCGAGCCGTGAGACAGTGAGATTGTGGGGCAAGGAGACGGGTGAGACCGTGAGATGGTAAAAGCAGGAGTTGTGTGATACAACGTAGAGAAGGAATTCGGCGAAGCATTGAACTCAACGTATTTCCAGACTTCTTCAAGAGAGGTTAAAAAGCGTTGTGGTGAACTTTTAAGCAGCAGTGGAGCAGCCTTTCAATTCAACAGAGGCAAGACAAGTTAGAAGAAGGGTAGACACAGTAAGTGACACTCTTTGTATTGTACTTGCTTAGTAATTGCAATAATGAAAGGAGCAGAGAATCAAAGACATCCATTGTAACCTGAATTCTCAAGTATTGTGGATAGTCTCGGTAAGGGAGAGTCCCTACCACCGTGGATGTACGTCACGTTGACGGAACCACGTAAATCTCGTGTGTCCTTAATTTGCTTTACATTCTGTGTTTTGAATTGACTTGTGAATGCAGCTGAAGTATCAGCCAACTCATAACCTAATGAAGACCTAAATAAGAACATCCGTATTGTCTGCTAGGTAAGGTGTCTGAAAGGTGACTTTGGGGACTATTGTGATTAGTAGGTAGCAATAAATCTACCTTAGTCGAGTCTGAGAAAGAGTTTGCTTTTAAGAAGAGGTTGAAATTGTTCACTTACCTGCGAATTGCGAATTGTGGTGATACTAATTCACCCCCCTCTCAGTATCATGAACTAGTAGATCCTAGGGAGAAGTCGGGAACTTCATAGATATTTGATCATAATCCTAAATTTTTTAATTATATAACTTTTACATAATTATGAGAGAAACATCAAGTTACATTTAAGAAGAGTTTAAATAAGAAGAGAATTTATAACTAGAAAATAAGAGAAAGGCATAGAAAGCAATCTTTATACTACAAATATTACATTCATTCATATTAACAAAACCAATCACATAGGTCTATAAGCTTATAATCCCTTATCATGTTATCATATTCACATTATACACACAAAAATAAATACATGTATCCAAATAAGAGTCCCGGTGAAATTAAAAAATAGTTTTATAATACAACAAATAATCTAATCAAATATAAGTCCTCAATCTTAATCTAGTTCAGATGTTTTAATTTTAGCAAAATGTCATTTATAATGTAGAACATAATTTTTAAAATTATATTTGAATTAAATTTCTCCTGAATAATTTAGGTGTTCCACTTTTGAATAATTTAGAATCTTAAAATTCTAATCAAACTGATCTTATTGCTATGCTAATTCAACATCACTCTTACACACAGAAATGTTTCCTAATGCAATGGAAGCATGTTTACAACATTCATTAGCCATGACTGGGTTAACCGCCAACTTCTAGACATAAGCTGCTGTCAAAAGCAATAGCCACCACATGGTAGCAAAGCCATGCCTTGCTGCCACTGTGGGTATAATTACCCTTGCATGTGTCACGGGCCTATGGAATTTATTGCGTCCTCCCCGTGCAGCCTTGAGAATGCTTTCTCAAGCAGCCTTCTCACACTCAACTCATAAGAACCATTTTGGAGATTAACTTTAGAAGTATATTTTACTTGAAAAGTGAGTGTATACAAATGAGGGGTAGGAGGTCCCCTTTTATACAAGTTTTGGACAAGCTACAACTGTTAGATCCCTCCTTGATCTAATAGTGGATATTACATCCCTTCAACTTCCTATCTACCAGCATTAATTACATATCCTACTTCCAATGTATTTCCCTTCCCTAGAAAGTGTCTACATTCAACATATTGTCCTTCTTTCAGAGGTGCCTAGATTCAACGTATTGTCCATCCTTAGGTAAGGCCCGTGACACATGCATGCCACGCAAGGCTTGGACTTGTGACCCAATATGGTTTTCTTTAAAGCCATCAATGCTGCCGTGGTTAATTACCTAACAATCCACAGTAACACCCGAATTATTTTTAGCCCCCTTATTTTTTCCTTTCTATTTACTTCTATGGATTTCTCAAAACCATGACACATGAAAGAAAGAACTTTTCTCTTCTGCATGGTGAGACACAATGTCGATTCTTTTTTTTATTTTTTTCATTTTCCATGCGTTTAACCAAAAACCAAATCAAGGAATTAATTGTAAACTTGTAATAACACTAAATAAACATATAAATCAATTGAATTTTTAATCAATAACAACTAAACATAAAATTAAATTATATTTAACAAGCAAATTAGATTCTAATACTACTATTGGAAATTGAATGAAGGTTTAACAAAGAAATACATAAAGACATAGGTATTTTAATATTTTAAAGGTACTCTTACTCATTACAACACAATTTAAAATGCACTACTGAATAAGGCATACATGTTGCATAATGATCATAAAAACATTAAATATAAACGTGTAACATTATTTAATAACATATAGATAAGTAAACAAATGAAAAAATTAAATAAAAGAAATCCCCAATGGTAAGTTACATGAAGAGGAGACAAACTTATGTATGCTCACTAAAGTATTGGAAAATCACTTGAGCTTAGATTGAATTGTATCCTATTGCTAGTTGGTTTTAGTGAAATAAAATGATTTTGAGTCACAAGCTCTAAACATGTTTACAACTACAAAGAACCAGTTTGTTTGTGCTTGTGCTTGAGATATCTCGCTATATTGCTCCCTTTCTTTCAAAAGAAATTATCCCATTCATCTTCTTTTCCCATCCCTGAAAGTTTAAGCTTCCAACTATTCTCTTTCGTGAAACCAAAACTAGGATCTTTTCCCTCCTTAATCTCCCTTCTCACTTTCTCAACTCTTCTAAGTATGCCCTTCCTTGTAATATCAAATGCATCTTCAAAGCTCTCTAACCTAGATTCAGGATTTGCATATATTACCTTTGGTATTAGCTTTGTCATCCCCTTTCTCATAACAAATACTTGACTTTTCGAAACCTTATGCAATGCTTCATATATCCTTAAATGACCATCTTTTATCAAGTTCATGGGTAAGGAAATTGAATATTTTGTATAATTCTTAGCGAAATGCCATATGTATTATGTGTAAGCAGAGCCAAGACGAAATGAAACTAGAATACAACCTGCCAAAATGGAATCGAAAGTAAATCATCGAGTGTAGGAATCCCCCAGAGGTTGTAAACAAAAAACTAAGTTTTGAAATACCTTAATCACCTTAACTGGATTGTCACATTTCGTTTTATTGGAACTACAGCTTAGCAGCTGGCAATGTCTCCCTGAAGATTGCATCCTCTCTCTACCATCTGTCATCTTAAAATTATTGGCCTACTATTAGTCATCTTAAAATTGTTGAATTGTGATACCAAAAATTTCTTACTAGTTACATCCTCTTGTATATACTTTGTCTCTAATTTTTCACATAGACTAGTCACCAAAGCCATCATTGACGACAGCAAGTGACTGCTACCATTGGCTGCCACCTCCTCTTTCCTTCCTTTCTCTCCTCTTCAAATCATCTTCGTACATGTGCAATATTCAAAAAAAAAAAAATGAAAGAAAATTAATAAAACATAAAAAGTGTAAAAAATGTCAAAAAATTCACCCAAAAAAAAAAGATTGACTTAAACAAACACTATTAATTTAAACTAGTTAACTCCCTTCCACACCCTCTTATCTAAACTTGTAACCCATGAACTTGAGTTGGAATTAATACTACAAGCCTTCTCAAACATGTAAACATGACTCGAACTAAACAAACTCCCCACAAAAGTGAAGCATGAGATTTCTCACCAAGCACCACATTACCAATACTAGTCTTAGTGTAGGTCAAGCCTATATACAAATTGACAAAAATCTCTAGTAACAATGGCATGTTTTTTCAAACCCTTATTAAAGCCAACAAGAACCTATTCTTTCAAATCTTGTCTTCATGTTTTAGGTCCAAACATTTAAACTCCAAAAAAGAGGGAAATTAAAAATTTCTTTAAAAAAATTAAAAGTAACAAAATAGTAAAAGCCAAGATTTTTTCAAAAGAAGAACAATGAAGATTCATGCCTCCTATATTTGTTAGAGTATATCCAAACCCTAAGCCTTTTTTTATTCTCTCTTTTCCTTCAAAGACTAGAAGAAAAAGGATAATAAGTTTTTTGAAAAAAAAAAAAACTTTTAAAAAAATATAACCCACTCCTTTCCTTGTTTATTTTTTCAAAAATAATCAAGAAAAATAAAATTAAGAAACATAATAAAAATTAATAAAAAATAGGAATAAATAGGAGTCTATAGCCTTCATTGCTTTTAAAAACTTTTCCATGATTAAATCTTGCCTTTAAGGCTTCAAATCAGACCATAAGTGCTTGAATTCAACACAAAAATGCCCTTGTCCCCCTGGAACTTGTAAAGAAAAAAAAAAAGACTTAAGGCTAAGATTTTCTTTGGGCATTCTTAGGGTTGGATTGTCTTGATGTTTTCTTGTGTGAAATGAAAAGGGGTTAATATATAATTTTATTTGAATTTTGCATAAAATGTTAATTCTAATATGATCTTTCAAAAGTAATAATTCAATAAATTAAGAATTTTTTTTATAACAATTCTAGCTAGCCATTAAACTAGATTAACAAAAAATGTTTATATTGGTAATATGGTGCATTAATAAGAAAGGGAAGCTGAGGTGTATTAAAGACAACAATAACAAAGCACCACATCTCAATTACGCCAAGCCCAAACCAAATGTAATTGAAATTCAAATATTAATAACCCATTAACCTAATATATATAATAAATAGATGAAAAAAATTAAGAATACATTAAAACATGTAATTTTGAAAAGGAAATTTAATTAAAATTTAAGATAAACTTAATTAAGTAAATATAAAATTGTAATTATAATATAAATAAAAAAAATACAAGAACCTAGTCAATTTCTTTATGTAGGAAAATATTTTGTGAAAATAAGAATAAAGAGTCATTCAAGAAATTAAAAGAGACAAACATTTGTGAGAGATAATTCTTTAGTAAGATACCAAAAATTTTTGGTATCAAAATTTAAAAATTTTAAGATGACTGAAGATTGCTATTATTGAAGTTCCCGACTTCTCCCTAGGATCTACTAGTTCCTGATACTGAGAGGGGGGGTGAATTAGTATCACCACAATTCGCAATTCGCAGGTAAGTGAACAACTTCAACCTCTTCTTAAAAGCAAACTCTTTCTCAGACTCGACTAAGGTAGATCTATTGCTACCTACTAATCACAATAGTCCCCAAAGTCACCTTTCAGACACCTTGCCTAGCAGACAATACGGATGTTCTTATTTAAGTCTTCGTTAGGTTATGAGTTGGCTGATACTTCAGCTGCATTCACAAGTCAATTCAAAACACAGAATGTAAAGCAAATTAAGGACACACGAGATTTACGTGGTTCCGTCAACGTGACGTACATCCACGGTGGTAAGGACTCTCCCTTACCGAGACTATCCACTATACTTGAGAATTCAGGTTACAATGGATGTCTTTGATTCTCTGCTCCTTTCACTATTGCAATTACTAAGCAAGTACAATACAAAGAGTGTCACTTACTGTGTCTACCCTTCTTCTAACTTGTCTTGCCTCTGTTGAATTGAAAGGCTGCTCCACTGCTGCTTAGAAGTTCACCACAACGCTTTTTAACCTCTCTTGAAGAAGTCTGGAAATACGTTGAGTTCAATACTTCGCCGAATTCCTTCTTTACGTTGTATCATACAACTCCTACTTTTACCATCTCACGGTCTCACCCGTCTCCTTGCCCCACAATCTCACTGTCTCACGGCTCGCCTGTCCGTTTCTCTCTCTCTTGCTGTCTAGTCGGATTTCTCTCTCTTCTCGACGGATTTCTCTCTCTTCTCGCCGGATTTCTCTCTCTTCCTGCCGGATTTGTCTCACCGTCTGCCGGATTTGTCACCGTCGACCAGATCCCAGTTCTGCCGGATCTCTCACCGTCGACTGGATCTCCTTCTGCCGGATCTCTCACCGTCCCAGCCGGCTCTCTCTCACGCCGTCGCCGGATCTCCTCTGTCCCAGCCGGATCTCTCACCGTCGACTGGATCTCCTTCTGCCGGATCTCTCACCGTCCCAGCTGGCTCTCTCTCACGCCGTCGCCGGATCTCCTCTGTCCCAGCCGGATCTCCTTCTGCTGTCGCCGGATCTCCTCTGCCCCTGCCGGATCTCCTTCTGCTGTCGCCGGATCTCCTCTGTCCCTGCCGGATCTACTTCTGCTGTCGCCGGATCTCCTCTGTCCCTGCCGGATCTCCTTCTGCTGTTGCCGGATCTCCTCTGTTCCGGTTGTCTCCTCTTTCTCTCTCGACGGTTGTTCTTTGTTGCCGTCGGTATCTCTCTCTTCTATGGCCGTCTGATTTCTTCTTCCACCGGTCTGCTTTTCTTCGTCCTGCTGTCCAGCCCCGTCTAGCCGTAATCGGTTTTCTCTCCCGTCGGGTTTCTCTTCTTTTTCTGTCAAGCTTACTGTTCACGACGGCTACTGTTCACTCGATTCGTCCGTCGGCTGCACTGTTTACTCTTTTCATCCTTGCCAGTGGTGTTCTTGCGTGTAGGGTTTGGTATTCTCTTTGATTAGTCGGTTGTTTAGGTTTTGCTGAATGCTCAATATTGCCGACTCCCCCTGTTCTTTGTCTTCCAAGACCATTATATACTCTATTCCATGAAACCCTAATAGGGTTTACGCGGCGATTTTACGTTCTTGCCCTTCCGTATGGTTTTACCTTTTTGCCCTTCCATGTTGCACACGTAAACCTAGTTGACAACAATTACAACCTATATAAGGCTGTGGGAACAACAATTATCAATTTTGATACCAAAAATTTCTTACTAGTTACATCCTCTTGTACATACTTTGTCTCCAATTTTTCCCATAAACTAGTCACCAAAGCCATCATGGACGACAACAAGCAACTACTACCTATAGCTACCATATCCTCTTTCCTTCCTTTCACTCCTCTTCAAATCATCCTAGTACATGTACAACATTCAAGAAAAACAAAAAAAAATTAATAAAACATAAAAAGTGTAAAAAATGTCAAAACAAATTCACAAAAAAATAAAAAAAATTGACTTAATCAAACATTGTTAATTTAAAATAGTTAACTCCCTTCCATGCCCTCTTATTTGCACTCATAACCCATGAACTTGAGCTGGAATTAATACTCTAAGCCTTCTCAAACATGCAAACATGACTCAAACTAAGCGAACTCCCTAGAAAAATCAAACATGAAATTTCTCACCAAGCACCACATTACCATTATTACTCTTAGTATAGGTCAAGCCTATATAGGAATTGACAAAAAATCTCTAGTAATAATGACATGTTTTTTCAAACTCTTATTAAAGCCAACATGAACCTATTCTTTCAAATCTTTTCTTTCATTTTTTGGGTCCAAACATTAACACTAAAAAGAAGAGTGAAATCAAAAATTTTTTTAAGAAAACTAAAAGTAACAAAATAGTAAAAGCTAAGATTTTTTCTAAAGAAGAAAAAAATAAAGATTAATGCCTACTCTATTCATTAGAGTAGATCTAAACCCTAGGCTTTTTGTTATTCTCTCTTTTCCTTCAAAGACTACAAGAAGAAAGATAATAATTTTTTTGGAAAAAAAATTACTTTAAAAAAAATATAACCCACTCCTTCTCTTGTTCATTTTTTCAAAAATAATCAAGAAAAATAAAAATAAGAAACATAATAAAAATCAATAAAAAATAGGAATAAGTAGGAGTCCATGGCCTTCTGTGCTTTCAAAGCCTTGTCCATGATTAGATCTTGCCTTTAAGGCTTCAAATCATACCATAAGCTCTTCAATCCAACACAAAAATGCCCTTGTCCCCTAGAACCAATAGAGAAAATGAGTTAGGGGTAAGATTTTCTTTAGGTGTTCTTAGGGTTAGATTGTCTTGATTTTTTCTTGTGTGAAATGAAAAGGGGTTAATAGATAATTTTATTTGTAATTTTTCATGATATGTTAAATTTAATCTAACCTTTCAAAAGTAACAATTCAATAAATTAGGAACTTTTTTATAACAATTCTAGCTAGCCATTAAACTAGATTAATAGAAAAAGTTTATGTTGCTAATATGGCACATTGATAAGAAAGAGAAGTTGAGGTGTATTAAAGACAACAAAAAAAAAAGTACCACATCTCAATTGGGCCAAGCCCAAACCCAAATCTACTTGAAATCCAAATAGTAATAACCCATTAAGCTATTATATATAATAAATTGATGAAACAAATTAAAGAAAACATTAAATCATGTAATTTTGAAAAGGAAATTTAATTAAACATAAAAGATAAACCTAATTAAGTAAATATTAAATTGTAATATAAATAAATAAAATACAAGACCTTAGTCAATTTTTTTTTTGTAGGACCATATTTTTTGAAAATAAGAATAAAAAGTCATTCATGATAATAAAAGAGACAAATGTTAAATAGTCATTCATAACAATAAATGAGACAAACATTTATGAGGGATAATTCTTCAGTAAGATAATGAGTGATTGAAAGAAAAAAAAAAGTGAGAGACAATTGTTTTAATGTCCATATTGTCTATGAGAGTTAAAAGGGAGCAAAAAGCAATAGGTGTTAATTACTTTCTTAAGACCTATTTCAAAGATAGTGGTAGTGCATACTTTTCTTGAGCCTTTTTATTTGAGTTTTAGAATTTAGGGACTATAAAATCCAATTTATGGGTTGATGAAATTAGGGTTAACGAGACTATTAATTTTAAATTTAAGTAATGGGTTAATGGGATTAAGGTTAATTGGGTTAGAATTTTTTATTATAACTACCAATTATTAGTTAATTTGTTATGACCCAAAGCCATATTAATTGTTATTATAATTTTCTTTTTCTAAGATTTTACTTTTTTATTCTATTCCCTTTCTTTATTTTCATAGTTTATAGCTTTCCTATTCTTTGCAATTCTAGATTTGTTTCTTTATACAATCATTTTATCTATAATTTTGTAAAAAAGGAAAAAAAATCATTTATGGATGAAGGAAATTGAATAACTAATTTTTATAGTGGAAGAGGCTTATGGAATAAATAATTTCTATTTATAATAAACTTGGCTATAACTTTGTCACTTCGTAATTGTTTATTAATTAAATGCAACTTGTTATCTATATATGCAGTGTTTTGTTATTTGAAAATCGTACAAAGTTTATTAACCCTTAATATAATTACTCATGGGGGATATTAATTACTATAAAGTTTCATCTTAATAGTACCATGATGTTGCAACCTAAGATTACATATGAATGTGAAGATGTCAAGGTCATTAAAGACAACATTATAGATACATTATTGATGCTTAGCTTAGATGTAATAATAAAAAGTCATGGATACAATAACATAGTTAACTATATGCTAGTTGACTCTATGCATAATTTCCTTAACTAATCACATGAGTTTATGAAGTATCTGAGCAAGAGAAGTGACAAGCAATGTTTGATATGTTGAATGAGATGGTTGAGATGAGAGAATATTGTACATATCAATGTTCTACATTAGGTTGATGAACTTGTATTTGCCATTATCAAGGATATTCTACATATAGGTGGTGTTGAACTAAAAGAGGTTGATGGTGGAACTAGCAAAGTGGGGAAAAGTGTTAGGCATGTACAAAATGAAGTTGAGGGTGCAAATGGTCTTATTGATAGAATTGTGACACAATCTTCTATTTATAATATAATTGATGAATAACAGGGTCATCAATTAAGTCAAACTACTTGTTATGAACAACAGTGTACTAAAGATACTAACATTACAAAAGGGCTTGAACAACATTTTTATAATGCTACTATACTTGAACAACACATTAAGTGTACATATGCCAATAACAAGTCTCTTTCAGCTTGATTGAAAATTAGTTGCTTGCATTAAACCCTCGTTTAACAACTTTGTAAGGGCGAATCAAGTAGAGTACCCTACCATCATGGTTCACCTCAATCATTGTTAATCCATCATTGCAACATTGTAGCAATTACTGGCGACTCAACACACACTATTCAATAACAAAGTCCCACGTTAAGTATTCACTTCAACATTAGGTCATGCTCTCATCTCACCCTGGAGGTAGGTTGCAACAATACCAATTTCCTTTAGAGCAATGTTAGTGAGGAAATGAAATTAATGATCAAGTAGATGAGATGATGTCTAAACCATTAGATGCAGATGCAAAAACCAACTAATTATGATGATCAACTATAACTAATGGTCTAAATCCTGCCTCATCTTCCCCATCCCCTTATCATTTTTGTTTCCTTTCCTTTCCTTTCCTTTCCATTCATAAGGGAAACAAGAAAATTATTTAAAACATTATTGCAAGACCCTTGATGGGTAGACCTTTTCTCTCTGCATCACTTTAGGTGATCTTTGATATGATAACTTCTTATGATTTCATTGATTTCATTAAAAGGAAGGAGGCTCAACCATGGGTTGCTGAAGATGTTGGAGATAATCCCACAGTCAATTCATATTGTGCTTAACAATGATGAAAAGAAGTAGATTAATAATTTTAATGTCGAGAAATGGCTTAATGAGCACAAAGATGTTGTTTATCATGTTAAGGATCTTCTTGATAAGATCTCTATTATAGCTTTTGAAGTGTGAGATGAAAGTTAGTTCTTAAGCGAGTAGCATTACTGTTTGATGATAGGAGAAGTTTATCGCCTTGCTGCAAACGATAGTAAAAGAAGAAAAGGAAAAAGATGAAGATTGGCATATTACAACAAAAAACACTAAAATTTTAAGATTATAATTTTTTTACAACTTTCATTCTAAATCAAATTCCCTTATAAATATTTAACGTACAAAATTTACAATAATGATGCCCAAAGAATGTGCTTGCCATACTTATTAAGCTTCCATATTACATTAACTCCACTTAGTGCTCTATGTTGTCATTTTGCCCCATTACCTATGATTTTCACTAGATTGATAGCGTCTAACATCAATTAAACTCATTACAACACAATTGCTTATTGGTTACATATACTAGACTAAACTAGAAAACTAGTTACAAATTAACAAAGAGCCCTAAAAAAAACAAAATAAAGCATTTGTTTCTTAATGCTAAAGTTGTGATCTTCTTGTTGCAACTCAACTTCCATTTTCTTTTCACTTTAATGTTGGGAACTTGAGCAATGAAAAAGCTAGGCCTCACAACAACACTCCTTAGCTTCTTTATTTTTTAGCCTCATGTCATCCCTTAACCTTTTAAATTTAAGCCTTAGCAAAGCCTTGGTCATGGTGTTGCTAACTACAAATCTAAATTGTAGTGCACTAGAATAACTTCATTAGCCTGTTAAGCTTTTCTAATGAAATGGTATTTGATCTTGATGTGTTTTGCTCTCCCATGGAATATAAGGTTCTTTAAGATGACCTCAACAAACTTATTGTCAATCATAAATTTAGTAGGTAAATCTTGCATGCACTTTAAATTGACTAACAATTTTCCTAGCCATAGTGCCTAATTTGTAGCTTTTGCAATTGCTATTTATTCTACCATGATAGTAAATTGTGCCACTGTTGCATGCTTTTTTAAGCCCCAAGTTATCAAGGCTTGAATTAAGAGAGAAAGATGACTTGCAGTGCTCTTCATGTCTTCATAAAAACTACTTTAGTCATTGACTAAGTAGCCTTTCAATACTAGTTTCCCATTTTTGTTGAATTTTAACCTAAAATCAATTATGCCTTTTACATACCTAAGCACTCTTTGAGCAACTTGAAAATGCAATTCATTGGGAACTTTGCATAAATCTAAAAGGTAGATTGGTTACAAACATGGTATTAGGTATGTTTGCTACTAAGTATAATAGACAACCAATTTTACTTCTATATAGGCTCCCATTTGCTCTCCTAGCTCCATCTTCTTTATTGAATTTCTTAATTAACATGATTAGTATGAAGATTGGTTTATAATTTTGCATTTTGAACTTTGTTAAAACCTTATTTGAATTCTTACTTTGATTAATGAAAATTACTTTATGAGTTTAAGTAACCTGCATTCCAAGAATGTAACACATTAATCCTAAATCTGTCATTTCAAAGACCCTCTTAATATTGGCTTTAAACTTATTAATCAAGTTACTGCAACTTTGAATGATCAACAGGTCATTGACATAGACTATAACAATTAATAGATTGGTAAGAGCAATCTTTGTATGTAGAGTAGCTTCTCTGTTGCTTCTTAGAAACCCTTGTTGCACTAAGTGCTCATTAAGCCTATTATACCTGGCCCTAGGACCTTATTTTAGACCCTGTGGAACTCTTTGGAGCATATACACTTCCTCCTCATGTCTTTCTTTCACAAAGTCCTTTTGTTGCTTAATGTAAATTTCCTTTCTCAATAAGCCATTCAAGAAATCTGATTTCACATCAAGTTAAAACACCAGCCATCCCTTTTAAGCTATAAGTGCTAAGAGTAGTTTGATTTTGACAAGCCTATAACCTAGTACAATGGTTTTAAAGCAATCCACTCTCAGCTCCTATGGATAGCCTTTAATAACTAATCTAGCTTTGTGTTTGTTAAGTGTGTCATCAACATTTATTTTAGATTTAAATACCCACTAACACCAATTACTTATCTATCATTAGTGTTTTAAACCAATTTTAGGTATTGTTCTTTTCAAGCATTTCAATTTTAGCCTTCATAGGATTTATCCATATAGTTGATTTAAAATAACTAATAGGCTCTAGTGAAGCAACATTGCTCCTTTCATATACCTTAGCAAGTGATTTGCTTCCTCTTACTAGCTCATCATCAAACTCAACCACCTCATCATCTGTATGAATATCAAGTTATGAAGGAGATTGCTTAATGTTGAAATCCTAGACTTCACCATTTGTTTGAGCTTTGTCCTAATCTTAGTTGGCATGTTTATCAAATTTTACACTTTAACTTAGAAATACTTTCTATATCTTCAAAATGTAGATCTTATTGACATTGGAATTTTAACCATAACAAGTAATATTCTTATTTCAACCTTTGAATCCAACTTTTCTCTTTTGATCTTAGATACAAAATTGTAACATATGCAACTAAAGACCCTCAAGTGCTTGAGTGAAGGGTTGTTTCCATGCCAAGCCTTATAGGGATTTCTACTTCCTCCTAAAGCTCTGGTAGGTAACCTGTTAAGTGAGTAAATAATAGTGTTGAGTACCTCTACCTAAAACTTCTTTGACATGTTTTTTTTTCAGAAAATAGACACTTGGTCATTTCAATTATAGCTTTATTTTTCCTCTCACTTGTCCCATATTTTTAAGGAGTGTAAGTAACAATGAATTGGTGATGGATCCCAGCATCTTGACAAGATTTATAAACTTGTTAGATGTGTACTTAGTACCATTATCTAGTATTATCATTTTCAACTTGTAACTAGTTTGATTTTCAATCCATAATTTGAACTTTAAGAAAATATCAAGCACCTTTGGCTTGAGTTTCATAAAATAAACCCAGCACATTTTAATGTAGTCATCTATGAATAAGATATAAAACCTACTATTAGTCAATGAAGGAATGCTCATGGTGCCACACACATTAGTGTGTATAAGCTCCAACCTCTAAGTAGCTCTCTTAGCCTACTTGGCAAGAAATGGTAACCTACTTTGCTTTCCAAACTAACAAGATTTACAAACCTAAGGAGACTTAATTTTAGCATGAATATCCAATGCTAACTAATTTTCATACATATGGCTTCATGATGAATAATTAAAATGACCCAACCTTTTAGGCCCTAAGGTTGAGTCATGAACCATATGTATAAAAGCTTAACTATGTATGAGACTCCTGTAAATCATAAAGCTCATGTTCTTCATTTCCAAAGTTAACAACTCATGGTTTTGAGAATCAACAATTCAATTGGATTTGTCTTTAATGTGTAGTTTATAACCTTTTTCTAACAATTGTCCGATAGTGGCCAAATTTTGGTTAATACCAAGAAAATAGAGAACTTCATGTAAAAGTTTAATACCTGTTGTTGTCATAATGACTATAGAGTCTTTTCCTTTTACATTGATGAAATTTACATTGCCTACCTTCACTCTAGACTTATATGACTAATCTAGTGTCTCAAACTTTTCCACATCATTTGACATGTGCTAATTACAACCATCACCTATTAACCAATTCTCAGCACTACTCCTCTTATTACTACAAGCTACCATGAAAAGTTGCTCCTCTTATTGTTGGTTCTTAAGTACCTAAGCTTGTTATTGCTTTTGTTGTTGGGTTTCCTTTATTTTTCCATACTTTAGCCATATGACTCAAATTCTTGTAGATTCTATAATGTACATCAAGTCTAACTAGCAATACCTTTTAACATGAGTTGTTCTTTTATAGTGCTTGCAAAAGGATACACTTTCTTTTACTTTTCTCCATCTTTACTACTTTCACTTTCATCTTTCCATTTATGTCTTATCATCACTATGCCTTTTTAAGTGTGATGTTGGCTTATCTATGCTTCTTGCCACAAGAGCAACTTCCAAGGAGTCACTCTAGCTAATGGCCCTTCTCAATTCAAGCTTGCAAGCCATTAACTAGCTTGGCAAGTGTAAACTTGCTTAAGTCATTGGAGTTCTCCAAAGATGAGGTTTTAAACTCATACTTCCTTGGCAATCACAAGAAGACCTTTTCCTTTATCCTTTGTTTAGTTAAGTCCTCTACTAACAACCTAATCTCATTGATAGTCTTCATAAGTTCGTCTGTAAACTCTTGAGCAAACTCAATGTCTTTCATTCTAAAAGAATGAAACTCTCACCTTAAGTTTATGATTGAAATGCTTTTGGTCACTGCTATGAAACTCTTCCTTTAGCTTTTTCCAAGCTTATTTTGCACTCTCACATGACATCATTATGATGAAACCAAAATGAATATATGTTAGAGTTTTGCACAATTTAGTTGTTTCCTTATTATGATGCCTAAGTTAAGTTATAATGGGATTATTAAAGAGTGCTAGACTTCATCTTCATTCTTAATTATATTTCAGAGATCTAGAGACCTTAGATAGGCCTTCATCTTAACAATCCATATAGAATAGTTCTCACCAAAAACACTGGTGGAGCCAAGGTTCAAAATGAACTGTTAAATGCCATTCTAGTTTTTTAAGTGTTTTAGGTCTTTTAAGAAGCTTTTCTTTCTAGTTTTTTCTTTGCTCATAAACACTAAAACACAAGTTTTATAAGATCAAAGGGACTCTAATACCACTATTTAGAGGAAAAGGTTACTACCTTGTTATAGACAATAATAAGAGAAGAAAGGAAAAAAGATGAAGATTGGCATATTACAACAAAAGGCATTAAAAATTTCATGGTTATAATTTTTTTGCAGTTTCATTGTAAATCAAATTCCCCAATAATAGGTCATCAAATTGAAATTAAAATTGTTATTTTGAAATTGAAACTACATTATTAAATTAATTACCTTAGCAAAAAGATTGTTAGAAATTAAATGGATGTTTACCAAATTAACACATTGTTGTATAAATATTTCAAAATTTTGATATAGATTAGGAGCTTACTAAATATGATCTATATGTGAATATATATTTTTAAAGTTGAAAGAAAACAAATGAAATGTTTATACAATGACACTTAATTTTAGAAATATCTAATTATTTGATTTAAGTTTTAATTTTTTTGTACACTCTCACAATTTATACTATTTAATATTAACTTACTAGTTGCTTTATAGTTTTTTTTTTCATATTTTAATAGAATTAAAATTTCAAAATTTCAACATATATCTTGTATACTTAATTACAATTTAAGATGTATTCTAATTTATTTAATTAATATTAAACATTTTTCACATATTCCAAAAATATGCATAACACAAATACTTATAATTACGGAAATTAAAAAAAATAATTTGAAATTCCTCTTTTTTCTTTTTTAGAGCAAAAAAAAAACTCCAAATTTACCGTTATTTCTCAAAAAAGATAATATAACTCATAATTTAAATCTTTTTTTTTATTTTTCCCATTTAAATAAAATACAAGTAAAAATACATTTTTTAATAAATATGATAAATTTGCACATCTTGTGACTCTAATACAAATGTTTAAATATATATTAACAAAACTAAGAGAAAACTGATGAAATGATTTGTAGTAATATTTACTTAATTTTAAGAATATTTAAGTAATTAATTTGATTTTTAATTTTATTAGGAAATTCTCATGTATTGCTCTATTTGACATCAACTTAATAGTTAGTTTAAAATTTTTCTTAAAATTTCAACATATATTTAATTTATTTAATCACGTTTAAGTGTATTACAATTTATTTAATTATAATAACAATTTTCACATATTTTTAAAATCCACGTGATTAAAATACTTATAATTAAAATGATAATTTCTAAGGAAAAGAAAAAAAATAATCCTACATTTCTCCTTTTATTTTTTGATAATAAAAAAATATTTTTAAATTTACCTTTTTTTCCTTAAAAAAATACTCATATTTTTCCTAAATTTCTCCTTTTATCTTTTTAAAAGGAAAAAATATTTTTAAATTTACCTTTTCATTTTCTTAAAAAATTCTCATATTTTTTCCCTTTTATTTTTTTTAAATAATACTTAATCGTTAAATAGAAAGAGGATCACCTACATTGATAAATATCCAAGGAAAATCAATTATCATTGTAAGTAGGAAACCTAAAGAAGTTCATGTAGAACTAAGAACCTTACAAGGAGCAGATTTAAGATCAAATTTCATTAAGTTTAATAAGATCCCCCAGTCACTGCTTTTGAGTTTGCACAAAATAAAAGGAGTCACTTAAGTAATAATACAACATTACATTACATAACATAATATAGAGGTAGCACATGTTCATTAATGTAAGAACACTGTGTAGGAGACCAAAGCTTTAGCCTAATGGTCAAAGTAAAGACTTTAGACCCAAAAGGCCCTAGGTGTAAAAACCATTGTAGCCCAAGAACTTCTTAAAAATCTAAATGAAAACAAAGGGGTGAGAAGGAAAGGAAAAAAAAGAATGCCTTAGCAACGGGATGTCTTACAAATGTAAGCACAAAAGTAAGGGAGCATTAGTTTGATGAGGTTGAAACTATCTTCCTAGTATATTATCATTTCCTCAACAAATGTAGATCCAAATTTCAAATTATAGATCCCTTCATTTTCAAATTATCCAAATAAAAAAATAAACCAAAATGATAATTCTACCTTGTATAAATCAATAACATTTTAAACAAATTTGTGTTCTTAACAAGGGTGGAAAAAAAAAAAACAAAATAAATGAAAGGGTTAACTATAACTAATAGTTAAGTATTAAAACTCGTTCATCTAAAGAATTAACAAAGAAAGTACTAAAATGCAAAACGACATATCAATATGAAAGAAAACAATGGAAAACACAAAAAGGAAAAAAGTAAGAAAAAAAAATATATTTCTTATAAAAATAAGTATTCATTTATAAGACTAAATAAAAACTAATTAATTTATATCTTTTATAATTCTTACAGTGTATGTGTTACAATCTGATTTTCTTTTATAAAAAATATTGAAGACATGTTTCTCTTATATCTCCTTTTGGGAGATTTTCTATCAAGGTTAGTGAATGGTGATGTCATAATGACCATTTGTTAGTGGTCAATGTCACTTTCTTGATAAGTTTTTCAATTCAAGAAAGAATTATAAACTCAAATTATTTTTTTTATTTATATACATAAAAATAAATAATTTTATGATAATGAATATGGATGAGGGAATGAGATCATTTATGTTAAGAAAAAGAAAAATCATACGAGATGAAAAAAATCTTACACATGCGAGTCATGAATGTAGGAAAGGAACATATGTAAGCATTTTATTGCTTTTTCCTCTAAATAATGGATGAATTATAATTTGCTTGACTGGTAAATAATAAATTTGGGGATTTGAAGCAAAGTGTTTTTGTTATTGAAACCATTAATTTGATGTGCTACTATGGTTTGTCTTCATTTTCTAGCACTAGAAATCAAGACATTGTCTCGTTATTTCTAGTATAATTAGTATGGACCTCAAGTTCAACCTCAATGTCCTATAACAATGCGCCTCAAAGTTTGGGAGAAGTCAACTAGGCCCAACTATTACCCACAATGGCAAGACATGCCTTCTCGCCGCTGAAACTAGCTTAGATTGGGCACCTCACCCAATGCGAAATTTGATGATCTAGTTTACTTTCAAGTAGGCAATGGCTAAACATTGCTTTCTTGAACTGCAAAAGAAAATGGCGAACGTATGGGACAAACTGCTTTTGCGCAAAAACTATATATGAAAATTTACTGTGTACTCTTCTCTAAAAAAACTAGAAAATCTATAAAGTATGACGGATTACATACACATAAATCAAAAAAACAATATTGTCTTGAATGCTTTAGAAATTGTTGGGACTGTGTCCAAACCAAAATCCGATTTTACAAAACAACTAAAAAAAAACATATGTGTGGTGTGTGTGAGCGACAAAACACACCAATTGGATAAAAATCCAGTTCGGCCCAGCCCCCATTTCAAAATTATTATTTTTTTTCAAGACCCAAAAAAAACCCCCATTTTCATTTTTTTTCATTTTTAAGGGAATCAAACCACATTTGTTAAAAAACTATAATAGAGATGTCATTTAACGTGAAGACAATGAAAATCTTTGTCATCCTCATTTGACCTTTCTAAATTTACCTTTTGTTGTTCCTTTAAATTCCTTCAATCGTGCCTTCCGTTCACTACTTTATATAAGTATCATATCCTAGAATCTTTAGACATGAAACAATTTGTCCTCTATCCATTTATATTTATATTGCATCTGTCAACAGATTTGGACAAAGAGTCTATAAGAAGGTAAGTACGAGTCTCAAGGGCATAAACCTGAAAAGAATACACGGAATATCAAGGTTGATTCATCAAGGATGAAACCATATTTAAATAGGGCTATATTTCCTTTTTTAGAAACAGAATATGTTGTGGTTGTTTGACCTAAATGTCCATTGGANATGTTTCTAATTTTGTTAAACACTATTTATAATGTAAGAACATAATTTTTAAAAATTATATTTTGAATTAAATTTGTTCAATCAATAAATTAAAGTTGAATTAGGTTTCACTTTCTGAATAATTTAGAATCTTAAAATCTAATCAAACTGATCTTGATTTGTTGTGCTTAATTCAACATCACTTTTCTAAATAAGAAATATTTCCTAATGCAATGGAAGCATGTTTTCAAACATTTCATTAGCCATGACTGGGGTAACACCAACTTCTAAACACAAGCTTGCTGTGAAAAGTAATGGCCACCACTGTGGGTATAATATACCCATGCATTTGCATGCCATGCAAGGCTTGGCCTTATGACCCAATTTAGGCTTTCTTTAAAGCCACAACGCTACCAGGTAAATTATCAAACAATCCACAGTAACACCCAAATTAATTTAAGCCCCCATTTTTTTTTTCTTTCTGTTTACTTCTATGGATTCTCAAAACCATTGACACATGAAAGAAGACTTTCTCTTTTTGCATGGTCAGGACACAATGTTATGCTTTTGTTTTTTTTCTATTGTGTTTAACCAAAAACAAACAAATTCAAGGAATAATTTTAAATTTGTTTAATAACACCTAAATTAAACATATAAGGCATGTGAATGTAAATCAATAACAACTAAACATAAAATTAAATTATATTTAACAAGCCAAATCAGATTCTAATACTACTATTGGAAATTAAATAAAGGTTTATCAAAAAAATATGTAGATGATATAAAATATTTTAAAATTTTGAATTCCTAAAATACATCAGTTGGTTGTTAAATTTAAAATACAAAAAACCATTACTAAAAGATGAGATAATTACCAATGAATCAAGTCTTCATTTCTCTTTCAAGTCAAATTTTGATAAGTTTGTTGCAAGCCATTACTATCCAAAAGTTTGGCCTCTAATAGTATGCCACATAGGAAACATATAGAGATAATTCTTAAAAACATAAACTCTTTTTAAAGAAGAGGGAGATAAAAAAAGGCAAACCAAAACAATGTGCTAGCTCATAAGAATCAATGTGGTTGGCCATTTAAGGTTCTATATATGGTGAACTTTTGGTTGTGTAAGGCCTAGTATTAGCTTCTAATAAATTATACTTTAGTTTCTTATAATTTTAAATATTATTATTTTGACTACACAAATTTCTTAAAATTTTTAATCAATTCTAACTTAATCTCTTTTTACCTTTCTCATCATTTTTTCTTTATGTATGTGGTCCATTAAGATCTTAACATGTAGATAATAAATATAAATTATAATTCCAAAAAAATAGACAGATTAAACTCTTTTAATTTATCACTTAATATTCTAATTAATTAATTTATATCAATAAAATTGGAGATTAATGTCCAGGACACATGTTATGATTACCTTAGTATTAGAAATGTATAAGTGCTTTGATTAATCCTTTTAGTATATGGTCTCTTACTGTAATTCAATTATTTTGTCATAAAAATACTCTAAATAAATATTGAGTATGAAACTAGTACTTATTCAATATTGTTTAATCATATTTGTTCTCAAATAATAATATAACAATTGATTATATTAAGGAGATCAAGACTCTTTACAATCATTATTTTATCTTGCAGAAGGATTTCTCAAATCATCTATCAAGAACAATAGAACATTCTCCAATAATTACTTTAGGATGGAAAATCATTTATTAATTAATTTACAATTTATATGTAAGCAATACAATAATATTTGGAATTATACTTTGATATACTAAGTATTTAATTTTTTTAATTTCATCACAATTATTTTCATAAAGTATATTTATTTTACAAACTTTATTTTTAGAACCATATCATTTGTGTAAACATTTTAACAATGAATAATGTCTTTTACTAATAATTGCATGCATGAAATATTAAGTATGTTCATAATAAGTAAATGAACCTATTCATTGCGAGGGCACACATCAACAAAAGCAATTTCAAATTGTTATAAAGTTGAAATATCCAAGATCAATTACATGCAGCAATAAAAATATAATATGCTAGTATATCTTGGCATTTTTGAAAAATATGATTCAATAATCTCTTAATTGGTTAGGCTCATAACTATTAAATTATGCATAATAAAGTTCATGACTATTGAATTACAAATGATGATCAAAAGAGAAAAAAAATTAAAAAAAAAACAAAATCTCCTCTTCTCCTAAAGACTTGAATTATACACATTTTATTTGATAGGGCAGCATGTTCTTGGTCAATTAATGACCACTTGCAAGTCAATTTGATCCATGGAAAAGTAGTACAAGGTTAGCAATGTATATTGAAATGTTCAAAACAAGAAATAATGAAGATGACATGTTCATTTATTAGATCATAATTAGAAAATTCAAATGTGTCTAAAGGATAAATAAAAATAGTTAGCTATGTAAATCCACTTCATTTCTATCTTTGTTTTTCTTCTTTTTCATTGTAGAAGTTGAAAATTTGAACATTGAAATTTTAAATGTTATTCATCTATGGGAATTAAATGGCTAATGTGTATTAACTAATAAAACCACAACATATAGTTTTATAAAGTATTATGAACAAAAGTGTTGAGAGTAGAATTATTATTATTAAAATTTACATGTTACTTGATAATAGTAATAAAAATACTGTGAAAAAATTTTAATAAATTTATAAATATTTAACAAAAATATTATTAAAGTAACAATTAGTATATAAATTGACCATAAAAAGTATAATGAAAATTTTATCTTATTTTTTAAAAATATAACTAGTATTTTAATATTTTAAATTATATATTTAATATTAAACATATTATTAATGATTTATAACATTTATTTTATTTTATTTTATTATTTTAAATAAATAATAAAAATATTATTTACATTGAGAATAATTAAAGTAATTTTTTAAAAATAATAATTTTTTTAAAATAAAACAAAAAAAAATATAATTATCAAATATTAGAGAATATGACAATTTGACATTAAAAAACTTAATTAAAGAATTTATAATCATAATTGTTATAAAACATATGAATTGCAACAAATCTACAAAGCGAGATGATTATGATTTTTAAAACATTTCATTGTCACTTTTCTAGAACTGGGGTTTTGAAGGAGTTGATGTAAGAAAACTCAATTTTGAAAGATATAATCAAATAATCTTCTAGTTGTGTTTTAATTTAAAGGTATTTTTACTCATTACAATGTAGTTTCAAACGCACTACCAAATAAGGCATACATGTTGCATAATGACCATAAAAACATTAAATATAAACATGTAACATTGTTTAATAACATATAGATAAGTAAACAAATGAAAAAAATTAAATGAAAGAAATCCCCAATGGTAAGTTACATGAAGAGGAAACAAACTTATGCATACTCATTAAAGTATTGGAAAATCACTTGAGCTTAGATTGAATTGTATCCTATTGCTAGTTGGTTCTAGCAAAATAAAATGATTTTGAGTTGAAAGCTCCAAACATGTTTACAACTACAAAGAATCAGTTTCTTTGTGCTTGAGATATCTTGCTATTTTGCTCCCTTTCTTTCAAAAGAAATGATCCCATTCATCTTCGTTTCCCATCCTTGAAAGTTTGAGCTTCCAATTATTCTCTTTTATGAAACCAAAACTAGGATCTTTCCCCTCCTTAATCTTCATTTTCTTAACTCTTCTAAATATGCCCTTCATTGCAATATCAAATGCATTTTCAAGGCTCTATAACCTGGACTCAGGATTTGCATATATTTCCTTTGGTATTAGCTTTATCACCTCCTTTCTTATAGCAAATACTCGACTTTTTAAAACCTTATGCAATGCTTCATATATCCTCAAATGACCATCTTTTATCAAGTTTATGGGTATGAAAATTGAATATTTTGTGTAATTCTTAGGGAAATGCCATCTGTATTATGCATAAATGGAGCTAGGATGAGATGAAACTGGAATACAGTTAACCAACTGGAATTGAATGTAAACCACTAAGTGTACGAATCCCCTAGAGGCTGTAAGTAGAAAACTAAGTTTTGAAATACCTTAATCACCTCAACTAGATTGTCACATTTCTTTTCATTAGAACTACAACTTAGTAGCTGGCAATGTCTCCTTAAAGATTGTAACCTCTTTCTACCATTAGTCATCTTAAAATTATTGACCTAGCTTTAGTTGTCTTTAAATTGTTAAATTTTAATACCAAAAATTTTTTACTAGTTACATCCTCTTGTATATACTTTGTCTCCAAATTTTCCCATAGATTAAGTCACCAAAGCCATCATTGATCACAACAAGTGGCTACTACCATTGGTTACCACATCCTTTTTCTTTCCTTTCCCTCCTCTTCAAATCATCCTAGTACATGTGCAACATTCAAAAAAAATAAAAAAAAAGGAAAATTAATAAAACATAAAAAGTGCAAAAAATTTCAAAAAATTCACAAAAATAAAAAAGATTGACTTGATCAAACACTATTAATTTAAACTAGTTAACTCCCTTCCACACCCTCTTATCTAAACTTGTAACCCATTAACTTGAGTTAGAACTAATACTCTAAGCCTACTCAAACATGCAAACATGACTTGAACTAAACAAACTCCCCATAGAAATCAAAAATGAAATTTCTCACCAAGCACCACATTACCAATACCAGTCTTTGTATAGGTTAAGCCTATATACGAATCGACAAAAATCCCTAGTAACAATGGCATGTTTTTTCAAACTCTTATTAAAGCTAGCAAGAACCTAATCTTTCAAATCTTTTCTTTCATTTTCTGGGTCTAAACATTAAAACTCCAGAAAAGAGTGAAATAAAAAATTTCTCTAAGAAAACTAAAAGTAACAAAACATTAAAAGATAAGATTTTTTTAAAACAAGAAAAATAAAGTTAATGCCTCCTCTATTTGTTAGAGTAGATCCAAACCCTAGGCCTTGTTTTGATTCTCTCTTTTCCTTTAAAGACCATGAGAAGAAAGATAATAATTATTTTGAAAAAAAAAAACACTTTAAAAAAAATATAACCCACTCCTTCCCTTTTTTATTTTTTTCAAAAATAATTAAGAAAAATAAAAATAAGAAACATAATTAAAATCAATAAAATGTAGGAATAAATAAGAGTCCATGGCCTTATTTGCTTTTAAAGCTTTGTCCATGATTAGACCATAAGCTCTTGAATTCAACACAAAAATGCCCTTGTCCCCCCAAAACCTAATTAAGTAAATACAAAATTGTAATTACAATATAAATAAAAAAATACAAGACCTTAGTCAATTTCTTTATGTAGGAAAATATTTTATGAAAACAAGAATATAGAGTCATTAATGACAATGAAAGAGACAAACATTTTTGAGAGATAATTCTTTAGTAAGATAGCAAAAATTTTTGGTATCAAAATTTTAGAATTTTAAGACTATTGAAGATTGCAATCATCAATTTTGATACCAAAAATTTCTTACTAGTTACATCCTCTTATATATACTTTGTCTCCAATTTTCCCATAAATAAGTCACCAAAGCCATCATTGACAACAGCAAGTGGCTATTACCATTAGCTACCACATCCTCTTTCCTTCCTTTCCCTCCTCTTTCAAATCATTCAAGTACATGTAAAACATTCCAAAAAAAAAAGAAAATTAATAAAACATAAAAAGAGTAAAAAGGTCAAAAAATTCACAAATGAAAAATAAATAAAAGATTGACTTAATCAAACCCTATTAATTTCAACTAGTTAAGTCTCTTCCACGCCCACTTATCTGAACTCATAACCCATGAACTTGAGTTAGAGTTAATACTAGAAGCCTTCTCAAACAAGCAAACATGACTCAAACTAATCATACTCTCCACCAAAATCAAAAATGAAATTTCTCACCAAGCACCATAATACTAATACCAGTCTTTGTATAGGTCAAGCCTATATACAAATCGACAAAAATCCCTAGTAACAATGGCATGTTTTTTCAAACTCTTATTAAAGCAAATAAGAACCTATTCTTTCAAATTTTTGCTTTCATTTTTTTGGTCCAAACATTAAAACTCCAAAAAAAAGTGAAATCAAAAATTTCTTTGAGAAAACCAAAAGTAACAAAATAGTAAATGTCAAGATTTATTTAAAACAAGAAAAATGAAGATTAATGCCTCTTATATTTGTTAGAGTACATCTAAACCCTAGGCCTTATTTTACTCTCTCTTTTCCTTCAACGACCAAAAGAAGAAAGATAATAATTATTTTGGAGAAAAAACACTTTAAAAAAAAATATAACCCACTCCTTCCCTTCTTTATTTTTTTCAAAAATAATCAAGAAAAATAAAAATAAGAAACATAATAAAAATCAATAAAAAGTAGGAATAAATAAGAGTCCATGGCCTTATTTGCTTTTAAAGCCTTGTCCATGAATAGATCTTGCCTTTAAGGCTTCAAATTAGACCATAAGCTCTTGAATTCAATACAAAAATGCCCTTGTCCCCCCAATAAAAATCAATCAGATGGTTGAGATAAGGGCATATTGTACATATCAATGTTCTACTTGAGGTTGATGAACTTGTATTTGCCATTGTCAAGGATATTCTACATATAGCTGGTGTTGAGCTAGAAGAGCATGATGGTGGAACTAGGAATGTGGGGAAAAGTGTTGGGCATGTACAAAATGAAGTTGAGGGTGCAAATGGTCATGTTGATGGAATTGTGACACAATCTTCTATTTATAATATAATTGATGAATAACAGGGCCATTAGTTAAGTTAGACTACTTGTCATGAACAATAGTGTACTAAAGATACTAACATTACAAAAGGGCATGAACAACATTTTTGTAATGCTATTGTACTTGAACAATACATTAAGAGTACATATGCCAATAATAGGTCTCTTTCAGCTTGATTGAAAATTAATTGCTTGCACTAAACCTTTGATTAACAACTTTGTATTACAATTTTAGATGTCTTTATATCATCCCAAAACATTAGTGTTTAGTACCAACTAAGTTCTAGCAGCTGCTGTACAAACTCATGGACATAAAATAGCCCCTTTAAGTAGATTAGATACTATGTAGCACACTAATATGCACAATAAAAGCATTGGGCAACAATTATCTGGAAACCTTAACTAAAATGTGTTGCTAAGTTAACAATTAGTTAATACTTTTGCAACAATTAAGGATTATACTTTTGAAACAATTAAGGATAGTATTTTTGAAATAATTAGGAATTATGATGTATTGGCCATAGGATATGCTTGCTTTATTTTGTGACAGTGTAGCCATTAAACACCCATTGATATGTGATTTTAAAGGGTGTTTATGAATTCAATATTTATATGGTGAGACTATACCAATGAAGAATCTATTACCTATTATAACACTTATGTTGTGGCTTGTTATCCAATAAATATTTGTTTTTTTTTTTTTTTTTGGTTCAGCTTAATAGTTCAATTATTTAGAGACCTTCACCCTTGCCAATACCCATAGAAGGAGAGCCATAATGATACTTTTCCATCCTAATTTTCACTATCCAACCAAAAAACAAAAACAAAGGGTTATAAATCATGAGTTTCTATACTTGAACCTCTTTTCTTATATTATAAAGAGTGGAATTTTTGATTTAAATAATGTAATAGTTTCAACCTAATCTACAATACCCCTTATTATGGCCTTTCATTAACAATGATCCCTATGGACTTTTGTGCCAAAAGTCAAAACCCCCTTGAAATTCTAAAGGTTAGAATAATCAATAGTTTAATTCATTTATGATCAACAAACAACCATTATCCACATTTGAACCCATTGAGTTAACATTTACAATTATAAATGTATATAACAAATGTGTCATACAATTGATAACCTTACAATAATAGAAAAATTACAACAAAAACATGATGTTGCCCTTTTCACCAAAATTAAGACACCACACAATGTTAATCAAAGGAACACAAGTGAATAGTATACAACTACATAGCAGTAGTTTATATTATATTTACCTCTTATAATTGCATTTTCTTTCAACAATCTCTATTTTTCCTTTTCAGCTCAATAGATTTAGACAAAACTTTACTCATTTCCTCACCCTAATTGTCGACTTTGTTCTTCTTGGATTCAATATACTCTTTGGTTAGCTTAGAGTTTGAGAAGTAAAAACAGGAAAGTTAGTTCACCTTACTAGTTGGTGCCATCTTTCATTAATGCTTGGCACAGAGATTGGCATGAGTTAAGCACATCAAGGAGGCAAGCTGAACATAGAGTCAATGTTCATAGTAATAAGACAAGGAAAGCTAGGTAAAAGTTGAGTTATGGGTTATGGCATTTATGTTTAGCGGCTAAAGAGTTGGGAGCTAGAGCACATGTGTGATAGGTTAAGTAAGGTAATGTCTCATACTAATAAAGGGTCATATTCCTTAATGTTTTAGAGGGGAAGTATGTTCTGACAAAAGGTGTGATGGCTCAAGTAAGGCAATGTCTCTTACCACTAAAGGGTCAAATTCTCTAATACTTTTTAAGGGGGCAATGCATCTCTCATAGAAAAGTTAGATAATGATTTGACACTATGTAAGCACTTAGGCTAAGGTTTAAACTAACAATGTGTGGGTTAATTTTAAGTTGGCTTATAAGTGAGCTAAGAAATAGCTCAAGCATTAATGAAATATTAGTGCATAGGTGAAGTTTGCGTTAACTATATGCAATTTAATTGAAGGATAGATAATAGGGTGAAGGCTTAGAGTGCAGACCAAGTTAAAATATGAATCAAGGACCATAAAAATAGGGATAATGTGGAGTGTGCTCCTTAAAATCATGGGAATATGTTGTTACTAGGCTGATTAAGTCGCCAAGGTGAAGTGCTAACTGACATAAGTGTGTAACTTGTCTAGCATGAAAGAAGGAGAACATGGTTGATTTCTCCAATGTCACGATAAGGTGGTAAACACTCCTTCTCAAGCCTAGGAAGACATGGAAACATTATTGGCCAAAGATCATAGGAAAGTGCTCTTAAAAGTAAGGAATACCACTATGCATGATTAACTTAGCAGTCATATCATGCATGTCCTTGAGTAGTTAAGTGTATCAACTACCATACCTTGTAGCTTATAAATATATAATATGAATAGCCAAAGTTTAACATCAACAAAAGAGGAAAGCATAGAGAAAAAAACTTATGAGAGATTTGTCAAATCCTTTATACTTTGTGCATAAGAAAGTAATAATGGTTAATAAACATTCTCGTATATGGTGGCATTTCCCTAAATTGTGCAATTAAGTGTTGTTGTGCACAAACACTTTTTTATGTGTGCTTGTGTGCAAGGTTTGGCTGAAATGAAAAGGTGTCTTGGTACCATTAAGGGAAAAAAATTTTGAGTTAGTGAAAGGCCCCTACTTATAACCTTAGAAGTGAGGCACTCTCATTTTTTTTTTCTTTAGATTCCATTATCAAATTAAAATCATCAATTATTGACCAAGGAAATTCATAATAACATGTATTATTCTTAGGCCTTCCTTTAGCTATTTTCATCCATCTTGGTGTGAATTCCCATACACTGCACTAAAAAGCCATGACTGGTTATCACATTTCTACATTAGCAAATAGATGAACTGCTCACTTTTATTTACCAACTTAAGTTTCAAACTTGAATTATCCTAAAGAATCCAATTACATCCCTTAAACCCTCAAGCCTTCTCCTTTAAAATTTCAAAGAAACCAATTTTCTTGCAAACCTCACTTGCCTTTCACTTGCTCACCCAAGATTTAACCGAACCACAAAGGGCACATTAGTCTACAATAGTAACCATAGAGTCATCTTAAAGCTATCCTTTATAACTTCAAAATAGTTCTAGGCAAGTATATTCATAAGATTCTTAGAGTAAAAGAAACAAAATTGTATCAACCAAGTTCTAGGCCAAAGCTTATGCCTCATCATTGTTAGATGTAAAGGCTAAAACATCCTTAACTTACATTAGAGTTTCTTGAACATAAGAGAACCCATCCCTATCTAAATGTTGTGATTCCCTATATTCCATAACAAAGAAGTTAGGTGGATCCTCTTTAGGGTTATTATGGCCTATAACACTATGACTAAATTGAGGAGTCCACCCACTTCAAGGCCTAGTAGTTGCCTTACTCACTTAGTATTTTGAACTTGTTGATTCTACATTAACAACCCAATATCTTGCCATTATTACCACATGGAGGATCATTTTATGCAACCAATTTTAAAAATTTTGTGCCAGTTACATTCATAAGTAGTCAACAACTCTTAGATTCTATTGACCCTTTTTGCAAGATATCAAGACTTGTATGAGGAATAATTTTTTGAACTTTAGGTGAGACAATAAGCATATCTCCCATACTACATTGTTTGCCAATTAGAGAAATTTACTACTTACCCTTTCCCATAGCCAATTAAAATCCACCATGTGTTACGAATTTCTTAGAATCGCTACCATCAGTTATTCCATTAGAGCCAACTCCCTTGTCCACCATGCCATTATTTCTTGCCACATCTTAGCCATAAACTCTAGCCAAGGTTGCAAAGTGGGAAACTCAACCATGCCTTTATCAATAACACTATTTTAGAAACCTGCAAATTGAATATTTAGTCTTTCATTAACCCTACCTTTGTTCTAAAATCCATGGGCCATAAGGTGATTCTTACTCAGCCTTCTTCACCTTATCATATACAAGTTCTTGGTGAAGTCCATGTTGTTGCTCATCAATCATAACATAAGTCCTAGTTTTGTGTCTATATCAACTACACTCAAAGTAAATGAATTCCTTTAGACTCTTCCCACCGGACATTGCCACCCCTGACATATAGAGTGACCAAAGGCTTGTTTAAATCAATGTCCATGCACATCCTAGCAAAGATTCCCCTAACAACATCCTTTGTGGTTTTATTAATCTTTAATATGTGCCCCATTTTATCTCAAATCTTCCATAAAGCCTTATAACTATAATATTCCCTTGGTAGATGAGAGAGGCATGTCCACATAGCCACTTGATCAATGTTAGATTCATCTAGATAAAAATTGGTTTACCACAATTACATGATGAGATAATAGCCAACTACCACTAAGAGGCCACCATGAAAAATAAAGGAATGATCCTCAAATCTTTAAATGTGTCCAAGAAGAAATCATTCACTAAATCAATCAATTGGAAATGGCCTTTAGGTGACCATAGATGATATGACGAGCAATGTAGATAAGTATACCCAATTTTGGCTACCCAATAGCTTCACAATCAAATTGCTTCTCCATGGCTCATGAATGGCTATCTTCTTGATGGATGAAATTCTATGATAATGCAATCTAAAGAACCCATGTCCCCTTTAACATCAAACTAAGCATCAACATTCTTATCTTCCATTACATTATTTGTCTTATACCTCTAAGAATTCATTCCTTTAATAGATAGAAACAAATCATGATAACAAAAGTTTATGACACCATTCACTAATCAAACCCTACCCATCATCCTACTTATAAGTAGCCCTAGGAACCAAAGCTCCATTTTGCACCTTAACATTCTTATTACAGAATGCTAGTTAATCAGTCTTCTCTAATGACTTGAGAGGACTTAAAGAATTCATTCCAAGGCTTTATTTTATTACATAACTTAAAGTGGGCCTTCTTTTGTGCAGGAGAGGTTGACAATGGAATCAAAAATAAGCTTAGGTTACACTTCTAAAACCAACTTTTTAAATCTGTTCCATAATATATCTCAATTTGTGAGACATGGGTTAAGTTTCCCTTGAACCCAATTTATTACCCCCTTTTTAGATGATTGATGTGGGTTGTAAGGTAGGTTTCTTAGACTTGCATGCCCACTATTGGATGAAATTTTTTTTTTTTCCTCCCTTCATCCCTAAAAGGGTGCAAATATTCTCAAACAATAATAATAAATTATCCTTTCCTTCTCTAATCCAAAACTCTTCAAAATCTCGAACATGTACATATTTTTTAAATGAGATTTTCAAATCATTTCCTAAGTCTAGAATTTCAAGAATTTCCCACTTGTCATTTGTCCAAAAAATTTCCCTTATCATTTTCCAAGAAAATTGTCATAGTCCAAAATTTTCCAAATACCTCCAAAAATTAACAAATTCTCAAATTTGATTTTCAAATTTCTTCAAATTTTTCAATGTAAAGGATCACCATAAAAAATATCTCAATTTTTTCCAAAATCTTTTAAAGCAAGAGATCTTTGTTAAAAGCATCTCATTTCCAAACACAATTCCAATTGGAGCATGAGATCTTTGTAAAAAGCATCCATTGATTTTTCTCAAACCCTAATCTCACAACCTATCATGTTAACATTTTCAAAACCTTAATGTGTGCCTATGACAAAATTTTGATATGAGACATGTCATTAAGAAAGATAAACAAATAAAATATTAAAATAAGAAGAACCATAAAAATAAATTAAATGTTAGAAAATATATTTTTATTGTTCACAATGGACATTTAGGTTAAGTCCCACTAATTTAGAACGCATGGTAGTTCTTTAAATCAATAATCAAGTTGTCCCAACCATCCATTAAATGTTTGGTAATGACTTTACTATCTTAAGATTGATTTGAGATGGTGAAGATTCAAATTAATCCAAGCATTGCATTGGCCAAGCAAGTGGTGAAGGCAAATCAAGTAAAGTACCTTACCATTATGGTTCACCTTAATCATTGTTAATCCATCATCGCAACTTTGTAGTAATTACTGGTAGCTTAACACACACTGTTCAATAACAAGGCCCTACATCAAGCATTCACTTCATCATTGGGCCATGCTCTCATCTCACCTTAAAGGTGGGTTGCAACAATACCAATTGCCTTTAGAGTAATGTTAGTGAGAAAATGAAATTAATGACCAAGTAGATGAGATGATACCTAAACCATTAGATGCACATGCAAAAACCAACTAATTATGATGATCAACTACAACTAATGGTCTAAATCTTGCCTTATCTACCTCATCCCCCTATCATTTTTTATTTCCTTTCCTTTCCATTCATAAGGGGAAGAAGAAAATTCTTTCAAAATAATATTGCAAAACCCTTGATGGGTAAACCTTTTCTCTCTGCATCATTTTAAGTGGTCTTTGATATGATAACTTCTTGTGATTTCATTATCTTCCTCAACCATAGGTTGTTGAAGATGTTGGAGATAATCCTACTATCAATTCATATTATGCCCAATAATGATGAAGAGAAGTAGATTAATAATTTCAATGTCAAGAAATGGCTTGATGAGCAAAAAGATGTTGTTTATCATGTTAAGGATCTTCTTGATGAGATCTCTATTATAGCTTTTGAAGTGTGAGATGAAAGTTAGTTCTTAAGTTGATAGCATTATTGTTTGTTGATGGGAGAAGGTTATTGCCTTGTTACAAAAGATGGTAGAAGGAAAAAAGAAGAAGATGAAGATTGGCATATTACAACAAAAGGCACTAAAATTTTAAGATTGTAATTTTTTTGCAACTTTCATTGTAAATCAAATTCCCTTATAAATGGTTAATGTACAAAATTCAAGTACAATAATGATTTCCAAAGAACAAGCTTGCCATACTTACTAAGCTTCCATATTACATTAATTACACTTAGTGCTCTGAGCTATCATTTAGCCCCACTACCAATGATTTTCACTAGTTTGATAGCCACTAACATCAATTGAACTTATTACAACATAATTGCTCATTGGTTACATATACTAGACTAAACTAGAAAACTAGTTACAAGTTAACCAAGGGCCTTAAAAAAACAAAATAAAGCTTTTGTTTCTTAATGTTAAAGTTGTGATCTTCTTGTTACAACTCAACTTCCAATTTCTTTTCTCTTTAATGTTGGGAACTTAAGCAATGAAGAAGCTAGGCCTCACAATAACACTCCTTGGCTTCTTTATTTTTTAGCCTCATGTCATCCCTTATCCTTTTAAATTTAAGCCTTAGCAAGGCCTTGGTCTTGATGTTGCTAACTATAAATCTAAATTGTAGTGCACCAGAATAACTTCATTAGCCTGTTAAGCTTTTCTAATGAAATGATATTTGATCTTGATGTGTTTTTCTCTCCCATGGAATATAAGGTTCTTCAAGATGACCATAACAAACTTATTATCAACCACAATTTTAGTAGGTAGATCTTGCATGCACTTCAAATCAACTAACATTTTTCCTAGCCATAGTACCTAATTTATAGCCTTTGCAATTGCTATATATTCTACCTTAATAGTAAATTGTGCCACTATTGCTTGCTTTTTTAAGCCCCAAGTTATCAAGGCTTGAATCAAGAGAGACATGGTGACTTACGGTGGTCTTTGTGTCTTCATAAAAGCTACTCTAGTCATTGACTAAGTAGCCTTTCAATATCAATTTCCCATTTTGGTTGAATTTTAAACTAAAATCAATTGTGCCTTTTACATACCTAAGCACCTTTTAAGCAACTTGAAAACATGGTTGCAAACATGGTATTAGGCACGTTTGCTATTAAGTATAACAGACAACCAATTACACTTTTATATAAGCTCCCATTTGCTCTCCCAGCTCCATCTTCTTTATTGAATTTCTCAATTAACATGATTGGTGTGAAGAATGGTTTACAATTTTGCATTTTGAACTTTCTTAAAACCTTATTTGCATACTTACTTTGATTAATGAAAATTACTTTATGAGTTTAAGTAACCTGCATTCCAGGAAAGTAATACATTAATCCTAAGTCTGTCATTTCAAAAACTCTCTTAATATTAGCTTTAAACCTAAGATGCCTGCATTCCAAGAAAGAGTAGTTTGATTTTGTTAAGCCTATAACCTAATACAAAGGTTTTAAAGCAATCCACTCTAAGCTCTTATGGATAGTCTTTAATAACTAATCTAGCTTTGTGTTTGTTAAGTGTGCCATCAACATTTATTTTAGATTTAAATACCCATTGACACCAATTACTAATTTATGATTAGGGTTTTAAATTAATTTTAGGTGTTGTTCTTTTCAAGCATTTCAATTTTAGCCTTCATAGCATTTTTCCATATAGTAGATTTAGAGCCTTTTGCATAATTGATAGGCTCTAGTGAAGCTACATTGCTCCTTTCATATACCTTAGCAAGTAATTTGCTTCCTCTTACTAGCTCATCATCAAAGTTAGCCATCTTATCATTTATATGAATATCAAGTTACAAAGGAGATTGGTTAATGTTAAAATCTTAGACTTCACCATTTATTTGAGCTTTGTCCTAATTCTAGTTGGCATTTTCATCAAATTTTACACTAACTCATAAATACTTTCTATATCTTCAAAATGTAGATCTTATTGACCTTGCAATTTGAATTATAACAAGTAATATTCCTATTTTAACCTCTGAATCCAACTTTTCTCTTTTGACCTTAGATACAAAATTGTAACATATGCAGCTAAAGAGCCTCAAGCGTTAGAGTGAAGGCTTGTTTCCATGTCAGGCCTCATATGGAGTTTTACTTCCTCCTAAATCTCTAGTAGGTAACCTATTAAGTAAGTAAATAATAGACACATAATCATTCCAATTATAGTTCTATTTTCCTCTCACTTGCCCTATATTTTTATGAGCGTATGTGATTAAGAATTAGTGATGAATCCCAACATCTTGATATAATTGATAAACTTGTTATATGTGTACTTAGTACCATTATCTAATATTAGCATTTTCAACTTGTAACTGGTTTGATTTTCAATCCATAATTTGAACTTCAATAAAATATCAAGCACATTTGACTTGAGTTTCATAAAATAAACCTAGCACATTCTAATGTCGTCATCTATGAATAAGATATATAACCTATTATCATTCAATAAAGGAATGCTCATGGTGTCATACACATCAGTGTGTATAAGCCCTAACCTCTAAGTAGCTCTCTTATCCTAGTTGGCAAGAAATGGTAACCTACTTTACTTTCTAAACTAACAAGATTTACAAACCTGAGGAGACTTAATTATAGCATGAATGTCCAACGCTAACTACTTTTCATACATATGGCTTAATGATGAATAATTAAATTGCCCCAACCTTTTATGCCCTAAGGTTAAGTCATGAACAATATGTATAAAAGCTTTACTATGCATGAGATTCCTAAGAATCATAAAGCTTTTGTTCTTCATTTCCAAAGTTAACAACTCATGGTTTTGAGAATCAACAATTTAATAGGATTTGTCTTTAAAGTGTAGTTTATAACCTTTTCTAACAATTATCCAATAATGGGCAAATTTTGGTTAATACCTGGAACATAGAGAACTTCAGGTAATGCTTGTTGTTGTCATAATAACTGTAAAGCCTTTTCCTTTTACATTGATGAAATTTACATTACCTACCTTTACCCTAGACTTGTATGACTAATCTAGTGTTTTAAACTTTTCCACAGCATTTAACATGTGGTAAGTATAACCATTGCCTATCAACCAATTCTCAGGATTGCTCCTCTCATTACTACAAGCTTCCACGAAAAGTTGCTCCTCTTGTAGCTAGTTCTGAAGTACCTGAGCTTGTTATTGCTTTTGTTGTTGATTTCCTTTATTTTTCCATACTTTAGCCATATGAATCAAATTCTTGTAGATTATACACTACACATTGAGTCTAACTAGCAATACTTCTCAACATAAGTTGTTCTTTTATAGTGCTTGCAAAAGGATACACTTTCTTTTTCTTTTCTCCATCTTTACTAGCTTTAATTTCATCTTTCCATTTTTGTCTTATCATCACTAGGCCTTTTTAAGTGTGATGTTAGCTTGTCTATGCTTCTTACCACTAGAGCAGCTTCCAAGGAGTCACTCTATTTAATAGCCCTTCTCAATTCCAAAGCTTGCAAGGCATTAACTAGCTTGGCAAGTGTAAACTTGCTTAGGTCATTAAAGTTCTCCAAAGAAGAAATTTCAAACTCATACTTCTTTGACAATCACAATAAGACCTTTTCCTTTATCCTTTATTTAGTCAAGTCCTCTACTAACAACCTAATCTCATTGATAGTCTTCATAAGTTTGTCTACAAACTCTTTTGCAAACCCAATGTCTTTCATTTTGAGAGACTCAAACTCTTAACTCAAGTTTGGGACTAGAATGCTTTTGGTCACTACTATGAAACTCTTCCTTTAGCTTTTCCCAAGCTTCTTTTGCACTCTCACATGACACTATTATGGTGAAACCAAAATGAATACATGTTAGAGTTTTGCACAATTTCATTGTTTCCTTACTATGATGCTCAAGTTAAGTTATAATGGGATTATTAAGGAGTGCTAGACTTCATTTCCATTCTCAATTATATTTCAGAGATCAAGAGACCTTAGATAGGCCTTCATCTTAACAATCCATATAGAATAGTTCTCACCAAAAAAATACCAGTGGAGCTAAGGTTGGAAATGAACTCTTAGATACCATTTCAATTTTTTAAGTGTTTTAGGTCTTTTAAGAAGGTTTTCTCTCTGGTTTTTTCTTTGCTCATAAACACTAAAACATGAGTTTTGTAAGATCAAAGGGACTCTAATCTCACTATTTAGAGGAGAAGGTTACTGCCTTGTTATAGACAATAACAAGAGAAGAAAAGAAAGAAGATGAAGATTGGCATATTACAACAAAAAGCACTAAAAATTTCATGCTTGTAATTTTTCTGCAGCTTCATTGTAAATCGAATTCCCAAATAAAAGGTCATTAAATTGAAATTGAAATTGAAATTGTTATTTTGAAATTGAAACTACATAATTAAATTAATTATCTTAGCAAAAAGATTGGTAGAAACCAAATAGATGTTTATTGAATTAACACATTGTTGTACAAATATTTTGAAATTTTAATATAGATTAGTAGCCTACTAAATATGATCTACATGTAAGTATATATTTTTAAAGATGAAAGAAAATTAATGAAATATTTATGTAACAACACTTAATTTTAAAAATACTAATTATTTAATTTAAATTTTAATTTTTCAATAGACTCTTACAATTTATATTATCTAATATTAATTTACTAATTACTTTATAGTCTTTTTTAATATTTAAATAGAATTAAAATTTCAAAATTTTAACATATATCTTATTTACTTAATTACAATTTAAAATGTATTATAATTTATTCAATTAATATTAATTATTTTTTACATATTTCAAAAATATATATAGTATAAATACGTATAATTAAGGAAAATAAAAAAATATTTTATAAAAAAATATTTTTTAAAAAAATAATTTGAAATATCTTTTTTTTTTTGTTTTTTTGAGTAAAAAGAAAAATCTCCAAATTTGTCATTATTTCTCAAAACTCATAATTTAAATCTTCTTTTTTCATTTTTTTTCATTTAAAAAAATACAAGTAAAAATACATTTTTCAATAAATATGATAAATTTGCTCATTATGTGAGTCTAATACAAATGTTTAAATATATATTATCAAAATTAAGACAAAATTGATGAGGTAATTTTGTAGCAATATTGCTTAATTTTAAAAAATATTTAAGTAATTAATTTAATTTTTAATTTTATTAATAAATTCTCATATATTATTTTGTTTAATATCAATTTAATAGTTAATTTATAATTTTTTCAATATTTTAATAAAATTAAAATTTCAACATATAATTAATTTACTCAATTACAATTTAAATATATTACAATTTATCAAATTTATATTAACAATTTTCACATATTTTTAAATTTTATGTAACGTAAATACTTATAATTAAAATGATAATTAAAAAAAAAGAAAAAAAAATAATTTTAAATTTCTCCTTTTATTTTTTTAAATGAAAAAATATTTTGAATTTTTTTTTTCTTAAAAAAATTCTCATATTTTTCCCCTTTTATTTTTTTGAAAAAATAAAAACTACTTATCAATTAATTAGAAAGAAGATCACCTACATTGATAAATATCCAAGGAAAATCAATTCTCATTACAATAAGAAACCTAAAGAAGTTTATGTAGAACGAAGAACCTTATAGGGAGCAGATTTAAGATCAAATTTCATTGAGTTTAATAAAATCCCCCAGTCACTACTTTTGAGTTTGCACAAAATAAAAGAAGTCACTTAAGTCATTACAATACATAATATAATATAGAGGCACCACATGTTCATTCACGTAAGAACACTACGCAGGAGACCAAAGCTTTAGCCTAATGGTCAAAGTAAAGGCTCCAGACCCAAAACGCCCTAGGTATAATATCATTACAGCACAAGAATTTCTTAAAAATCTGAATGAAAACAAAAGGGTGAGAAGGAACAAATAAAAAAGAATGCCTTATGCCTGAGCAATGAGATGTCTTACAAATCTGAACACAAAAGTAGGGGAGCATCAGTTTCATGAGGCTAAAACTATCTTCTTGTGATATCATTTTTTATTTCTTTAAAAAGTGATTTCTTGTGTATTAACATTTTCTCAACAAATGTAGATACAAAATTCAAACTACAAATCCCTTCATTTTCAAATTATCCAAATAGAAAAATAAACCAAAATGAAAGTTATACCTTGTATAAATCAATAACATTTTAAACAAATTTGTGATCTTAACAAGGGTGAGAAAAAATGCAGAAAATAAGTAAATAGGTCAACTATAACTGATAGTTAATTATTAAAACTCGTTCATCTAAAGAATTAACAAAGAAAGTACTACAATGCAAAACTATATATCAATATGAAAGAAAATAATGGAAAACAAAAAAAAAAAAGAAAAAAGCAAGAAAAAAAACATATTTCTTATAAAAATAAGCATTCATTTATAAGACTAAATGAAAAATAATTAATCTATATCTTTTATAATTCTTATAGTATTTTGTATGTGTTACAACCAGATTTTCTTTTATGAAAAATGTTTGGAGGCATGTTTCTCTGAGATCGCCTTTTGGGAGATTTTTTATCAAGGTTAGTGAATGGTGGTGCCATAATGACCATTTGTTAGTGGTCAACATCACTTTTATTGATGAGCTTTTCAATTCATGAAAGAATTATAACTCAAATAATTTTCTCTAGTTAAATAAATAGAAATGAAATTTTTATGAGAAAGAATATGGAGGAGGAAATGAGATCATTTGTGTTGAGAAAAAGCATAATTATACAAGGTAAAAAAAATTCTTACACATGCAAGACATAAATGCAATGAAAAAGAATATATGTAAACAATTTTATTGCTTAAATAATGGATGGTATTATAATTTGCTTGATATGGTAAATAAAATTTGGGGATTTGAAGCAGTTGTTTTTGTTTTTGAAACCATAATTGATGCTACACTGTTTGTCTCATTTTCTGGCACCAGAAATCATGAAATTGTCTCATATTTCTAGTATAATTAGTACGGACCTCAAGTTCAACCTTGATGTCCTATCAATTCGACCTGAAATTTTGGGAGGAAGTCAACTAGGCTCAATTATTACCCAGCAATGCAAGACACGGCCTTTTCGGCTGAAACTAGCTTAGATTGGCACCACACCAATGGAAAATTTTGATGATCTAGTTTACTTTCAAGTAGGCAATGGCTAACATGCTTTCTTGAACTGAAAAGAAAATGGGAACGTGTGGCCAAACTGCTTTTTGCAACTATAGCTGAAAGTTTACCGTGTACTTCTCTAAAAACTAGAAATCTATGTGAGCGACAACCACACCAATGGATAATCAGTCGGCCCATTGCAAATTATTTCAAGGCAAAACCATTTCATTTCATAGATCCACACGTAAACATAAAATGATGTCATTTAACATGAAGACAATGTAAAATCTTTTGTCATCCTCAATTTGCATTTCTAATTTACTTTTGTTGTTTCCTTTATTCCTTCAATTGGCTTCTCTTCTGCAATTGCAACAATGAGAAAATTCTTAAGAACGTCATTGTCATGAAGAGATAATCAGGAGCAAATTCAAAATCCGAAATATGTTACCACTGGTGATAAGTTTACGTGACAATCATTTAAACGAGCTCAAAAAGTAATCTTACATTTAGTCCCATGATTTCATGCTGGAGATATACCTTCAAATTCAACTGCATCCATAAAAAATAGTATTAAGATCAAAGAACAACCAAAAATAAGCATGTCTCTTTCTTTATAGAAGACAAACGCTAGACATAATATATTTTAGTCACACATATATTTTATTAGTAGCAAAATATTTTTTCAAATAAATTTCAAATTGTTACTATGACAGTCATTGATATGATTCCCACTTTAAAGATGGAATGCACCTAGAGAAATGTGAACGTGGGACTTTGTTCCTAATTTATGCCATTCTCTGTTTGCCTATGCCACTAGACAAATTATGGGTGTTTCTCATATTTTATGTTCATGCAACTTACCATTCATTTAGTTTTGTTTTCTAAATATATATCCCATACATTTTGTCCATATAATACTCGCCTAAAGGAGATGAGTGCAACTTTGTCTATAATTTTTTGATCTTCCAAAAGAAAAATGAAAAACAAAAGGTTAGTTAATGAGAATACCTGCTGCGGGTGGTTCTTTTCCACACCTTGCAACACACTGAGGAATACATGCCTCAGAAAATGCACCAGAACATCCAATGATGCAATTTTGCACACAACTTAAGGCTTGCACTTCAGTTGTGGATTGTATGAGCATGATTGCAAATGCCAATGCCAAAAGTCTCCCTATTACAATATTGCTAGCCATGTGTACCTAATACTTGCTTTAGTTTCTTGTCACTGTTTTTTTTTGGACATCCTTTCTTTTGCTATATATATGTTTAGGAAACTGTTGGCCAAACACTTTTGAAGGGCATTAAATGTTTCTAGTTTAATTAATATGTCATTTAGTGAGACAAAAAAAACTAAGGAGTTTGCTCATATTTATTTTGAAAAATTGATTATTAAAAGTTATAATCTAATTAAATATAAAAGTAAAATTAAGTTTAAAGATAACTGATTTTGTATTTTTTTAACTTATAAAAGATCTGAATCTTAATGTATGATCAAGATATATATACAATATATATAATACCATTGAAGTGTGTATATATAATTTTATTGAAAATTTTAAGATAAATTAAAGTACTTGTAGGGTCTATCTATCTAATTTTTGGACTTTGTAAAGTTTACTTCTATATTCTTTTTCCCTCAACTCTCTTCACTTTATTAATCTTTACTTTTTTTACTAGTAGAGGGAGAGGAATATATGATCCCAAGATTTGTCAAATGATATATGCTGTATATAAGTATCATATCCTAAATCTTTAGACATGAAGGTAAGTAGTCGTCTCAAGGGCATAAACCCAAAAAGATAAAAGAATATCGAGTAGATACTTCAAGGATCAAACAATATTTAATAGGGTTATATTTCCTCTTTTAGAAAAATGATTATGTTGTGGTGTTTGGGTAAATGTCCATTGAGAGAAAAACTGATTCTCTTTCAAGTAACCACCAAATTTTTAGCTTAAGTATTCACCTCCTTAATCTAATCATAGGATTTTAATACTTCTACTAGTTTGTTTCTTTACTTCATTTCTTGATTCTTTGAATTCTTCAAAATATTAAAATTCATATTTCATTAGATACACATAACCATATCTTGATTGATTATTTGTGAATGTAATGAAATATGACAAACCACCTCTTGCATGTGTTGCCTAAGGCCACATACATCAATATGTATGAATCCTAGTAACTCATTAACACGTTCTCTTTTCATTTCTAAGGAAGTCTCAATTATCTTATCTAATAAACAAGATTCATATATTTTGTATGATTCATAATCAAATAGATCCAAGTAACAATTGTTATATAACTTAACCTTCCTTAATCAAGCTTATATAAAAAAAATTCATACAAATATTAAATCTATAATAAACATAATTTTTCTTAAAAGAACAACTTTTATCATTAAATGTAAAATTAAATTCATTTAAAGTTAGATTGGAAATGGAAATGATGTTTTCAAAAAGTATAGGGACATATAACAATTCTTTAGTTCTATTACTAGGCTAGCAAGAAAAAGTAAACTATAAGTTCCAATGGCTAATGCAACAACTCTTGCTTCATTTGTAAATCATAGGTCTACCTCACATTTCTTCAACCATTGACTTCTGATGATTTCCTACATATTTTTACAAATATTAGAACCATATCTAATATCTAAATATCCAAGTAATAAAAACAAAAGTAGAAAGATTTATCTCAATCATAAACATACTTCACTAAGCTTCTTTACCTTTAGTCTAGCAAGATAAATCTTGCAATTCCTTTTTTTAGTGGCCTTCTTTACCACAATGATGGCAAGTGCTCTTGCTCTTGTCCTTTTTACATCACCACTTGATTCAAATGCCTTGGTTTCTTGAGGCTTTACTTTTTTTGTTCTTCATCTTAGAGCTTGCTTCTCACATTGGAAGAACCCACAAGAAGAAAAGGAGTCTTCTGTTTCATTAGAGTTTGCTTTGTAGTTTTAAGCATATTCAATAATTCAACTAATGTAACTTCCAACTTGTTCATACAGAAGTTTGCAATAAACTTTGAACAAACCTAAGGTAGAGACTACAAGATCAGGTCAACACTTAACTTTGAATTTATGGTAAAACCCAATTAGCCCAATTTCTCAATGTAGTTAATCTTCATAATATTAGCATTCATTGAAGATCCTTCTACCATCTTACATTAGAACAATTCCTTCAAGATCTTATATTTCTTTGTCCTAGTTTCTATATTAAACAAATTTTTGAGATGCAAACTTTATTGTGTAGGCATTCATGATATTCTCAAGTTACCTTTAAAGTTTAAGAGACAAACTAGCTAACATCACACATGTATCATGATCATCATCATCCTTCTGCTAAATATATGCCTCCACTTCTTCTTCATCACCAAGAGTAGGAAGATCCTCATTGGGGATGTAGAACTTCTTTCCTTACTAAAGAACAATTCTCAAGATTTTATACTAGTCTAAAACATTTGTTCCAATGAATTTGTTCACTTTAACTATGCTTTGTATATGTGGACAAATCATTACTCATTTTGATCTAGCAACCAATATAAATAAAAGGAAAGTGAGCATTAATTTCATGCATACATATCAAAATTAGATCAGGTCTTTAATCCTTATTTTATTTACTCCCATTTTTTTATTTAAATCAATAAATCTCTACGTTGACTTGAAAGATCTTACTCTAAAATTTTCTAATGGGTCAAGATCTCATTTAATTTATTTCACCTTGAGATAATCTAACAATCAAATAAAAAATAATTAGGTAGATAACATAACTTATCAATTACATCACATGTGACTCTTATATCAATTAGATGATAACTCTTTGTCTAAACAAATCACATATGATGCACCCAACCATTATCTCTAAATTTATGTGATCATGAGATAACTCATCAAAATCACGCAAATATAATTAATCAGGACCCATTAATTATAATATCAAATATATTCAAGTTAAAGAGGTTTTTGGCTAACCTAATAAACCTTCTTTAAACAAAACTCTGGTTTTATTCTATAATAATAAAAGCTAACTCATCATGTTCTTATCGTGTACTTAATATTTGAGTTATGGATTTTAGTTAATTATAGTTATCCCATGCATTAGCATCACAATTGTAATATATATTGCATATATAGCATACAATCCTTTATGACATTCTAAAATGCATGATTATAGGCTCTTTTATGTTATCTTCCTCAAGCTATTCAGGAAGTTAAATGGTCAAATCCTAAATAATTGGAAATTAATCTTCCAAAGCCCTTTTTGTAATTAAATTAAATGTAAAGAAAACTAAAGAAAATAGCATCGAGTAGAAAAGAATAAGGTCTTACGACAATTATATTTTTTCTTTTCCTTTCCTCTTTGGAAAGAAGGGAAGATGCATGGAATGTCTAGGTTAGCTCTCAACTTTATCTTAGCCAACATCTTACTTACAAGGGAGTGGAGCAAACTACTTATTGTTGTGTTGCCCTAACCCAAGGAAGGGCATTTGGTAAAGAGCATTATTTTGAAGGAGGGAAAGCAAGGTTGACAAGGCACTTTGAGGAGTTAACTAGACTGGATTGCTTGATGGACATTTTACATGACATAAGAAATTTTACTTGAGGTCCATTGCTAATAGAGGTTGCTCACTCTCCTTAATAATGAAGGAAAAGGGTGGGGGTTAGTTCATAGTGATGGTGGATTTCATGAGATCTATGTTAATTGTCAGAAACATGACTAGCTACATCCTAGTATAGCCAACTTAGGTTGAGATGGGATGGACAAGCAAAGACTACAGTATAAATACCATAGAAAATTGGACAAAACCCACCCTTTGCAGCCAACATTGAAAGATACATATATAGAAAAGATTGATTCAAAGTGTCTAGGTACTGAAAGTCTTTGTAATTTCATTACCTCATCAAATATCTTAAGATTATCTTCACTAAGTAATATGGAATTTGATTCCATGCTAATTCCTTTGTCCCTTTAACTAGGAACACAAAGAAATCATAACCAAAAGTCTTTACTTCCCTTACTCTTTTTGCTCCTTATCAGTTTTATTTTTATTTGTTAAAGCATCATTTTCATTATCAAGAACTTGTTTCTATTTTGGAATGTTAGAAACTAAGATGAATTTATTTTCAGCAAAAATAGCATTTATCAATTTAATAATTATTTTAATAGATATTAAGATGTTAAACTCTATGACTATTAATTGATAAGTCTTATTGATGTGAACATATCCTAAAAAAATGGACTTAACTCCCCTTTGAACTAACTTTTTCAATTTTCATTAGGGAAACCTAACAATTGCTTTACAAAACCAAATTCTTAAATAACAAGGTTAGGCTTTCTTTTATTTGAGAACTTATATGGGGTTGTTTTGTTACTTTTGGTTGGATCTATATTTGAAATATGGAATGTTGAAAGTTATGCCTCACCCTAAAATCCCTCACTCAAGCTAGAATTTGATTACATGACATTGATCATTTCTATTTACATGCAAGTATCATAATATTTTGCTCCTTTCTTAAATAACAAGTATTTGATGAAAAATTCATTTTGCAATTCCATTTTAGTTTTGTACAAACTGAATCTTTCATGAGATTTAATTTTAGTATGCATCAATTAAACATAGCAATAGTTTGAGTATTTATCAATGACTATCACAAATATATCCTTCCTCCTAGTATTAGTGTGTTGTGCAAACAAATCACACACATCATTATAAATTAAAGTTAACATGTTTAAAGATCTTTAACTACTTGGAAATATAATTGTAATTAATTTTGTTAGCTTACAAGTTATGCATTTGTTTTAGATTTATCAAAGTATGACAACAAGTTCAATTTAACCATATGATGCAATCTTCTAAAGTTTATATGTCTTAACCTATTATGCCATGCAAAAGAATGCTTGGCAATATAAGTATAAACATTAACATTATTATTAGCAACAACAAGAAGTTTGAACATGCCATTACAAAAGTAACAATTTTCCATAAACACACTTCATTTGGAAGGATAAAGTTGTCGATCTTAAATACAAGTTTGAATCTAAGTTTGTTTAAAAGACCATGTAATATCATACTTTTTCTCAACTTCTAGAATATAAAATATAGTAGGAAAATTGATATCTCTTTTAGAAGTGAATTTCATTTTTACCTCCTTGATTCGTATGACAAAAACTATAGTGGAATTTCACTTGTACATAATAATACCACCCATTATTGGTTTCATAGCTTTAAAGTAACTTTTTTTCTCACAAAAATGTTGGGCAACATTAGAATCAATCAATTAAGTAACATCATCCTTAAATGAATTGATCTTTTTGATCACAGGAATCAATTTTTCATTTGTTATTCTAAAGGGGAACTATTTCTTTTCCTTTTTTTTTTTTCTTCTAAAGATGACACTTATAATTGTTGTGCCCCTTTTTGTGACAAAAATGGCATTTGCCCCTTTAATATTTGCCTTTTTTTTATTGTTATTATTAGATTAATTCTTTCTCTTGTTAGTGGACTCACTTAATTGTGTTTTCTCAATCACATGCAACTTTAAAACATGAGAGTCATGCTTATTGTTTCCATCTTATATGCAAAACTCTTTAACTACATGAAGATGGTTAGCAAGAATTTCAAGGGATATATATTTTTTTATATATTTTAGGCATTTCTTGAAAATATTTCAAAAAAGTGGCAATTTATCAATGTTGGAATTCACAATTACAATTTCACCTATAGACATTTTGTATTATGAAAGATGATTTAGAATCCTTTAAATTTCAACAAATTATTCTACTAGCCTACCATCAATCATCTTAAAATTATTAAATTTTGATACCAAAAATTTCTTACTAGTTACATCCTTTTGTATTTATTTTGTATCCAATGTTTCCCATAAACTAGTCACCAAAGCCATCATTGACAACAAGTGGCTACTACCATTAGCTACCACTTCCTCTTTCCTTCTTTTTCTTCCTCTTTCAAATCATTCAAGTACATGTTAATCATTCAAAAAAAAAAAAAGAAAATTAATAAAACATAAAAAGAGTAAAAAGGTCAAAAATTGACAAAAGAAAAATAAATAAAAGATTAACTTAATCAAACCCTATTAATTTAAACTAGTTAACTCTCTTCCACACACTCTTATCCCAACTTGTAACCCATGAACTTGAGTTGGAATTAATACTTTAAGCCTTCTCAAACATGCAAACATGACTCAAACTAAACACACTCCCCACAAAAATTAAACACAAAATTTCTCCCCAAGCACCATATACGAATCTATATACGAATCAACAAAAATCTATATACGAATCAACAAACCTATATACGAATCAACAAAAATCTCTAGTAACAATAGCATGCTTTTTTGAACTTTTATCAAAGCCAACAAGAACTTATTATTTCATTTTTTGGGTCCAAACAATAAAACTCCAAAAAAGAGTGAAATCAAGAATTTCTTTAAAAAAGAACTAAAAGTAACAAAACAATAAAAGTTAAGATTTTTCTAAAACAAAAAAATAGTGGAGATTAATGCCTCCTTTATTCGTTAGAGTAGATCTAGACCTAGGCCTTTTTTATCTTCTCACTTTTCCATTAAAGACTAGAAGAAGAAAGATAATAATTAAAAAAAAAAAAACTACTTTTGAAAAAATATAACCCACTCCTTTCCATAATTATTTTTTCAAAAATTATCAAGGAATATAAAATTATAAACATTATAAAAATCAATAAAAAATAGGAATAAATAGGAGTCCATGGTCTTCTTTGCTTTTAATGCCTTTTCCAAGATTAAATCTTGCCTTTGAGGCTTCAAATTAGACCATAAGCTCTTGAATTCAACACAAAAATGCCCTTCTTCTCTCTAGAACCTATACAGAAAAATGAGTCAGTGCTAAGATTTTTTTTAGGTGTTATGAAGGTTAGATTGTCTTGATGTTTTCTTGTATGAAATGAAAAGGGGTTATTATATAATTTTATTTTTAATTTTGAATGATATGTTAAATCTAATCTAACATTTCAAAAGCAATAATTCAATAAACTAAGTATTTTTTATAACAATTCAAGCTAATCACTAAACCAAAATAAAAGAAAAAATTTATGTTGCTAATAAGGCACACTAATAAGAGAATGAAGCTAAGGTGTGACTAAAAACAACAATATCAAAGCACCACATCTCAATTGGGCCATGCCTAAACCCAAATCTACTTGAAATCTAAATAGTAATAACCCATTAACCTATTATATAGAATAATTTGTTGAAAACAAATCAAGAAAACTTTAAAACATGTAATTTTGAAAAGGAAATTTAATTAAACATAAAAGATAAACCTAACTAAGTAAACATAAAATTATAATTATAATATAAATAAATAAAATAAAAGACCCCAGTCAATTTCTCTTTATAGGAAAATATTTTGTGAAAATAAGAATAAACAATCATTCTTGACAATAAAAGAGAAAGATAATGAGTGATTGAAAGAAAAAAAAAGTGAGAGAGATAATTGTTTTAAGGACCATATGATCGATGAAAGTTGAAAGGGAGCAAAAAGCAATAATAGCTAATTACTTTCTTAAGACCATTTCAAAGACAGTGATAACCCACACTTTTCTTAAGCCTTTTTATTTGAGTTTTAGAATTTAAGGACTACAAAATTCAATTTATGGGTTGATGAGTTAGGGTTAATTAGATTATTAATTTTAATTTTATGTAATGGGCTAATGGGATTAAGCTTAATTGGGTTAGGATTTTTGTTTAAAAATACCAATTATTGGTTCATTTCTAATGACCCATGCCATATTAATTGTTATTATAATTTTCTTTTCCAAATTTTTACTTTTTTATTCTATTCCTTTTCTCGATTTTATTGGTTTGTAGCTTTCCTACTCTTTGCAATTCTAGATTTGTTTCCTTACACAATCATTTTATCTAAGACTTTGTTAAAAGGGATAAAAAATAATTTATGGTTGAAGGAAATTGACTAATTAATTTTTATACTGGAATAGGCTTATGGAATAAATAATTTTTATTTATAATGAGCTAGGCTATAGCTTTGTCACTTCCTAATTGTTTATTAATTAAATGTAACTTTCCTCCATGTATGTAACTTTTTGTTATTTGGAAATCATACATAGTTTATTAACCCTTAATATAATTACTTATGGTGGATATTGATTACTATAAAGTTTTAGCTTAATGGGACCATGATGTTGTAACCTAAGATTACATATGAATGGGAAGAAGTCAAGGTCATTAGAGCCAACATAAAAGATACCTTATTGATGCTTAGCTTAGATGCAATAATAAAAATTCATAGATATAATAACATACTTGACTATATGCTAGTTGACTATATGTATAACTTCACTAACTAATCATATGAGTTTATGAAGTATCTCAGTAAGACAAGTGACAAGCAATGCTTGATATGTTGAATTAGATGGTTGACATGAGAGCATATTGTTGACAACAATGTTCTACATGAGGTTGATGAACCTATATATGCCATTGTTAAGGATATTCCACATGTAAGTGGTGTTGAGCTATAAAAGCTTGATTGTGGAACTAAGAATGTGTGGAAAAGTGTTGGGTATGTGCAAAATGAAGTTAAGGGTGCAAATTGTCTTATTGATGGAATTGTGACACAATCTTTTATTTATAATATAATTGGTGAATTGTAGGTCATCAATTAAGTCAAATAGCTTGTCACGAAAAATAGTGTACTAAAGATACTAACATTACAAAAGAGCATTAACAACATTTTTATAATGCTATTATACTTGAACAACACATTAAGAGTACATATGCCAATAATAGGTCTCTTTTAGCTTGATTAAGAATTAATTGCTTGTTCTAAACCCTTGATTAACAACTTTGTATTACAATTTCAGATGTCTTGATATCATCCCAAAACATTAGTGTTTAGTGCCAACTAAGTCCTAGCAACTATTGTACAAACTCATGGACAAAAAATAGCCCCTTTAGTTAGATTAGATACTATGTAACGCACTAATATGCATAATGAAGGCACTAGGTAACAATTATCTAGAAACCTTAACTAAAAAGTGATGTTAAGTTAGCAATTAGTTAATACTTTTGCAACAATTAAGGATTATACTTTTGAAACAATTAAGGATTGTATCTTTGAAATAATTAGGAATTATGATGTATTAGACATAGCATACTCTTGCTTTATTTTGTGATAGTATAGCCATTAAACAAACATTAAGTTGTGATTTCATAGGGTGTTTATGAATTCAATATTTATAATGTTAGACTATGCCAATGAATTATCTATTACCTATTATAACACTTATTTTGTGGCTTTTTATCTAATAAATATTTTTTTTTTTGGTTTGGCTTAATAATTCAATTATTTAAAGACCTTCTCCCTTCCCAATACCCATAAAAGGAAAGCCAAAATGATACTTTCTCATTTTCATTATCCAACTAAAAAATAAAAAAGATAACACAAAAAAAAAGTTATAAATCATGAATTCCCATATTAAAACCTCTTTTTTTATATGATAAAGAGTGGAATTTTTCCTTTCAATAATGTAATAGTTGGAACTTAATCTAAAATATCCATTATCATAGCCCTTCCTTCATATTGACCACTATGGTCGTTTGTGCCAAAAGTTAAAACCTCCTTGAAGTTCTAACAGTTAAAATAATCAATAGTTTAATTCACTTATGATCAACAAACAACCATTATCCACATTTGAACCAATTGAGTTAACATTTACAATTATAAAAGTGGATAACAAATGTGTTATACAATTGATAACCTTATAGTAATGGAAACACTATAGCAAAAACATGATGTCACCCTTTCACCAAAATTAAAACTCAACACAATGTTAATCAAAGGAACATAAGTGAATAGTATACAACTATATAACACTAGTTTATATTATATTCAACCCTTAGAATTGCATTTTCTTTCAATAATCTTTAATTTCTCTTTTTATCTCAAAACATTTAGACAACACTTTACTCATTTCCTTGCCTTAATTGTTGATTTTGTTCTTCTTAGACTTAATATACTATTTGATTAGCTTAGAGTTTGAGAAGCAAAAGAAAGAAAGTTAATTCACCCTACCAATTGGTGCCATTTTCACCAATGCTTGGCATAAAGATTGGCATAAGTCAAGCACATTAAGGAGGCAAGGTGAAAATAGAGTCAATGTTCATGGTAACAAGACAAGGAAGGCTAGGCAGAAGTTAAGTTATAGGTTATGGCATTGATGTTAAGTTGCTAGAGAGTTGGGGGCTAGAGCACATGTGTGATAGGTCAAATAAGGCAATGTTTCCTACTAGTAAAGGGTCAGATTCCTTAATGCTCTTTAGAAGGGAGTATGTTCTAACATAAGGTGTGATAGCTCAAGCAAGGCAATGTCTCTTACTGCTAAAGGATCAAATTCTCTAATACTTTTTAAGGGGGTAATGCATCTCTCACACAAAAGTTATCTAATTATGTAAGCACTTAGGTTGAGGTTCAAACTAACAATGTGTGGTTTAATTGTGAGTTGGCTTATAAGTAAGCTAAGAACTAGCTCAAGCATCAATGAAATATTAGTGCACAATTAGAGTTTGGGCTAACTATATGCGATTTAATTATGGGATGGCTAACAAGGTAAAGGCTTGGTGTGTAGAGCAAGTTAGTATTAGAATCAAAGACCAAAAAAATAGGGATAATATAGAATGTGCTCCATAAAATCATGGGAATATGTTGTTAGTGGGCTAATTAGGTAGCCAAGATGAAGTCCAAGCCAATGCAAGTGAGTAGCTTGTTTAGCATGAAAGAAGGAGAACATAGGTGATTTCTCTAATGTCTGGCTAAGCCACAATAAGGTGGTAAACACTCCTTAAGCACGGGAAGACATGGAGACATTATTGGCCAAAGATTACAAGGAAGTGCTCTTAAAAGTAAGGGAATATCATTATGCATGATTGACTTAGGACTTATATCATTCATGTCCTTAATACAGCACCAATAACTGCTACATAAATATATTATGGCAATAATTGAATTTAGGTAACAATTATATGGTAGCAATTCAAAACCACTGTGTTATATTAAGAAAAGGCAATACTTATAAATGTTTATGCCATAGTCTTAAGCCATTGCCTTTTTTATCTAAAAAAAGAAAAAAGCAATAAGGCAGTCGCTGACTTATCGTTTGTTTAAAAAAATAAAGAGATAAGGCAGCAGTCTTAAGCTGCTACTTTTTTTTTTTTTTTTTTTGAAAAAGGGTCAAGGTAGTGATTTGGAACCATTGCCTAATCTTCTTTTTTTAAAAAAAAAGCAAGGGGCTAAGGTAATAGTTCTAAATTGCTATATATTCCTCTTGAAAAATAAGGGGCTAAGACAATGGTTCTAGCTTTTCCTTATGAAAATAAGGAGCTAAGATAGTGGTCTTAAACCACTAACCTTTTTTTTTTTTTTCTAAAAGGGAATAAGGCAATGATCTAAAACTGCTACCTAATCCTTTTATTTTCAAAAAAAATAATAAAGGGCTAAGGCAATAGTTCTAAACCACTACCTATTCCTTTTGAAGATAAGGGGCTAAGGCAGCAATTTTAAACAAATGCCTATTCCTTTTGAAATTAAAGGTATAAGGCAACAGTTCTAAATCGTTGCTCATTCCTTTTCAAAAAATGGAATAAGGTAGCAGTCTTGAACCACTGCCTAATTTTTTTCTTGAAATGGAAAAAGGTAGAGTTTTAAAATTGTTGCCTAATCTTTGTGTTAAAAAAAAAAAAAAACAAAAGGGTTAAGGCAGCAGTCTTAAGTTGCTACCTATTTTTTTGAACAAGGCAGTAGTTCTTGATCACTACCTAATCTTTTTATTAAAATGAAGGGATAAATTTATTTTTGATTCTCCTAATCAAATTCAATTCTTTGACCCAATTGTGTACAATTCATTTTGATCTATTTTTCTTCTTAGACAATTTTGGGCATTTAGGGTTTTTGTACTCTATTAGGTTAAAATTGATCAGTATTTTAAATGGATTATCTCCAAGATTGTCTAGACAACATCCTACACTTGAGGGAGTGGGACAAACTACTCATTGTTGTGTTGCTCCATCTCAAGGAAGAGCATTTGGTGAAGAGCATTATTTTAAAGGAGGGAAAGTAAGGTTGACAAACCACTTCGAAGAGGTAACAGGACTAGATTACTTGATGGACATTTTACATGTCATAAGAAATTTTACTCAAGGTCCTTTGCTAGTAGAGGTTGCTTATTGTTACTAGTAGCAAAGGAAAATGGTGGGAGTTTTTCCCTAGTGATAGTGGGTGGGTCTCATGAGATCTAAGTCATCTGTCAAAAACTTTGCTAGCTACATACAAGTATAGCCAAATTAAGATGAGATGAAATGGACAAGCCAAGACTGCAACATAACTATGATAGAAAATAGGAGAAAACCCACCCTTTTAGCTAACATAAAAAGATACATATAAAGAGAGGATTCATTCAAAGTGTCTAGGTACCAAGAGTCAATGAAGAGAAGGGATTAGGGCCTAGTAGACATAAGTCCTTAAACTGGAAAAATCTAACTTACAAATAAAGATGTGCTAATGGCAGTGATATGCCAAACCCTCCTATTCTACTCCTATTGATATCTCAAGATGGACATACTAAGATTAGATGGGATCCATAGGACTTGCATTAGAGATTTAATATAATAGAATATCCTCTTGAGTTGTCTCCCTTGACACCTTCATTTGGATCTCCATAATTACAAATAGATATCGCATCTCAATTCTTTAATTATTATTTGCTAAAACATCATTTTCAATGTCAAGAACTTGTTTTTGTTTTGGAATATTAAAAACTAAGATGAATTTACTTCGATCAAAAATATCATTTATCAATTTAATGATTATTTTAATAGATATTAAGATGTTAAGCTCTATGACGATTAATTGATAGGTCTTATTGTTGTGAGCATATCATAAAAAGATGGACTTAACTCCCCTTTTAGCCAACTTTTTCAATTTTGATTAAGGAAACTTAACAATTGCTCTACAAAACCAAATTCTTAAATAACAAGGTTAGACTTTCTTTTATTCAAGAACTTATATGGGGTTATATTGTTACTTTTGGTTGGATTTATATTTAAAATATGGCATGTTCTAAGTTCTGCCTCACCCCAAAATCCCTAACTCAAGCTAAAATTTGATTACATGGCATTGATCCATTCTATTGACATGTGATTTTTGTATTTACAACACCATTTTGTTGTAGAGTGTAAGGAATAGCAGTTTCATGAATAATTCTCATATACTTATAACATTAGTATAATAATATTCTACTCCCTTGTTAGATAGCAAGTATTTAATGACAAATTTCATTTTGCAATTTAATTTTAGTTTTATACAAACTAAATCTCTCATAAGGTTTGTTTTTAGTATGCAACAATTAAACATACTAGCAATTTGATTCTTTATCAATGAATATCACAAATATGCCTTTCCTCGTAGTATTAGTGTGTTGTGCAAATCATACACATCACTATAAATTAATTTTAACATGTTTGAGGATCTTCAACTGCTTGGAAATAGAATTCTAATTATTTTTATTAGCATACAAGTTGTGCATTTGTTTTTAGATTCATCAAAGTATGGCAACAAGTTCAATTGAACCATATTATGCAATCTTTTAAAGTTTATATGTCTTAGCATATTATGCCATAAAAAAGAATGCCTTAGCAATATAAGCATAAGCATTAACATTATTATTAGCAACAACATCAAGTTTGAACATGCCATTACAAAAATAACCATTTCCCATAAACACACTTCTTTTGGAAGAATAAAGTTGTCAGTCTTAAATACAAGTTTGAATTTAAGTTTTTTTAAAAGATTACCTAAAATCATATTTTTCTTACCTTCTAAAACATAAAATATATTAGTAAAATTGATGACTCTTTTAGAAGTGAATTGCATTTCTACCTCCCTGATTCCTGTGACAAAAATTATAGTGGAATTTCATATGCTCATAATAGTACCACCATTTACTGGTTTCATGGCTTTGAAGTTACTTTTGTTCTCACAAACATGTTAGGCAACATTAGAATTAATCTATTAAGTAATGTCATCCTTAAATGAATTGATCATTGTGATCATAGGAATCAATTTTTCATTTGTTACTTTAAAGGGGAACTATTTTTTTTCCCATTTTTTTTATTTGTTAAGATGACACTCATATTTGTTGTGTTCTTTTTTGTTGTCCTTTTTTTTTTTACTTGCCTCTTGATTTTCTTTTGTTCTCATTAGATTGATTCTTTCTCTTGTTATTGAACTTACTTGATTGTCTTTTCTCTATCATATACAACTTTAAAACATGAGAGTCATGCTTATTATTTCCATCTTATATGCAAAATTTTTTAATTACACGAAGATGGTTAACAAGAATTTTGAGGGATATATTCTTTTTCTTATATTTTAGGCTGCTTTTGAAAATATTTTGAAAAAAAAAAAGGGCAATTTATTAATGCTGAAATTTACAATTTCATCCATAGACATTTTGTATTATGAAAGATGATTTAGAACCATTTAAATTTTAACAAATTATTCTACTACTAGCCTACCATTAGTTGTCTTAAAATTGTTAAATTTTGATACCAAAAATTTCTACTAGTTACATCCTCTTGTATATACTTTATCTCCAATTTTTCCTATAGATGAGTGGCTACTACTAGTAGCTATCACCTCCTCTTTCAAATCATCCTAGTACATGTAAAACATTAAAAAAAAAAGAAAATTAATAAAACATAAAAAGAGTAAAAATTTCAAAAAATTCACCCAAAAAAAAATGATTGACTTAATCAAACCCTATTAATTTAAACCAATTAACTCCATTCCATGCCTTTGTATTCAAACTTGTAACCCATGAACTTGAGTTGGAATTGATACTTAAAGCCTTCTCAAACATGGAAACATGACTCAAACTAAACACATACACCACAAAAATCAAACATGAAATTTCTCACCAAGCACCACATTACCAATACCATTCTTAGTATAGCTCAAGCCTATATATGAATCAACAAAAATCTTTAGTAACAATGAGATGTTTTTCCAAATCCTTATCAAAGCCAACAAGAGTCTATTCTTTGAAATTGTTTCTTTCATTTTTTAGGTCTAGACATTGAAACTCCAAAAAAAAGTGAAATAAAAAATTTCTTTTAGTAAACTAAAAGTAACAAAATAGTAAAAGTTAAGATTTTTTTTAAAACAAAAAAGATAAAGATTAATGCCTCCTCTATTCGTTAGAGTAGATTCAAATCCTAGGCCATTCGATTCTTCTCTCTTTTCCTTTAAAGACTAGAAGAAGAAAGATAATAATTTAAGAAAAAAAACTACTTTCAAAAAAGTGAAACCACTCCTTCCCTTGTTCATTATTTCAAAAATAATAAAGAAAAATAAAATAAAAAAAAATAAAAATCAATAAAAAATTGGAATAAATAGGACTTCATTCCTTCTTTGCTTTTAAAGCCTTATCCAAGATTAGATCTTGCCTTTAAGGCTTCAAATTAGACCATAAGCTCCTAAATCCAACACAAAAATGCCCTTGTCCCCCTTAGAACCTTAGAGAAAAATGAGGTAGGGCTAAGATTTTCTTTGGATGTTCTTAGGGTTAGATTATCTTGATGTTTTCTTATATGAAATGAATAGGGGTTAATATATAATTTTATTTGTAATTTTGCATGATATGTTGAATCTAACCTGACATTTCAAAAGTAACAATTCAATAAACTAAAAATTTTTTTATAACAAATCTAGCTAACAATTAAACCAATTTAGCAAAAATCATTTATGTTGCTAATATGGCATACTAATAAGAAAGGGAAGCTGAGGTGCATTAAAGACAGCAATAACAAAGTGCCACATCTCAATTGGTCTAAGCCCAAACCCAAATTTTGCCTAAAATCCAAATGGTAATAACCCGTTAACCTATTATATATAATAATTTGATGCAAAAAAATTAAGAAAACATTAAAACATGTACTTTTATAAAGGAAATTTAATTAAACATAAAAGATAAACTGAATTAAGTAAATACAAAATTATAATTATAATATATATAAACAAAGTACATGATCCTAGTCAGTGTCTTTTTATAGGAAAATATTTTGTGAAATAAGAATAAGGAGTCATTTATAGCAATAAAAGAGAGAAATGTTTGTGAGAGAAAATTCTTAACTAAGATAGTGAGTGATTGAAAGAAAAAAAAAAAAGTGAGAGAGATAATTGCTTTAAGGACCATATGGTCTGTGAGAGTTGAAAGAGAGCAAAAAGCAATAGGAGTTTCAACTCTTATTGCATAGGAGTCTCGACTTGAATTATACACATTTTATTTGATAGGGCAGCATGTTCTTGGTCAATTAATGACCACCTGCAAGTCAATTTGATCCATGGAAAGGTAGTACAAAGTTAGCAATGTATATTGAAATGCTCAAAACAAGAAATAATGAAGTTGACATGTTAATTTATTAGATCATAACTAAAAAATTCAAATGTGTCTAAAGGATAAAAAAAATTGTTAGCCATGTAAATCCACTCCTTTTCTATCATTTTTTTTTTGGTCTTTTTCATTATCGAAGTTGAAAATTTAAACATTTAAATTTTAAATGTTATTCACCTATGTGAATTAACTGGCTAATATGTATTAACTAATAAACCTACAACATATAGGTCTATATAGTAATACTGTGAAATATAGAATTATGAACAAAACTGTTGAGAGTAAAATTATTATTATTAAAAATTACATGTTACTTGATGATAGTAATAAAAATATTGTGAAAAAAATTTAATAAAATTGTAAATATTTGGTAAGAATGTTATTAAAATTACTATTAGTATATAAATTGACCATAAAAAAATATGATGAAAATTTTATCTTATTTTTTTAAAATATAACTAGTATTTTAATATTTTAAATTGTATATTTAATATTGAACATATTATTAACGATTTATAATATTTATTTTTTTATTTTATTATTTTAAATAAACAATAAAAATATTATTTAAATTGACAATAATTAAAGTAATTTTTTAAGAATAATAATTATTTTAAAATAAAACAAAAAAAATAAATATTATAATTATCAAATATTAAAAAATATACCAATTTGACATTAAAAAACTCAATTAAAGAATTTATATTCATAATTGTTATAAAAACATATGAACTACAAAGTGAGATGATTATGATTTTTAAAACATTTCATTGTCACTTTTCCAAAACTTGGGTTTTGAAGGAGTTGATGTAAGAAAACTCAATTTTGAAAGATGTAATCAAATAATCTTCTAATTGTGTTTTAATTTAAAGGTACTCTTACTCATTACAACACAATTTAAAATGCACTACCGAATAAGGCATGCATCTTGCATAATGATCATAAAAACATTAAATATAAACATGTAACATTATTTAATAACATATAGATAAGTAAACAAATGAAAAAATTAAATAAAAGAAATCCCCAATGGTAAGTTACATGAAGAGGAAACAAACTTATGTATGCTTACTAAAGTATTGGAAAATCACTTGAGCTTAGATTGAATTGTATCCTATTGCTAGTTGGTTTTAGCTGGTATTAGCTTTATCATCTCCTTTCTCATAGCAAATACTTGACTTTTTGAAACCTTATGCAATGCTTCATATATCCTTAAATGACCATCTTTTATCAAGTTCATGGGTAAGGAAATTAAATATTTTGTATAGTTCTTAGGGAAGTGCCATATGTATTATGTGTAAGCAAAGCCAAGATGAAATGAAACTAGAATACAACCTGCCAAAACGGAATCGAAAGTAAATCGTCGAGTGTAGGAATCCCCCAGAGGTTGTAAGCAAAAAACTAAGTTTTGAAATACCTTAATCACCTCAACTGGATTGTCATATTTCTTTTTATTGGAACTACAGCTTTGCAGCTGGCAATGTCTCCCTGAAGATTGCATCCTCTTTCTACCATCAGTCATCTTAAAATTATTGGCCTACTATTAGTCATCTTAAAATTTTTAAATTGTGATACCAAAAATTTCTCACGAGTCACATCCTATTGTATATACTTTGTCTCTAATTTTTCACATAAACTAGTCACCAAAGCCATCATTGACGATAGCAAGTGACTGCTACCATTGGTTGCCACCTCCTCTTTCCTTCCTTTCCCTCCTCTTCAAATCATCTTAGTACATGTGCAACATTCAAAAAAAAAAAAGAAAAAGAAAATTAATAAAACATAAAAAGTGTAAAAAATGTCAAAAAATTCACAAAAAAAAAAATTGACTTAAATAAACACTGTTAATTTAAACTAGTTAACTCCCTTCCATGCCCTCTTATCTAAACTTGTAACCCATGAACTTGAGTTGGAATTAATACTACAAGCCTTCTCAAACATGTAAACATGACTCGAACTAAACAAACTCCCCACAAAAGTCAAGCATGAGATTTCTCACTAAGCACCACATTACCAGTACTAGTCTTAGTGTAGGTCAAGCCTATATACAAATTGACAAAAATCTCTAGTAACAATGGCATGTTTTTTCAAACCCTTATTAAAGTCAACAAGAATCTATTCTTTCAAATCTTGTCTTTCATTTTTTAGGTCCAAACATTAAAACTCCAAAAAAGAGGGAAATTAAAAATTTCTTTAAAAAAATTAAAAGTAACAAAATAATAAAAGCCGAGATTTTTTCAAAACAAGAAAAATGAATATTAATGCCTCCTATATTTGTTAGAGTAAATCCAAACCCTAAGCCTTTTTTTATTCTCTCTTTTCCTTCAAAGACTAGAAGAAAAAGGATAATAATTTTTTTGAAAAAAAAACTTTTAAAAAAATATAAACCACTCCTTTTCTTGTTTATTTTTTCAAAAATAATCAAGAAAAATAAAATTGAGAAACATAATAAAAATTAATAAAAAATAGGAATAAATAGGAGTCTATAGCCTTCATTGCTTTTGAAAACTTTTCCATGATTAGATCTTGGCTTTAAGGCTTCAAATCAGACCATAAGTGCTTGAATTCAACACAAAAATGCCCTTGTCCCCCTGGAACCTATAGAGAAAAATGACTTAAGGCTGAGATTTTCTTTGGGCGTTCTTAGGGTTAGAATGTCTTGATGTTTTCTTGTGTGAAATTAAAAGGGGTTAATATATAATTTTATTTGAATTTTGCATAATATGTTAAATCTAATATAACCTTTCAAAAGTAATAATTCAATAAACTAAGAATTTCTTTTATAACAGTTCTAGCTAGCCATTAAACTAGATTAACAAAAAATGTTTATATTGGTAGTATGGTACATTAATAAGAAAGGGAAGCTGAGGTGTATAAAAGACAACAATAACAAAGCACCACATCTCAATTGGGCCAAGCCCAAACCAAATGTAATTAAAGTTCAAATATTAATAACCCATTAACTTAATATATATAATAATAGATGAAAAAATTAAAAAAGCATTAAAACACATAATTTTGAAAAGGAAATTTAATTAAACTTTAAGATAAACTTAATTATGTAAATATAAAATTGTAATTATAAAATAAATAAACAAAATACAAGACCCTAGTTAATTGCTTTATGTAGGAAAATATTTTGTGAAAATAAGAATAAAGAGTCATTCAAGAAATTGAAAGAGACAAACATTTGTGAGAGATAATTCTTTAGTAAGATACCAAAAATTTTTGGTAACAAAATTTAAAAATTTTAAGATGACTGAAGATTGCTATTATCAATTTTGATACCAAAAATTTCTTACTAGTTACATCCTCTTATATATACTTCGTCTCCAATTTTTCCAATAAACTAGTCACCGAAGCCGTCCTTGATGACAGCAAGCAGCTACTACCTTTAGCTACCATATCCTCTTTCCTTCCTTTCACTCCTCTTCAAATCATCCTAGTACATGTACAACATTCAAGAAAAACAAAAAAAAAAAAATAAAACATAAAAAGTGTAAAAAATGTCAAAAAATTCACCAAAAAAAAAAAATGACTTAATCAGACATTGTTAATTTAAAATAGTTAACTCCCTTCCATGCCCTCTTATCTAAACTCATAACCCATGAACTTGAGCTGGAATTAATACTCTAAGCCTTCTCAAACTTGAAAACATGATTCAAACTAAGCAAACTCCCTAGAAAAATCAAACTTGAAATTTCTCACCAAGCACCACATTACTAGTATTACTCTTAGTATAGGTCAAGCCTATATAAGAATTGACAAAAATCTCTAGTAATAATGACATGTTTTTTCAAACTCTTATTAAAGTCAGCATGAACCTATTCTTTCAAATCTTTTCTTTCATTTTTTGGGTTCAAACATTAACACTCAAAAGAATAGTGAAATCAAAAATTTTTTTAAGAAAACTAAAAGTAACAAAATAGTAAAAACTAAGATTTTTTCAAAAGAAAAAAAAAAAGGAAAATTAATGCCTGCTCTATTCATTAGAGTAGATCCAAACCCTAGGCTTTTTTTATTCTCTCTTTTCCTTCAAAGACTACAAGAAGAAAGTTAATAATTTTTTTGGAAAAAAAACTAGTTTAAAAAAAATATAACCCACTCCTTCTCTTGTTCATTTTTTCAAAAATAATCAAGAAAAATAAAAATAAGAAACATAATAAAAATCAATAAAAAATAGGAATAAGCAGGAGTCCATGGTCTTATTTGCTTTTGAAGCCTTACCCATGATTAGATCTTGCCTTTAAGGCTTCAAATCATACCATAAGCTCTTCAATTCAACACAAAAATGCCCTTGTCCCCCAAAACCAATAGAGAAAAATGAGTTAGGGCTAAGATTTTCTTTAGGTGTTCTTAAGGTTAGATTGTCTTGATGTTTTCTTGTGTGAAATGAAAATGGCTTAATAGATAATTTTATTTGTAATTTTGCATGATATGTTAAATCTAATCTAACCTTTCAAAAGTAACAATTCAATAAACTAAGAATTTTTTTATAACAATTCTAGCTAGCCATTAAACCAAATTAATAGAAAAAGTTCATGTTGCTAATATGACACATTGATAAGAAAGAGAAGCTGAGGTATATTAAAGACAACAATAAAAAAGCACCATATCTCAATTGGGCCAAGCCTAAACCTAGATCTACTTGAAATCCAAATGGTATTAACCCATCAACCTATTATATATAATAAATTGATGAAACAAATTTAAGAAAACATTAAATCTTGTAATTTTGAAAAGGAAATTTAATTAAACATAAAAGACAAACCTAATTAAGTAAATATTAAATTGTAATTATAATATAAATAAATAAAATACAAGACCTTAGTTGATTTTTTTTTGTAGGACCATATTTTGTGAAAATAAGAATAAAAAGTCATTCATGACAATAAAAGAGACAAATGTTAAAAGGTGATTCATAACAATAAATGGAACAAATGTTTGTGAGAGATAATCTTTAGTAAGATAATAAATTTTTGAAAGAAAAAAAAAAGTAAGAGACAATTGTTTTAACGACCATATGGTTTATGAGAGTTAAAAGGGAGCAAAAAGCAATAGTGGTAGTGCACACTTTTCTTAAGCCTTTTTATTTGAGTTTTAGAATTTATGGACTATAAAATCCAATTCATGGGTTAATGGAATTAGGGTTAATGAGATTATTAATTTTAATTTTGAGTAATGGGTTAATGGGATTAAGGTTAATTGGGTTAGAATTTTTGATTATAATTGCCAATTATTAGTTAATTTGTTATGACCCAAAGCCATATTAATTGTTATTATAATTTTCTTTTTCTAAGATTTTACTTTTTTATTCTATTCCCTTTCTTTATTTTCATAGTTTGTAGCTTTCCTATTCTTTGCAATTCTAGATTTGTTTCTTTATACAATCATTTTATCTATAATTTTGTAAAAGAGAAAAAAAAAATCATTTATGGTTGAAGGAAATTGAATAATTAATTTTTATAGTGGAATAGGCTTGTGGAATAAATAATTTTTATTTATAATAAACTAGGCTATAACTTTGTCACTTTCTAATTGTTTATTAATTAAATGCAACTTGTTATCCATATATACAACTTTTTGTTATTTGAAAATCATGCAAAGTTTATTAACCCTTAATATAATTACTCACGGGGGATATTAATTACTATAAAGTTTCATCTTGATGGGACCATGATGTTGCAACCTAAGATTACATGTGAATATGAAGATGTCAAGGTCATTAAAGCCAACATTATAGATACATTATTAATGCTTAGCTTAGATGTAATAAGAAAAAGTCATGGATATAATAACATAGTTAACTATATACTAGTTGACTATATGCATAATTTCCTTAACTAATCATATGAGTTTATGAAGTATCTGAGCAAGAGAAGTGACAAGCAATGTTTGATATGTTGAATAAGATGGTTAAGATGAGAGAATATTGTACATATCAATGTTCTACATTAGGTTGATGAACTTGTATTTGCCATTATCAAGGATATTCTACATATAGGTGGTGTTAAACTAAAAGAGTCTGATGGTGGAACTAGGAAAGTGGGGAAAAGTGTTAGGCATGTACAAAATGAAGTTAAGGGTGCAAATGGTCTTGTTGATGGAATTGTGACACAAATCTTCTATTTATAATATGATTGATGAATAATAGGGTCATCAATTAAGTTAGACTGCTTGTCATGAACAATAGTGTACTAAAGATACTGACATTACAAAAGGGCATGAACAACATTTTTATAATGCTACTATACTTGAACAACACATTAAGAGTACATATGCCAATAACAAGTCTCTTTCAGCTTGATTGAAAATTAATTGCTTGCACTAAACCCTTGATTAACAACTTTGTATTGCAATTTTAGTTGTCTTTATATCATCCTAAAACATTAATGTTTAGTACCAACTAAGTTTTAGTAGCTGTTGTGCAAATTCATGGACAAAAAATAGCCCCTTTAGGTAGATTAGATACTGTGTAGCACACTAATATGCATAATGAAATCATTGGGTACAATTATCTAGAAACCTTAACAAAAATGTGTTGTTAAATTAACAATTAGTTAATACTTTTGCAACAATTAAGGATTGTACTTTTGAAACAATTAAGGATAGTATTCTTGAAATAATTAGGAATTATGATGTATTGGCCATAGGATACGCTTGCTTTATTTTGTCACAATGTAGCCATCAAACACCCATTGATATGTGATTTTAAAGGGTGTTTATGAATTCAAATGTTTGGTGATGACTTGACTATCCTAAGATTGAGTCGAGATGGTGAAGATTCAAATTAATCCAAGCATTGCATAGGCCAAGCAAGTGGTAAGGGTGAATCAAGTAGAGTACCTTACCATCATGGTTCACTCAATGATTGTTTATCCATCATTGCAACATTACAGCAATTACTGGCAGCTCAATACACACTATTCAATAACAAGGCCCCACATCAAGCATTCGCTTCAACATTGGGTCACAGTTTTATCTCAACCTGGAGGTGGGTTGCGATAATATCAATTGCCTTTAGAGCAATGTTAGTGAGGAAATGAAATTAATGACCAAGTAAATAAGATGATTATTAAACCATTAGATGCAAATGCAAAAACAAACTAATTGTGATGATCAATTACAACTAATGTTCTAAATTCTGCCTCATCTACCCCATCCCCCTATCATTTTTGTTTCTTTCCTTTCCATACATTAGGGAAAGAAAAAAATTCTTTAAAAACAATATTACAAGTCCCTTGATGTGTAAACCTTTTCTCTTTGCATCACTTTAGGTGATCTTAGATATGATAACTTCTTGTGATTTCATTGATTTATTCGAAAGGACGGAGTCTCAACCATGGGCTGCTAAAGATGTTGGAGATAATCCTACTATCAATTCATATTGTGCTTAACAATAATGAAGAGAAGTAGATTAATAATTTCAATGTCAAGAAATGGCTTGATGAGCACAAAGATGTTGTTTATCATGCTAAGGATCTTTTTGATGAGATCTCTATTATAGCTTTTGAAGTGTGAGATGAAAGTTAGTTCTTAAGCTAGTAGTGTTATTGTTTGTTGATGGAAGAAGGTTATCACCTTGTTACAAAAGATAGTAGAAGAAGAAAAGGAAGAAGATGAAAATTAGCATATTACAACAAAAGGCACTAAAATTTTAAGATTGTAATTTTTTTTACTACTTTCATTGTAAATCAAATTCCCTTATAAATGGTTAATGTACAAAATTCAAGTACAATAATGATGTCCAAAGAACATGCTATCATACTTACCAAGCTTGCATATTACATTAACTCCACTTAGTGCTCTAAGCTATCATTTAGCCCTACTACCAATGATTTTCACTAAATTGATAGCCATTAACATCAGTTGAACTCATTACAACATAATTGCTCATTTGTTACATAAACTAGACTAAACTAGAAAACTAGTTACAAGTTAACCAAGGGCCCTAAAAAAACAAAATAAAGCTTTTGTTTCTCAATGCTAAAGTTGTGATCTTCTTGTTGTAACTCAACTTCCAATTTTGTTTCTCTTTAATGTTGGGAACTTAAGCAATAAAGAAGCTAGGCCTCACAACAACACTACTTAGCTTCTTTATTTTTCAGCCTTATGTTATCCCTTATCCTTTTAAATTTAAGCCTTAGCAAAGCCTTGGTCATAATGTTGCCAACTACAATTCTAAATTGTAGTGCACTAAAATAACTTCATTAGCTTGTTAAGCTTTTCTAATGAAATGGTATTTGATCTTGATGTGTTTTGCTCTCCCATGAAATATAAGGTTCTTCAAGATGACCACAACAAACTTATTATCAAACATAATTTTAATAGGTAGATCTTGCATGCACTTCAAATCAATCAACATTTTTCCTAGCCATAATGCCTAATTTACAACTTTTGCAACTACTATATATTCTACCTTAATAGTAAAGTGTGCCACTGTTGCTTGCATTTTTAAGCCCCAAGTTATCTAGGCTTGAATCAAGAGAGACAAGGTGACTTGCATTGCTCTTTATGTCTTTATAAAAGCTACTCTAGTAATTGACTAAGTAGCCCTTCAATACCAGTTTCCCATTTTTGTTGAATTTTAACCTAAAATCAATTATGCCTTTTATATACCTAAGCACCCTTTGAGCAACTTGAAAATGTAATTCGTTGGGAATTTTGCATAAATCTAAAAAATAAATTGGTTACAAACATGGTATTAGGCATGTTTGCTATTAAGTATAATAACAACCAATTACACTGCTATATAGGCTCCCATTTGCTCTCGCAGCTCCATCTTCTTTATTGAATTTCTCAATTAACATGATTGGTGTAAAGATTGGTTTATAATTTTGCATTTTGAACTTTCTTAAAACCTTATTTGCATACTTACTTTGATTAATGAAAATTACTTTATGAGTTTAAGTAACCTACATTCTAAGAAAGTAACACATTAATCCTAAGTCTGTCATTTCAAAGACCCTCTTAATATTAGCTTTAAACTTATTAATCAAGTTACTACAACTTTGAATGATCAATAGGTTATCCACATAGACTACAATAATTAATAGATTAGTAAAAGTAATCTTTGTATATAAAGTAGCTCTTTGTTGCTTCTTACAAACCCTTATTGCACTAAGTGCTCATCAAGCCTATTATACTAGGCCCTAAGAACTTATTTTAGACCCTATAGAACTCTTTGGAGCATATACACTTCCTCTTCATGTCTTTCTTTCAAAATGTCCTCTAGCTACTTAATGTAAATTTCCTTTCTTAATAAGCCATTCAAGAAATCTAATTTCACATCAAGTTAAAATACTAGCCATCCCTTTTGAGCTATAAGTGCCAGGATTAGTTTGATTTTGTCAAGCCTATAACCTAGTACAAAGGTTTTAAAGAAATCCACTCTAAGCTCCTATGGATAGCCCTTAATAACTAATTTAGCTTTGTGTTTGTTAAGTGTGCCATCAACATTTATTTTAGATTTAAATACCCATTGACACCAATTACTTATTTGTGATTAGAGTTTTAAACCAATTTTAGGTGTTGTTCTTTTTAAGCATTTCAATTTTAGCCTTTATAGCATTTATCCATACAATAGATTAAGAGGCTTTTGCATAACTGATAGGCTCTAGTGAAGCTACATTTCTCCTTTCATATACCGTAGCAAGTGATTTGCTTCCTCTTACTAGCTTATCATCAAACTCAACCATCTCATCATCTGTATGAATATCAAGTTACAAAGGAGATTGGTTAATGTTGAAATCTTAGACTTGACCATTTGTTTAAGCTTTGTCCTAATCCTAGTTGGCATTTTCATCAAATGTTACACTTTAACTCAGAAATACTTTCTATATCTTTAAAATTTAGATTCTATAGACCTTGGAATTTGAACCATAACAGGTAATACTCCTATTTTAACCTTTAAATCCAACTTTTCTCTTTTGACCTTAGATACAAAATTGTAACATATGTAACTAAAGACCCTCAAGTGCTAGAGTGAAGGCTTGTTTCCATGTTAGGCCTCATATGGAGTTCTACTTCCTCCTAATGCTTTGGTCCATAACTTGTTAGGTGAGTAAATAGTAGTGTTAAGTACCTCTACCCAAAACTTCATTGGCATGTTCTTTTCAAAAAATTGACACATGGTCATTTCAATTATAGTTCTATATTTCCTTACTTGCCTTATATTTTTTAGGAGTGTATGTGAGTATGAAATGGTGATGGATCCCAACATCTTGACACAATTTATAAACTTTTATGTGACTTGTATGACTAATCTAGTATTTTAAACTTTTCCACATCATTTAACATGTGGTAAGTACAACCATTGCCTATTAACCAATTCTCGGCACTACTCCTCTCATTACTACAAGCTGCCATGAAAAGCTGCTCCTCTTGTTGCTAGTTCTTAGGTACTTAAGCTTGTTGTTGCTTCTATTGTTAATTTCCTTTATTTTTTCCTACTCTAGCCATATGACTCAAATTTTGGTAGGTTCTACATTGTTCATCGAGTCTAACTAGCAATACTTCTCAACCTGAGTTGTTCCTTTATAGTGCTTGCAAAGGGATACACTTTCTTTTTCATTTCTCCAAATTTATTACTTTTAATTTCATCTTTCCATTTTTGTCTTATCATCACTATGCCTTTTCAAGTGTGATGTTGACTTCTCTATGCTTCTTGCCACTAAAGCAGCATCCAAGGAATCACTCTATCTAATAGCCCTTCTCAATTCCAAAGCTTGAAAGGCATTAACTAGCTTGGTAAGTGTAAACTTGCTTGGTCATTAGAGTTCTCCAAAGATGAGATTCCAAACTCATACTTCTTTGGCAATCATAATAAGACCCTTTTCTTTATCCTTTGTTTTGTCAAGTCCTTTACTAACAACTTAATCTCATTGATAGTCTTCATAAGTTTGCCTACAAACTCTGTAGCAAACTCAATGCCTTTCATTCTAAGAGACTTAAACTCTTACCACAAGTTTACATCTAGAATGCTTTTGGTCACTACTATGAAACTCTTCCTTTAGGTTTTCCCAAGCTTCTTTTGCACTTTCACAGGACATTATTATGGTGAAACCAAAATGAATACATGCTAGAGTTTTGCACAATTTATTTGTTTCCTTACTTTGATGCATAAGTTAAGTTATAATGGGGTTGTTAAAGAGTGCTATACTTCATCTCCATTCTTACTTATATTTTAAAGATCAAGTGACCTTGGATAGGCCTTCATCTTAATAGTCTAATAGAATAATTCTCACCAAAAAATACTAATGGAGCTAAGGTTGAAAATGAACTCTTAGATGCTATTTCAGTTTTTTTAAGTGTTTTTAGGTCTTTTAAGAAGGTTTTCTCTTTGGTTTTTTCTTTACTCATAAACACTAAAACACAAGTTTTGTAAGATCAAAAGGACTCTAATACCACTATTTAAAGGAGAAGGTTACCACCTTGTTACAAACAATAACAAGAGAAGAAAGGAAAGAAGATGAAGATTGGTATATTACAACAAAAAGCACTAAAAATTTCATGGTTGTAATTTTTCTACGGCTTCATTGTAAATCAAATTCCCCAATAAAGGGCCATTAAATTGAAATTGAAATTGAAACTCCATCATTAAATTAATTACCTAAGCGAAAAGATTGATAGAAATCAAATAGATGTTTATCAAATTAACATATTGTTATATAAATATTTTAAAATTTTGATATGGATTGGCAGCTTACTAAATATGATCTATATGTGAATATATATATTTAAAGTTGAAAAAAAACTAATGAAATGTTTATGTAATGACACTTAATTTTAGAAATATCTAATTATTTGACTTAAGTTTTAATTTCTTTTAGTAGACTTTCATAATTTATACTATTTAATATTAACTTTTTAATTACTTTATAGTCTTTTTTAATTTTTTAATGGAATTAAAATTTCAAAATTTCAACATGTATATTATTTACTTAATTACAATTTAAGATGTATTATAATTTATTCAATTAATATTAATCATTTTTCATATATTCCAAAAATATGTGTAGCGCAAATACTTATAATTATGAAAAATAAAAAATAATTTGAAATTCTTCTTTTTTTTATTTTTAGGGCAAAAAGAAGCTTCAAATTTATCATTATTTCTCAAAAAGATAATATAACTCATAATTTAAGTTTTGTTTTTTCATTTTTCTCATTTAAATAAAATACAAGTAAAAATACATTTTTTAATAAATACGATAATTTGCGCATTATGTGAGTCTAATACAAATGTTTAAATATATATTATTAAAATTGAGAGAAAACTAATGAAATGATTTTGTTGCAATATTTGTTTAATTTTAAAAATATTTAAATAATTAATTTAATTTTTAATTTTATTAGCAAATTCTTATGTATTATTCTATTTGAAATTAACTTAATAGTTAGTTAAAATTTTTTTTTTACTATTTCAATAAAATTAGAATTTTAATATATATTTAATTTACTTAATTATAGTCTAAATGTATTACAATTTATCTAATTTATATTAATAATTTTTACATATTTTTAAAATCCATGTAATGAAAATACATATAATTAAAATGATAATTTCTAAAAAAAAAAATAATCTTAAATTTCTCCTTTTATTTTTTTAAAAGGAAAAAACATTTTTAAATTTACCCTTTTTTTAAAAGAATACTCAAATTTTTTTCCTTTTATTTTTTTGAAAAAAAAATTGCTACTTATTAGTTAATTCGAAAAAGAATTGCTTACATTGATAAAATTAGGGTTAATGAGATTATTAATTTTAATTTTGAGTAATGGGTTAAGGGAATTAAGGTTAACTAGGTTAGGATTTTTGCTTAAAAATACCAATTATTGGTTAATTTGTTATGACACAGGACCATATTAATTGTTATTATAATTTTCTTTTTCTAATCTTTTACTTTTTTATTCTATTCCCTTTCTCAATTTCATTAGTTTGTGGCTTTCCTATTATTTGCAATTCTAGATTTGTTTCCTTACATAATCGTTTTATCTAAGATTTTGTTAAAAAAGATAAAAAAATCATTTATGGTTGAAGGAAATTGACTAATTAATTTTTATAGTGGATTAGGCTTATGGAATAAATAATTTCTATTTATAATAAACTAGGCTATTGCTTTGTCACTTCCTATTTGTTTATTAATTAAATGTAACTTGTTATCCATGTATGCAACTTTTTGTTATTTGGAAATCATACATAGTATATTGACCCTTAATATAATTACTCATGGTGGATATTGATTACTATTCAGTTTCATCTCAATGGTACCATGATGTTGCAACCTAAGATTACAAATGAATGGGAAGGAGTCAAGGTCATTGAAGTCAACATAAAAGATACCTTATTGATGCTTAGCTTAGATGCAATAATAAACAATCATGGATATAATAACATACTTAACTATATGCTAGTTGACTATATGCATAAGTTCCTTAACTAATCATAAGAGTTTAAGAAGTATCTTAGTAAAACAAGTGACAAGCAATGTTTGATATGTTGAATTAGATGGTTGACATGAGAGCATGTTGTACATATCAATGTTTTAAATGAGGTTGATCAACCTATATTTGCCATTGTCGAGGATATTCCACATGTAAGTGGTGTTGAGCTAAAAGAGCTTAATGGTGGAACTAAGAATGTGTGGAAAAATGTTGGGTATCTGCAAAATGAAGTTAAGGGTGAAAATGTGTTGTTAAGTTAACAATTAGTTAATACCTTTTCAACAACTAAGGATTGTACCTTTGAAACAATTAAGGATTGTATCCTTGAAATAATTAGGAATTATGATGTATTAGACATAGAATATGCTTGTTTTATTTTTTGATAGTGTAGCCATTTGAAGTTCCCGACTTCTCCCTAGGATCTACTAGTTTATGATACTGAGAGGGGGGTGAATCAGTAGCATCACAATTCGCAATTCGTAGGTAAGTAAACAACTTTAACCTTTTCTTAAAAGCGAACTCTTTCTCAGACTCGACTAAGGTAGATCTATTGCTACCTACTAATCACAATAGTCCCCAAAGTCACCTTTCAAACACCTTGCCTAATAGAGAATTCAGATGTTCTTGTTTGGGCCTTCATTAGGTTATGAGTTGGCTGATACTTTAGCTGCATTCACAACTCAATTCAAAACACAAAACGTAAAGCAAATTAAGGACACACGAGATTTACGTGGTTCCATCAACGTGACATACATCCATAGTGATAGGGACTCTCCCTTACCGAGACTATCCATTATACTTGAGAATTCCAGTTACTATAGATATCTTAATCCTCTATTCCTTTCATTATTACAAATACTAAGTAAATACAATAAAAAGAGTGTCACTTACTGTGTCTATCCTTCTTCTACCTTGTCTTGCCTCTGTTGAATTGAAAGGCTACTCCACTACCACTTAGAAGTTCACCACAACACTCTCTAACCTCTCTTGAAGAAATCTGGAAATATGTTGAGTTCTTTCCAATGCTTCGCCGAATTCCTTCTCTAGGTTGTCTCACACAGCTCCTACTTTCACTGTCTCACGGTCTCACCCATCTCCTTGTCTCACGGCTCGCCTCACGTTTCTGTTTTTCCATCCAGCCCCTATTCTACTGGATCTCTCACCGTCGATCGGATCTCTTTCTACCGGAACTCTCACCGTTGACCGGATCTCTTTCTGCTAGATCACTTTTGGTTGGCTGAATTGGGTTTCTGCCCTGTTCTGGTCTCATGCCGTCCAGCCCCTGTTCTGCCGGATCTCTTCATTGTCCTAGCCAGATATTTCTGGTCTCACACTGTTGCCGGATCTCTTCACCGTCCTAGCCGGATCTTTCTGGTCTCACACCATCGCCGGATCTCTTCACCGTCCCAGCCGGATCTTCCTCACCGTCGGTTTCTATTTTTCACTCCAGCCAGATTGTCTCCTCGCTGACTGCTGTTTTGCTCAAATTGCCAACTGTGTGCCATTCTGCTCAAATTGCCGACTGTGTGCCGTTTTGCTCAAATTGCCGACTATGTGCCATTCTGCTCAGATTGCCTATTTGTCTCTTTTTTTGTTGTCTTCCAATGGCCTTTATATACTCCTCCATGAAACCCTAATAAGGCTTACTTGGAGCGAATTTACCGTCTTACCCTTCCATGTGACTTTTACGTTCTTGCCCCTCTATGTGGCTTTTACCTTCTTGCCCTTCCATGTGGCTTTACTTTCTTGCACACTTAAACTTAGTTGACAACAATTACAACCCATACAAGGCTATGGGAACAACAATCTCCCCCTTTGTAATTGTTGGCAACACTCATGACAAAAGCCACTATGCAACAGTTTCAACTTCCCCTAAATATGCACTCCCCCTTTCTTAATAGCTCCCCCTGCACTGTTGCTTCTCTCCCCCTTTGCCAACCAATTACAAATCTGAAAAACTTACAAAGTGGAGATGGAGGATGCACCTGAATTTCAGGCTTGAGGAGGCATTTGCACAGATAAACTCAATCTGCACTTTTCAAATAGTTTTGTGGACAGAGATTTAGTTAGAATATCTGAAATTTGATATTTAGTGCCAATATACTCCAACTGAATTGTACCCTATTCCATTTGATCTTTGATGAAGTGATACCGGATGTCAATATGATTGTTCATCGAATGTTGAACCAGATTCTTACTGAGATCAATAGCACTTTGATTATCACAAAGTACACTTACTAGTAACTTCACTTCAACACCCAAGTTTGCCAATTGTCTTAGCATCCATATCACCTGTGTACATGCTGCACAAGTAGTCATATACTTAGCCTCAACTGTGCTCAAAGCAACACTATTTTGCTTTCTACTTAACCATGCAACACACTTTGAACCCAAGTAGAAGCTGCAGCCACTGGTTGATTTTCTATCATCTATACTTCCTACCCAGTCTGCATCAGTGTATGCTTGTAGTTTAACAAAATCCATGACTGGATACCACAAGCCCATTTCTAGTGTTCCTTTAAGATACCTTAGGATTCTTTTCATTGCCAACACATGAGGCTCCTTAGGATTAACTTGGAATCTGCTAGTAGCACACATAGCTTGCATAAGATCAGGCCTTGATGCCGTAAGGTACAGAAGGCTCCTTATCATCTTCCTGTACTCTGTAGGGCTTGTACTCCTTCCCTCCTGATCTTTTTTTAACTTGCAACCCACTATCATAGGGGTACTGACAGATCTACTATCCTCCATGCCAAACCTTTTCAGCATCTCTTTGCAATATTTCGTCTAAGAAATAAAGATTCCTTTTTCACACTGCTTTATCTATAATCCAAGAAAGTACATCATTTCTCCAATCAATGACATCTTAAATTCCTCACTCATCTTTTGTGCAAAATCTTGGCATAACCCAGAGTGATCCCATCCAAAGATGATGTCATCCACATATACTATGGTTATTAGCTGGTCTTTCTCTGAATTGAATACATACAGGTTATTATCAACTTTTCCTCTTCTGAAGTTCAACCTTCTCAAGTATGCATCCAGCCTACTGTACCATGCTCTTGGAGCTTGCTTAAGACCATACAAGGCTTTCTTCAGCTTGCACACATGTGTCTCATCCTCACTGATTTGTACTCCATTGGGTTGTTCAATATACACTTCTTCTTTCAAGAGCCCATTCAGAAAGGTAGATTTTACATCCATCTGATAGACTTTATACCTCTTGTATGCTGCCAAAGTTAAGAACATTTTGATAGTTTCTAACTTTGCTACTGGTGCAAAAGTTTCATCAACATCTACCCCTTCTACCTGAGTGTAGCCTTTGAAAACCAGCCTGGCCTTGTTCCTCACCACCTTGCCATCTTCATTGTGTTTATTCCTAAACACCCACTTTGTTCCTATGACATTCTTATTAGTAGGTCTTGGAACCAACTCCTATGTATCATTCTTCTCAATTTGATCCAACTCCTCATTGATAGCTTTGACCCAAGCTTTGTCTTGAATAGCCTCTTCAACAGATTTAGGTTTAACTTGTGACAGTAGAGTAGTAGCTCCCATAATTCTTCTTCTTGTTGTAACTCTTGCTGATGGGTCACCTATGATCTGATCTCCTTGATGAGCACTAGTCCATGTTTTCTTTGTCCTTCTTCCTTACACCATCTTAGTTGCAAAAGGATCTCTTTTTTCATCTTTAGACTCACTCTTCTCCGAGTCTGAACTTACTTATTGTTCCTTTTCTTCAGGTTAGTCTGATTCTTCATCTACATTGAAGTCATCTTCTTCATTGTCCTTAGCTTCTCCATTCTACATTATTTTCCAGTTCTCATCTATTCTTACATCGCTGGAAGTGATCACTTTTCCCAGCTTATGTAGGAAAACTTTGTAACTTTTTGTCTTTGCTGAGTATCCCATAAAGATGCCTTCATTAGACCTAGCGTTGAATTTTCCCAAGTTTTGCTCCTTGTTCTTCATAAAACATGGGCTGTCAAAGACTCTGAGATACTTAACTGTTGTCTTCTTCCCACTCCATAGCTCATATGGAGTCTTATCAGTATTGGGCCTTAGTAGAACTTTGTTCAATAGGTGCACGGCTGTAAATGTTGCTTCTGTCCAAAATCTTGTGTGAAGCTTGGATTCTAGCAGTAGAGTTCTTGCCATTTCAACCACAGCTCTATTCTTCCTCTCTACCACCCCGTTTTGTTGAGGTGTTCTTGCTGCTGCCATCTGATGGTGAATTCCATGCTTCTCAAGGTAATCTTCAAAAACTCCATTTATGAATTCAATGCCTTGATCTGACCTTAATACTTTGATCTTCTTTCCACTCTTATTTTCAGCCAATATTCTGTATCTCTTGAGGCATTTCAAAACTTCTGACTTGTGTTTGAGGTACATGATGTAGGTCCTTCTGGAATAATCATCAACAAATAAGATGAAGTACCTCTCACCATTCAACCCTTTTGTTGTCATCAGCCCACACAAATCAATATGCACAATGTCAAGCACTACTTCAGAATTGAACTCTTTGGTCTTATACTGCTTTCTGACATGTTTTCCTTTAGAGCATGCTGAGCAAACATACTCTCTCTCTCTCCTAAGGTTGGTAATATCTCTGATTACATGAGTAGTGGTCAGCTTCCTTATGTTCTTCTGTGATAAGTGTCCCAGCCTCTTATGCTAGAGTTGATTTTCTTCTTCTTTGGTGAGTAAACAACTGCTTGTCTTGTCCTCATCAATCATATATAAATTTACAGTTGTTCTCTTCCCAGCTGCAACAGTATTGCCTTTTTTACTCTTTACCTGGCAACCTGTTTTTGTGAATATTACCTTATGGTCTTCGTTGAATAGCTGACTGACAGATGCTGAATTATATCTGAGTCTTTCAACGTGTAGAACATCTTTCAGCTTTTCTCTTCCAATCTTTACTGACCCCTGACCATTGATGTTGAATGAATCATCATTGCCAAACTTGACTCTGCCTTCTCTTGATTTATTTAGCTTTGATAATTTACTCTTATCTCCTGTCATGTGCGAAGTGCATCCATTATCAAGGATCCACTGCTTATCCTTGCAATCAATTTTGAGTGCAATTTCAGCTATATTAGCCACCTCCCTTTTACCTTTATATTCCTTCTTTTGAACTGGCTGGAAGATAGCTTTCTCCTTTTTCTCAACTTTGACAGCACCGCTTATTTTCATTGTGCCATTGAGTGCCTTCTCTTGCTCAGGGAGAAGTGCCATGCATCTCTTGGCATTATGACCATCCTGCCCGCACCTTTCACATTGTTCCAAGTCTGCCAATATAGCAAACTTGTTCTTTGAAACCATTGGTTTGGGCTTCGACTAACAATCCTTGTCAGCATGTCCTTGCTTTTTACAGTATGTGCAAGAACTCATGACAAGTGTTCTCTTCTAAATTCTGTATTGTCTCCCCTTATATGCAGCATCGTATCTTCTTAAGTTGGAGACATATACTAGCTTTCTCCACCACAATAAAGGCAATAACCTTGAAACTGCCTCTTCTTGGGTCTGATTATAACTTGTCTTCCTCTATTCATCACTTGCTGTGTAGGCAAAGTAGCTAGCTTCTTTGCTTGTGTGACTTTCATTTCAGTCACCTTCTTCTCCTTCTTCTGTTCAACCGTAGCCCTCTATTGGCTGACTTTCTTTTCTTCCTTCTTGTTTGCCACCCTAAGTTGTTTATTTAGATCTTCTTTATTCTCAGCTATCTTCTTCTAAGTCATAACCTTCTCTTTCAACTTCTGTGACACATTCTTATTTTCCTTAGCCAATGTAGCCTCAGATTGCTGCACTTTCTCTACATTCTTCTCTCCTTTTTCAGAACTTGTTTCTCCTATCATTTCAAGTTTCTGCAAATTCTCTTTGCTACTTTTAAGTTGTTGCTGAAGTCTCAGCAACTCTTTCTCTATTTCTTCAATTTTTGAAGCCCTTGAACCAAGCTCTACTGTAAGGTCTTCATATATTTTGACCTGTTTCTTAAATCTTCTCTTTAAGTCAATATGCTTAGCCATTATTTCATCCTTTTGACTTTCAGCTGCCTCAGACTTTGCTTTAACTTGTTTTATATGGGTCTTTAACCTTTTTATGGTTCTGCCCCTTCTGATTATCTTCTTTGAAGCTGCTTCCAGCTCAGCTTCAAGATCTGGCTCTTCTTCATTAACTTCTTCTTCCTCTTCAGAGGTTGAGCTACCACCTTGTGCTGATGCCATAAAGACATACTCATCTAATGAGTCTTCATCTTCCTCCTCATCAGCTTCTTTTGTCTGACTCACACAACTCTTGAGTGAGCCTCTTGTCTTCCTTTGTGGGTTGGCAATCTTCTTACTAGACTTCTTTGATTGGAATGATGACCTTCTCCATCTTGAATTCTGCTCATCATCACCATCCTCATCTTCATCATCAAGTTTCACTTTGCACTGAGAAGTAAAGTGTCCAATCTGCCCATAACGATAACATCTTAAGGACAACTCTCCGCATATGATAGTTGGTTCTATTGAAGATTGGAACCTTCTTGCTGTAAGTGGTGCTAGTGCTAGTATTAGCTTTCATTTCTCAGTATGCTGAACAAGTCAAACTTCTAGATCCCTTTAAACTAGTACACCAAGCTATTAAGCTTCAAACTGGTGAACCTGTGCTCTGATACCAATTGAAGTTCCTGACTTCTCCCTAGGATCTACTAGTTTGTGATATTGAGAGGGGGGTGATTCAGTATCACCATAATTTGCAATTTGCAGGTAAGTGAACAACTTTAACCTCTTCTTAAAAGTGAACTCTTTCTTAGACTCGACTAAGGTAGATCTATTGCTACCTACTAATCACAATAGTCCCCAAAGTCACCTTTCAGACACCTTACCTAATAGACAATTTGAATGTTTTTGTTTAGGCCTTCGTTAGGTTATGGGTTGGCTGATACTTTAGCTGTGTTCACAACTCAATTCAAAACACAAAACGTAAAGCAAATTAAGGACACACGAGATTTATGCGGTTCCATCAACGTGACGTACATCCACGGTGGTAGGGACTCTCCCTTACCGAGACTATCCACTATATTTGAGAATTCCAGTTACAATGGATGTCTTAATCCTCTGGTCCTTTCACTATTGTAAATATTAAGCAAGTACAATACAAAGAGTGTCACTTACTGTGTCTACCCTTCTTCTAGTTTGTCTTGCCTCTGTTGAGTTGAAAGGCTGCTCTACTGCCACTTAGAAGTTCACCGCAAGGCTCTCTAACCTCTTTTGAAGAAATCTGGAAATATGTTGAGTTCTTTCCGATGCTTTACCGAATTCCTTCTCTAGGTTGTCTCACACAACTCCTGCTTTCACTGTCTCACGGTCTCACCCATCTCCTTGTCTCACGGCTCACCTCACGTTTCTATTTTTCCGTCTAACCCCTATTCTATTGGATCTCTCACCATCAACTAGATCTCTTTCTGCCGGATCTCTTTTGGTTGGCCGAATCAAGTTTCTGCCCTGTTCTGGTCTCACGCCATCTAGCCCTTGTTCTGCCGGATCTCTTCACTGTCCCAGCCGAATATTTCTGGTCTCACGCCGTCGCTGGATCTCTTCACCGTCCCAGCCGGATCTTCCTCACTGTCAGTTTCTATTTTTTCGTCCAGCCAGATTGTCTCCTTGTCGACCGTTGTTCAGCCAGATTGTCTCCTCGCCGACCACTGTTCAGCCAGATTGTCTCCTCCCCGACTGCTATTCTGCTCAAATTGCCAATTATGTGCCGTTCTTCTCAAATTGCCGACTGTGTGCCATTCTGCTCAGATTGCCTATTCGTCTCTTTTTTTGTTGTCTTCCACTGGCCTTTATATACTCCTCCATGAAACCTTCCATGTGGCTTTTACGTTCTTGCCCCTCCATGTGGCTTTTACCTTCTTGCCCTTCCATGTGGCTTTACTTTCTTGCACACTTAAACCTAGTTGACAACAATTACAACCCATACAAGGCTGTGGGAACAACGCCATTAAACATGCATTAAGCTATGATTTCAAAGGGTGTTTACGAATTCAATATTTATAATGTTAGACTATGCTAATGAAGGATCTATTACCTATTATAACACTTATTTTGTGGCTTGTTATCTAATAAATATTTTCTTTCTTTTTGGTTTAGCTTCATAGTTCAATTATTTAGAGAGCTTCACCCTTGCCAATACCCATAAAAGGAAAGCCAAAATGATACTTTCTCATCCTAATTTTCATTATCCAACTGAAAAACAAAAAAGATAAAAAAAACAAAAAAAAAAAGATAGAAATCATGAATTCCTATACTATAACCTTTTTTTCTTATATGATAGAGTGAAATTTTTCCTTTCAATAATGTAATTGTTGGAAGTTAATCCAAAATATCCACCATTATAGCCTTTCCTTTATATTGACCATAATGGACTTTTATGCCAAAAGTGAAATACTTCTCAAATTTCTAAGGATTAGAATAATTAATAGTTTAATTCATTTATGATCAATAAACTACCATTATCCACATTTAAACCAAATGAGTTAACATTTACAATTATAAAGGTATATAATAAATGTGTCATACAATTGATAACCTTACAGTAATAGAAACACTATGGCAAAAACATGATGTTGCCCTTTCACCAAAATTAAAACACAACACAATGTTAATCAAAGGAACACAAGTGAATAGTATGAATTACATAACACTAGTTTATAATATATTCAGCCCTTAGAATTACATTTTCTTTTAACAATCTCTATTTTCCCTTTTTAGCTCAATACATTTGGATAACACTTTACTTAATTCCTCTCCCTAATTGTCAATTTTTTTTCTTCTTGGACTTAATATAAAATTTGGTTAGCTTAGATGTGGAGAAGCAAAAGCAAAATAGTTAGGTCACCCTACCAATTGGTGCCATCTTTCACCAAAGCTTGGCACAAAGATTAGCATGAGTCAAGCATACTAAGGAGGTAAGGTGAATATAGAGTCAATGTTCATGGTAACAGGACAAGGAAAGCTAGGTAGAAGCTAAGTAATGGGTTATGGCATTGATGTTAAGTTGCTAAAGAGTTGGGAGCTAGAGCACATGTGTGATAGGTCAAATAAGGCAATGTCTCCTATTAGTAAAGGGTCAAATTCCTCAATGCTTTTTAGATGGGAAGTAAGTTTTGACATAAGGTGTGATGGCTCAAGTAAGGCAATGTCTCTTACCATTAAAGGGTCAATTTCTTTAATACTTTTTAAGGAGGTAATGCATCTCTCACACAAAAGTTAACTAATTATGTCAGCACTTAGGTTGAGTTTCAAACTAACAATGTGTGGTTTAATTATGAGTTGGCTTATAAATAAGCAAAGAACTAGCTCAAGCATCAACAAAATATTTGGGCATAGTCGGCTAACTATATGCAATTTAATTATGAGATGGCTAACAAGGTGAAGGCTTGGAGTCTAGACCAAGGTAGCATTTGAATTAAAGACCATAATATGAAAGAGGGAGAACTTGGGTGATTTCTCTAATGTCCTGACTAAGCCATAATAAGGTGGTAAACACTCCTTAAGCACAAGAAAACATGAAGACATTATTGGCCAAAGATCTTAATGAAGTACTCTCAAAAGTATGGGAATACCACTATGCACGATTGACTTAGTTGTTATATCATGCATGTCCTTAAGTAGTTAAGTGTATCAATTGCCATAACTTATAGCTTATCATTCCCATGACCTAATTGATTATGCAATACAGGATGAATAGATTATCATTCCCATGGAGACTATTTGATACTATTAAGGCAATTTTAATTTAACCCAAGTTGAATTAACTACATAAATTATTTTCAATTTCTAAGTGGAAAGAAACTATAAATATTAGGACACTAGGGTTTAAATTTCATTCAATCCAAGTTATGCAATTGATTAAATAATTCAATCTAAGAGCAAAAAAAAATTAAGATTTATTAAAAATTATTACATGTAATGGCAAATTTTTCCTAATTCTTTCTTAAGTCAAGTTAATCCTTTCATTGTCTATTAAATTAATTGAGGATTTATGTTATTTTAAACAAGCAAACAAGTATTAAGATTTAAGAAATCCCAAATTTAAGAAAGGGGACTCCTAACCCTTTTTGCTTCTTCAATTACCACATTTGATCCTAATTATTTCTAAATCTCATTGTCTAACACATGGTTAATATTACAATTGATCTAATTCATATAACTCTTTCTCAAGTTTATTTATGGATCACAAGATCATGCAAAAGGTAGTCAAACTCTTAAAGCATTAAGTTCAATAATATAACTCTACATACAAGTAACCAAAAAAAAAGAGGTCTTAAATTAAAAGAATCATTAATCACATAAACTAAAGATCAAATTACATATAAACCTTACCTTAAAATAATTTAGCTAGTTATAATGAAGCTTAACAAATCCATTAAGTTTAAAAAAGAAATCCAATGAGAATACATCATGGAATAAGTAATGAAAATCAAACAAAACTTAGTCTTTAAGGATTAAAACTCAAAGTCAAGGTTATTTCCCTTCTTTTTGCAAACTTATGGATTACTATTTTCACTTTCATTCTTCTTTTGTCTCTTCTTTTCTTCCCTTTCTCTCCTTTATCTTTCTATTGATTTTATGTCTCCTCTTATGTTTTAACTAGTTTAGAATTGTGATGTCCATTTAACCTTTAAAAAAATTTATGACCCATAACTTGTAACTAATGTTTCTTTACATAGAAACCAAATCAGAGTTCTACATAAACTAAAAAGTTGTAGCCTTATTTCTTTTGTTTTCTTGATCAAAATAATAACTCAATTTGAACTTCTAAAATGAAAGTTATGCCCAAAATATAGAATAGTACTCAATCAATAATGGCATATAATCATGATTAGATTTGGTTTTTGAATAAAGGTAAGACTCCTCTTCGAAAGAACTCCAAATTAGATTAAGAGTATTGTCAATGATTCTTTTATTTACTTCTTACTCTTCCATCAATATTTCTTCTATTTGATGACACACACACACACACACACACACACACACACACACACACACACATATATGCATAAAATAAAACATAAGTGGGAATTATCACACAAACTTAAAAGTTAAATTAGATGAAAATATATATCAAATTAAACCCTATTACCTTCTCCTTTCTCTCTTTTATGATTCTCCTTTACATCCCTCCTTATATATTGGGACAACTTGTTTTCTTTTGGTTTATATCCTTAGCCAATCTCAAAAAATTCATTAACTCATATGATGTAGCTAAAATATCTTTTATGTAGAATGTGAATCAACTTTTTGTCAAATGTAGAGTTGTACCCTATCTCTTATCTTTCTTTTACCATAAGAATCAACTAATTGGAAGTTTAGAGCAAAAGTTATGCCAACAAACTAAATACTACTTAGTCAATTATGAGACAAAATCTTGATTAATCTTTGTTTCCTATTGAGGATAGGATTTCTTTCTTCAAATTTCTAAAAGTGATGACATGTTCGAAAAGTTCAATAGATCTTATTTTTTGATATACCAATCAAAATAAAGGAAAACTTATTAGGCTAAAAAAATAGCAAATGAAGAGAAGCTCTTGCTATCAATGGAAGAATTGGACTTTCTAGCCAATAGTAACAAGAAAGTCAACATCATTGGAGGTAGTCTTCTAATGAAAATGCTCCCTTCATAACCAACTAGCACCATTAAGTTGACCAGTGGCACTGAAGATGGTGAGCATAAGGCTTCACATCATGACATGGTTCTATCTTAAGTTAAGGACCAATAATGTTCCATTATCCATAACTAAGGACCAACCAAGTCTTATGTTTTTTGATAAAATACAACTTTGTAACCATCCAAACTTGGTGCTTTAAAAGGTCCCATGTCAAACAAAGTCTTCTTCATACCTTTACTATTAAAAGGCCATGTAAGAGCAACCATATTTGAAGTAAATAAATGAGGAAAGCAACTAGGAAATGGAAAAGTATCTGAAATAGTGCCCTCTTTCAAAAATACGCTATTCTAAATCATCCCTCTATGTCATCTCATAAGGCTTTACTTTTATTATGTTTTCATTAGACCACAATGTTTGCTTGAGAGTATTAGGCATTCTAGTCACCATCTAAATCCACTAGGCTAAATATTTTTGGAACTAAAAGATCTCCTTTTAAGCTAAAATTGCTTCCAATTCATTTTATTGATGACACTCTAAGGCAATAAGACCCATTGACATGCAATTCTCCATAGCTAGTTGGTTGCCCTAGAGTCATGCTAAAAGATATTTCCTCCATGAAAAGACATTACCAAAAACTTTTTTTATTCCATTCCATTAAAATAAAAGAGAGTTCTAAATATGCAATAGGGATAGCCACCTGTTAATTCCATAAGTCTCATGAGAGCACATGAAATCCTTAAAAAGAAGCCATGTTGCTTAAAACTGAAAAAGCTAGTCCTATTTATGAATTTGTTGAATCCCATTCAACCATACCAATAAAGGAAAATGATTAAAGCTAACTCACAAAAAATGACAAATTACCACTGCATGCCAACAAAGCCTTCACTACACATTGCACAAAGCTTTGTCTAACTTACCAAGTACTCTTGTTTAAGGCATTTTACCTTTAGGCCAGCTTAACTAAGATCCTAAGAAGCCTAAGTCTAACAAACATAGCTCATTGATTGACTTAGAGAAAGGCACCCACTAATAGTTGCAAAGGTGACTCGCTCTCATTTTTTCTCTAGATGCACTAATAAATAAATGAACTACAATAGCAATTCTTATGCAATAGTTATAAACCACTGCTTAAAACACCTAAGATAGCATCAATAACTACTATGTAAATATATTGTGGCAATAATTGACTTTAGGTAATAGTTATATGGTAGCAGTTCAAAACCACTATGTTATTTTGAGAAAAAGGCAACAATTATAAATGTTTATGCAATAGTCTTAAGCCACTACCCTTTTTTTTTCCTTAAAAAAAAGTAATAAGGCAGTCATTGCCTTATCTTTCATTTAAAAAAATAAAGGGATAAGACAGTAGTTTTGAACTACTACTGTTTCTTTTTTTTTTTTTGAAAAAGGAATAAAGAAACAATTTGGAACCCCTACCTAATCTTTTTTTTTTTTTGGAAAAACAAAATGAGGGGCTAAGGCAATGGTTCTAAACCACTATATATTCCTTTTGAAAATAAAGGGATAAGGTAATGGCTTGGAACTATTGCCTACTTTTTTTGAAAAATAAATAATGTAGCAATTTGAAACCATTGTCTAATCTTTTTTTTTTAAATTAAAAAAAGGACTAAGGTAGCGGTTCTACCTATTCCCTTTGAAAATAAGGAGCTAAGGTAGTGGTCTTGAACCACTACCTACTTTTTTTTGTTTTTTTTGAAAAGGAATAAGGTAGTGGTCTAGAATTGCTACCTAATTTTTCTTATAAAAATCAAAATTAAGGGTCTAAGGCAGTAGTTCTAAACCACTGCCTATTCCTTTGAAATTAAGGGGCTAAGGCAACAATTCTAAATAACTAAGGTAGTAGTTCTAAACCACTACCTATTCCTTTTGAAATTAAAGGGCTAAGGCAACAATTCTAAATAACTACTTATTCCTTCTAAAATTAATGGTATAAAGTAATAGTTTTAGATCGTTGCCTATTCTTTTTCTAAAATGGAATAAGGTAGTAGTCTTGAACCACAACCTAATTTTTTTCTTGAAATGAAAAAAGGCAGAGGTTTGGAACCACTGCCTAATCTTTGTGTTAGAAAACAAAAAAGGGTTAAGGTAGCAGTCTTAAGCTACCACCTGTTTTTTGAATAAGGTAACGGTTCCTAATCACTACCTAATCTTTTTATTAAAATGAAGGGATAAATTTATTTTTGATTCTCTTAATCAAATTAAATTCTTTAACCCAATAGTGTACAATTCATTTTGATCTATTTTTCTTCTTAGGCAATTTTGGGCATTCAGGGTTTTCATACTCTATTAGGTTAGAATTGATCAGTATTTTGAATGGATTGTCTCCAAGACTACCTAGGGCTTGCAAAATTGATTTTTGGTTTCAATTTATTTGTTGTTAGTTTTGATTAGCTTCTTAAATAAAGGGTGGAACAACAAGGAAGAGACATTGGCAGGTGGGAATTTCATGCAGAGGGATATATTTTACGTTGTAAATAGTCATTGTCAATGGCCTTGCCAACAGGTTTTGGCTTCTTCTTTTTCTATAATCTTTCCTTTTTTACCTAGATTTGATCGTTTTGTTGTATTATAGCTTTTTGTTGTTTCATCAATTTATTCCTTTCTTTTATTTAGCTTCATTCCCTAACCTTTGAGGCTAGCACATTCCTCATTGATTCATTCATTTCAAGCAAGAAGGACTTATATCTAATTAGTTTTGTCTCAGTGACAAATTTTATACACTATTGAATTTCAAATATGAGGACATGACATTCTTTCTTTTTATGCTGCATGATTCCTTTTCAAATATGGGGAAATTACAAAGTGCCTGCTAAGCTTTAATAATCCTTTTAGGTTGGTCATCTAAAGTTTCAATTTTGGGCTACTAAAACTAGCCAATTCCTGATGATTTTGCTCCTTTGAGCAACACAATCTCAATAACTTTCAAACTTTGTTGTGCCATGTAGTGACAAGTGTTATTTTTTGTTGCCTTCAATGTTCGTTAGTTTTTTGTTTTTAAACATAAAGAATTCAAATCTTGAATTGATTTTGACTTTGTCTATCACCATTACATTGAGGCATAAGTCTAATCTCTATTTTCTCTTTTCTATTCCTTTATTTTCTTTTTTTTTTTCTTTTCTTTGTTCTGTAGTTTCTCTATGCACCATATTCTCTTGGCAAGATTGTATTTTTTATATGTATCCTTATACTTCCTTTTTGTTTTTCCTTCAATCTCTTTTATATTATAGTGTAAAATTTATTTAAAATTGTAATTGCTTACTGAGAACAATGTTTTTGTAGTGAAACTACACCAGAATATTAAAGCTGTCCTTGGAAGAGGAAGAAATGATGAATAACCACCCTTTCCATTTTTACTCTTCTTTTCTGTTTTTTTTTTCCCAATTTGATATTTATGTTTTGAACATTTCAATAAGCTACTGGTTTTAGTGCTCACTGTTTGCTCTTTTTATTAATCTAGTATTTGTTTGAAGCAATTAAAGTTATATCAGATACAAAATCAAAGGATTTTTAACTAGAGGCATGTCGGTGACATTATTAAGGGTAAAAATCCATGTCTTTCTTCTTATTCTAGAGGCACATTCACTCAGGTAAAGATCAAAATCAATTTATGTTACTCTAGACATTTATTTGTTTCTCTTTTTAAACAAAAAGAATTTAAATCTTATACTAATTTGACAGTTGCATTTTAGGAACAAATAATGTTAACCTCAGCCTTCCCATTTCATTTTCTAATTGTCTTGTTTCTCTTCATTCTGTAGTTTCTCTATTCCACTTTGTCTTGGCATGATTGATTAGTTTATACATACCTGGGATCTTTTTTCATCTTATATTATAGTTTATACAATTAATGGTTTCTTTATAATTATATAATTGCTTACCAAAATAATCTTTTTCTAATGAAACTCTGCTCATTGAAACCATCCCTAAATATAAAGAAAGATCAATAGATCACATGTTTGTGCCCAAGAAATATAAATTTCAAGTTAATTGTTAAACTATTAATGTTTTCTTCCTTTTATGCTTTTCAACCTTTATGGGAATACATGAAGATGGGATCACAATATAACCAACACCCATTATTGTTCTTTAACTGATAGGCAGTTCAAGTTTTCTTACATTCCCATAACAAAGCTATCAATCTTCTATTGTAGGTGTGGGCTATTGGCATGTCTATTGATCCTAATATTTTTGCTTTGGATGCAAGTTATAAAATAACTGATTAGTATGTCTTCCACACATATTGTCCATTTCAGAGTCCTTTTGATTATATATGACAGGTTTGCTAGCACAAAGATGTGTACTACTTTTCCAACGATGGATGCTTTAGGCAAATTGTTGGAGGTGTTTTTCAAGGTTGTTTCAGCATGTTTCCTAATGTTCTTTTGAAGTTGAACACTGATGAAAATTTTGTGCAATCATTAGCAGAAACAGTTCAATGGCCACAGCAACATGCAGAACTAATTCTTAGTACTACTTGTGTGTGTGTGTGTGTGCATTTGAATGATAAACACACCAAGAACAATCAATCGGCCCATTTCAAATTATTTCAAGACAAAACCATTTCATTTCATAGATCCACACATAAACACAAAAAAGATGTCGTTTGACGTGACGACAATGTTAAATCTTTTGTCATCCTCAATTTACATTTCTAATTTACTTTTGCTGTTTCCTTTATTCCTTCAACTGCCTTGTCTTCTGCAACTGCAACAATGAGAAAATTCTTAAGATCCTCATCGTCATGAAAAGATAATTAGGAGCAAATTTGAAATCCAAAATATGTTACAACTGGTGATATACCTTCAAATTCAACTGCATCCATAAAAAATAGTATTAAGATCAAAGAACAACCAAAAGTTAAGCAAGTCTCTTTCTTTATAGAAGACAAAGGCTAGACATAATATATTTTAGTCACACATATATTTTAGTAATAGCAAAATATTTTTTCAAATAAATTTCAAATTGTTACTCTGACGGTCATTGCTATGATTCCCACTTTAAAGATGGAATGCACCTAGAGAAAAGGTGAACGTGGGACTTTGTGCCTAATCTACACGATTCTCTGTTTGCCTATGCCGCTAGACAAATTATGGGTGTTTCTCATAGTTTATGTTCATGCAACTTACCATTCGTTTAGTTTTGTTTTCTGAATATATATCCTATACATTTTGTGCATGCAGTACTCGCGTCAAGGAGATAAGTGCAACTTTGTCTATAATTTTTTTATCTTCCGAAAGAAAAAGGAAAAACAAAAGGTTAGTTAATGAGAATACCTGCTGCGGGTGATTCTTTTCCACAACTTGCAACGCACTGAGGAATATGCCTCAGAAAATGCACCAGAACATCCAATGATACAATTTTGTACACAACTTAAGGCTTGCACTTCAATTGCGGATTGTATAAGCATGACTGCAAATGCCAACGCCAAAAGTCTCCCTATTACAATATTGCTAGCCATGTGTACCTAATGCTTGCTTTATTTTCTTCTTACTATATGATTTTCTTTTTTTACACCTTTTCATTTGCTATATATATGTTTAGGAAATTGTTGGCTAAAGATTTTTAAAGGGCATTAAATGTTTCTAATTTAATTAATATGTCATTTAATGAGACAAAAATCAACAAAAGAGTTTACTTATAATTATTTTGAAAAACTAATTATTAAAAGTTATGAAGTAATTAAATATAAAAGTAAAAATTAAGGTCAAAGATAATTGATTTCATATTTTTTAACCTATAAAAGATTAGAATTTAATTTAGTAAGATGACGTGAAAGTCCATAACATAGGAACACAAAAAATTAAGGGGGAGAAGACTAGCAAAAAATATATGTATTCTTAATGTATAATCAAGATATATACACACTCACATATATATATATATATATATATACTTGCAAGATCTATCTATCTAATTTTTGAACTTTGTAAAGTTTACTTCTATATTTCTTTTTCCTCGACTCTCTTCACTGTATTATTTTTCATTTTTGTTACCGGTTGGGGGAAAGGAACACATGATCCCAAGATCTGTCACATGATAAATACTTTATAAAGTATCATATCCCAAATGTCCACTGGGAGAAAAATTAATTCTCTTTCAAGTAACTACCAAATTCTTAGCTTAAGTATTCACCTCCTTAATCTAATCATAGGATTTTTTAATACTTCTACTAGTTTATTTCTCTACTCCATTTCTTAATTCCTTAAATTTTTCAAAATATTTAAATTTGTATTTCATTAAATACACATAGCCATATCTCAATAGATTATTTGTCAATATAATGAATAAGACAAACCACCTCTTGCATGTGTTGCCTAGGGCCACAAACATCTATATGTATGAATCCTAATAACTCATTAACACATTCTCTTTTTCTTTTCAAGAAGTCTCAAATATCTTATCCAATAAACAAGATTCACATATTTTATATGATTCATAATCAAATAGATGCAAGTAACAATTTTATATAACTTAACCTTCCTTAATCAAGCTTATATAAAAAATTTATATAAATATCCAACCTATAATAAACATAAATTTTCTAAATGGAACGACATTTATCATTAAAGTTGTGGTAATTGAGTAAATGTCCATTAAGAGAAAAACTCATTCTCTTTAAAATAACCACTAAATTCTTAGCTTAAGTATTCACCTCTTCAATCTAATCATAGGATTTTAATACTTCTATTAGTTTATTCCTCCACTTCATTTCTTAATTCCTTGAATTTTTCAAAATATTCAAATTTGTATTTCGTTAAATACACATAGCCATATATGAATTGATTATTTGTCAATGTAATGAAATAAGACAAACCACCTCTTGCATGTGTCGCCTAGGGCCATAAACATCTAGATGTATGAATCCTAATAACTCATCAACACATTCTCTTTTTCTTTTCAAGAAGTCTCAATTATCTTATCCAATAAAAAAGATCACATATTTTATATGATTTATAATCAAATAGATGCAAGTAACAATTCTTATATAACTTAACCTTCCTTAATCAAGCTTATATAAAAAATTTATATAAATATCTAACCTATAATAAGCGTAATTTTTCTAAAAGGAACAACATTTATCATTAAATGTAAAAGTCAATTTATTTAAAGTTAAAATAGAAATGGAAATGTTGTTTTTAAAAAGTATAGGAACAAATAACAATTCTTTAGTTCTATTACTAGGCTCAAAAGAAAAGTAAACTATAAGTTCCAATTGCTAATGTAGCAACTATTGCTTCATTTACAAATCATAGGTCTACCTCACATTTCTTCAACCATTTACTTTTAATGATTTCTGACATATCTCTACAAATATGAAAACCATATCCAATATCCAATATCCAAGTAATAAAATCAGAAGTAGAAAGATTTATCTCAATCATAAAAATACCTAAACCAAAGGCTTTACTAAGCTTCTTCACCTTTAGTCTAGAGAGATAAATCTTTCAATTCCTTTTTTAGTGGCCTTCTTTACCATAATGATGGCAAGTGCTCTTGCTTTTGTCCTTTTGACATCACCACTTGATTAAAATTCCTTCATTGCTTGAGCCTTTCCTTTTTTGTTCTTCTTCTTAGGCCTTTTGCTCTTCTCATTGGAAGAATTCAAGAGAAGAAATTGAGTCTTCTCTTTCTTTAGAGTTTGCTTTGTAGTTTTAAACATATTCAATAATTTAATTAATGTAACTTCCAACTTGTTCATATAGAAGTTTGCAATAAACTATGAACAAACATAAGGTAGAGACTACAAGATTAGGTCAACACTTAACTCTAAATTTATGGTAAAACCCAATTAGTCCAATTTCTTAATGTAGCTAACTTCATAATATCAACATTCATTGAAGATCCTTCTAGCATCTTACATTAGAATAATTCCTTTAAGATCTCATATCTCTTTGTCCTAGTTTCTATATCAAACAACTTCTTGAGATGTAGAATTATTGTCTAGACAATCATAATATTCTCATGTTACATTTGAAGTTTAAGATGCATACTAACTAACATCATACATGTAGTATAATCATCATCATCCTTATGCTTAAAATATGCCTCCACTTCTTCCTCATCACCAAGAGTAAGAAGATCCTTATCAAATATGTAAAACTTCTTTCCATACTTGAGAACAATTCTCAAGATTTTATACTAGTCTAAAACATTTAGTTTGATGAGGTTGCTCACATCAATTATGCTTTGTATATATGGACAAATTATTACTCATTTTGATCTGGCAACCTATCTATATATATATAGAGTGAGTATTAATTTCATGCATACATACCAAAATTAGATCAAGTTTTAATCCCTATTTTAGTTACTCCCACTTTTTTATTTAAATCAATAAATCTCTATGTTGACTTGAAAGATCTTACTCTAAAATTTTCTACTGGGTCAAGATCCCACTTAATTTATTTCACCTTGAGATAATCAAACAATCAAATAAAAAACAATTAGATAGATAACATAACTGATCAATTACATCATATGTGACTCTTATACCAATTAAATGACAATTCTTTGTCTAAACAAATCACCTATGCTGCACCTACCCATTGTCTCTAAATTTATGTGTTCACGAGATAATTCATCCAAATCACACAAATATAGTTAATTAAGACCCATTAATTATAATCTCAAACATATTTAGGTTAAGGAGGCTTTTAGCTAACCTAACAAATCTTCTTTAAACAAAACTTTAGTTTTATTCTCTAACTATAAAAGCCAACTCAGCATGTTCTTATCATGTACTTAATATTTGAGATGAGAGATTTTGTTAATTATAATTATCTCATACATTGGCATCATAATTGTAATATATATTGCATATATAGCATATAATCCTAATATGTATTCAAATATACATGATTATAGGCTCTACTTTGTTATCTTCCTCAAGCTATTTAGGAAGTTAAATGGTCAAATCCTAAAGGATTGCAAATTAGTCTTCCAAAGCCCTTTTTGTAGTTAAATTTAATGTAAAAAAAATTGAGGAAAATAACATCAAGTAGAAAAAAATAAGGTCTTGTGACACTTATATCTTTTCTTCTTCTTTTTTTTTTTTTTCCTTCCCTTTTGGAAAGAAAGGACGATACATGGAATGTCTAAGTTTGCTCTTAGCTCTATCTCAGCCAACATCCTACTCTCGAGGGAGTGGAGCAAACTACTCATTTTGTTTGTTGCCCTAACCCAATGAAGGGCATTTAGGGAAGAGCATTATTTTGAAGGAGGGAAAATAGGGTTAATAAGCCACTTCGAGGAGAAAACTGGATTGGATTGCTTGATGGACATTTTACATGACATAAGAAATTTTACTTAAGGTCCTTTGCTAATAGAGGTTGCTTACTCTCCCTAGTAATGAAGGAAAAGGGTGGGGGTTATTCGTTATGATGGTGGGTCTCATGAGATCTATGTGAACTATTGGAAACATGGTTGGCTACATACAAGTATAGCCAAATTAAGATGTGACAAGATGGTCAAGCAAAGGCTGCAACATAACTACCATAGAAAATAGGAGAAAACCCACCCTTTTTAGCTAACATAGAAAGATACATATAAAGACTGATTCATTCAAAGTGTCTAGGTACTGAGAGTTAATGAAGAGAAAGGATTAGGGCTTAGTAGACATAAATCCTTAAATTGGAAAGATTTGACTTACAAATTAAGATTTGCCAATGGCAGTGATATGCCAAAACCTTTTATCTTGCTCTTATTGATATCTCAAGATGGGCATACTAAGATTAGATGGGATCCTTAGGGCATGCATTATAAATTCTATATAATATAAATATCCTCTTAATTTGTCTTCCTTAACACCTTCATTTGGATCTCTATAGTTACAAATAGATATTTGATCTTAATCCTAAATTCTTTAATTATATAACTTTTATGTAATTATGAGAGAAACATCAAGTTACATTTAAGAAGAGTTTAAATAAGAAAAGAATTTATAAGTAAAAAATAAGAGAAATGCATAGACAACAATCTCTATATTGCAAAAATTACATTCATTCATATTAATAAAAACAATCATATGGGTTTATAAGCTTATAATCCTCTATCATGTTATCATATTCACATTATATGCACAAAAGTAAATAAATGTTTAATTTTTATTATTGATATGAAAATTTAGTGTTTAATTTGCCTATCTAAATAAGAGTCCTAATGAAATTAATAAATAGTTTTCTAATTCAACAAGTAATCTAATCAAATAGAAGTCCTCAATCCTAATCTAATTAGGACATTTTAATTTTGGTCAAATACTATTTATAATAAGAAACATAATTTTTAAAATTATATTTGAATTAAATTTCTCCTAATTCAATAACTTAATTGAATTATATTTGAATCTTAAAAATCTAATCAAATTGATCTTATTGTTATGCTAATTCGACATCTCTTTTACACAGAGAAATGTTTCCTTATGCAACTGTAAAGCTTTTCTAACAAAATAGTATTTGATCTTGATGTTTTTGCTCTCCCATGGAATATAAGGTTCTTCAAGATGATCATAATATACTTATTATCAACCATAATTTTAGTAGGTAGATCTTGCATGCACTTCAAATCGACCAACATTTTTCCTAGTCATAGTGCCAAATTTACAGCTTTTGCAGTTGCAATAAATTCTACCTTAATAGTAAATTGTGCCACTATTGCTTACTTTTTTAAGCCCCAAGTTATCAAGGCTTAAATCAAGAGAGACAAGGTGACTTGCGGCACTCTTCATGTCTTCATAAAAGCTACTTTAGTCATGGACTAAGTAGCCTTTCAATACTAGTTTCCCATTTTTGTTGAATTTTAAGCTAAAATCAATTATGCCATTTATATACGTAAGCACTCTTTGAGTAACTTGAAAATGCAATTCATTGGGATATTTTCATAAATTTAAAAGGTAGATTAGTTGTAAACATGGTATTATGCATGTTTGCTATTAAGTATAACAAATAACCAATTGCACTTCTATATAGGCTCCTATTTCCTCTCCCAACTCCATCTTCTTTATTGAATTTCTCAATTAATATGATTGGTGTGAAGATTGTTCACAATTTAGCATTTTGAACTTTCTTAAAACCTTATTTTCATACTTACTTTGATTAATGAAAATTACTTTTTAAGTTTAAGTAAACTATATTCCAAGAAAGTAACACATTAATCCTAGGTCTGTCATTTCAAAGACCCTCTTAATATTAGCTTTCAACTTATTAATCAAGTTACTATAACTTTGAATGATCAACGAGTCATCCATATAGACTACAACAATTAATAGAATAGTAAGAGCAATCTTTTTATGCAAAGTAGCTTTTCTATTGCTTCTCACAAACCCTTGTTGCACTAAATGCTCATCAAGCCTATTATACTAGGCCTAAGAGCCTATTTTAGACCCTATAGAACTCTTTGGAGCATATACACTTCCTTCTTATGTCTTTCTTTCACAAAGTCCTTTGGCTGCTTAATGTAAATTTCCTTCCTTAAAAGGTCATTCAAGAAATCTGATTTCACATTAAGTTAAAGCACTAACCATCCCTTTTAAGGTATAAGTGCCACGAGTAGTTTGATTTTTTCAAGCCTATAATCTAGTACAAAGTTTTTAAAGTAATCCACTCTGATCTCTTATAGGTAGCCCCTAATAACTAATCTAGCTTTGTGTTTGTTAAGTGTGCCATCAACATTTATTTTAGATTTAAATACCCACTAACATCAATTACTTATCTATGATTAGGGTTTTAAACCAATTTTAGGTGTTGTTCTTTTCAAGCATTTCAATTTGAGCCTTCATAACATTTATCCATATAGTAGATTTAGAGGCTTTTGCAAAATTGATAGGCTTCAATGAAGTTGCTTTGATCCTTTCATATACCTTAGCAAGTGATTTGTTTCCTCTTACTGGCTCATCTTTAAACTTAACCACCTCATCATCTATATGAATATCAAGTTACAAAGGAGATTGGTTGATGTTGAAATCTTAGACTTCACCATTTGTTTGAGCTTTGTCCTAATCCTAGTTGGCATTTTCATCAAATTTTACACTTTAACTCAAAAATACTTTCTATATCTTCAAAATGTAGTACCTATTGACCTTGGAATTTCAACCATGACAAGTAATACTCCTATTTCAACCTCTGAATCCAACTTTTCTCTTTTGACCTTTGATACAAAATTGTAACATATGCAATTAAAGACCCTTGAGTACTAGAGTGAAGGCTTGTTTCCATGCTAGGCCTCATATAGAGTTCTACTTCCTCCTTAAGCTCTAGTAGGAAACTTGTTTAGTAAGTAAATAATAGTGTTGACTACCTCTACCCAAAACTTCTTTGGCATGTTCTTTTCAAAAAATAGACACTTGGTCATTCCAACTATAGTTTTATTTTTCCTCTCACTTGCCCCATATTTTTAAAGATTGTATGTGACTATGAATTGGTGATGGATCCTAGCATCTTGACACAATTTATAAACTTAATAGATGTGTACTTAGTACTATTATCTAATATTATCATTTTCAACTTGTAACTAGTTTGATTTTCAATCCATAATTTGAACTTTAAGAAAATATCAAGCACCTTTGACTTAAGTTTCATAAAATAAACCTAGGAAATTTTGATGTAGTCATCTATGAAGGAATGCTTATGGTACCATGCACATCAGTGTGTATGAGCTCCAACCTCTAAGTAGCTCTCTTTGCCTAGTTGGCAAGAAATTGTAACCTACTTTGCTTTTCAAACTAACAAGATTTACAAACTTAAGGAGACTTAATTATAGCATAAATATCTAATGCTAAATACTTTTCATATATATGGCTTAATGATGAATAATTAAAATGCCCCAACCTTTTATGCCATAAGGTTTAGTCATGGACAATATGTATAAAAGCTTTACAATGCATGAGATTCCTATGAATCATAAAGCTCTTGTTCTTCATTTCCAAAGTTAACAACTTATGGTTTCGAGAATTAACAATTTAATAAAATTTGTCTTAAAAGTGTAGTTTATATCCCTTTTCTAACAATTGTCCAATAATGGGAAAATTTTGGTTAATACCAAGAACATAAAGAACTTCAAGTATAAGTTTAATACTTGTTATTGTCATAATAACTATAGAGTCTTTTCCTTTTACATTGATGAAATTTACATTGCCTACCCTTACTCTAGACTTGTATGATTAATCTAATGTTTTAAACTTTTCCACATCATTTGACATGTGGTAAGTACAACCATTATCTATCAATTAATTCTTAGCACTACTCCTCTAGCCATAAGACCCAAATTCTTGTAGATTCTACATTATACATTTAGTCTAACTAGCATTACTTCTTAACATGAGTTCTCCTTTTATAGTGCTTGCAAAAGGATATGCTTTCTTTTTTTTTTTTTTCCCATCTTCACTACTTTTTGTTTCATCTTTCTATTTCTTTCTTATCATCACTTTGCCTTTTTAAGTGTGAAGTCAGCTTGTCTATGCTTCTTGCCATTAGAGCACACTAGAGCAACTTCCAAGGAGTCACTATATCTGAAAGCCCTTCTTAATTCCAAAGCTTGTAAGGCATTAACTAGCTTGGCAAGTGTAAATTTGCTTAGGTCATCAAAGTTTTCCAAAGATGAGATTTCAAACTCATACTTCTCTAGCAATCAAAATAAGACCTTTTCCTTTATCCTTTATTTAGTTTAGTCCTCTACCAACAAACTAATCTCATTGATAGTCTTTATAAGTTTGTCTACAAACTCTTTAACAAACTCAATGTCTTTCATTATGAGAGACAACTCAAACTCTCACCTCAAGTTTAGGATTGTAATGCTTTTGGTCATTGCTATGAAACTCATCCTTTAGCTTTTCCCAAGCTTCTTTTACACTCTCATATGACATTATTATGGTGAAACCAAAATGAATACATGTTAGAGTTTTGCATAATTTAGTTGTTTCCTTACTATGATGCTTAAGTTAAGTTATAATGGGATTATTAAAAAGTGCTAGACTTCATCTCCATTCTTAATTATATTTTAGAGATCAAGAGACCTTAGATAGGCCTTCATCTTAATAGTCCATGTAGAATAGTTCTCACCAAAAAATATTGGTGGAGCCAAGGTTGGAAATGAACTCTTAGATACCATTTTAGTTTTTTAAGTGTTTTAGGTCTATTAGGAAGGTTTTCTCTTTGGTTTTTTCTTTGCCCTAAAACACTAAAACATTGGTTTTGTAAGATCAAAGTGACTCCAGTACCACTATTTAAAGGAGAAGGTTACAACCTTGCTATAGACAATGACAAGAGAAGAAAGGAAAGAAGATGAAGATTAGCATATTACAACAAAAAACACTAAAAATTTCATAGTTGTAATTTTCCTGTAGCTTCATTGTAAATCAAATTTCCCAATAAAGGGTCATTAAATTGAAATTCAAATTATTATTTTGTAATCGAAACTACATGATTAAATTAATTACCTTAGCAAAAAGATTGTTAGAAATCAAATAGATGTTTATCAAGTTAACACATTGTTGTATAGATATTTTAAAATTTTGATATAGATTGGTAGCTTACTAAATATGATCTATATGTGAAAATATATTTTTAAAGTTGAAAGAAAACTAATGAAAAGTTTATGTTATGACACTTAATTTTAGAAATATCTAATTATTTGATTTAAATTTTAATATTTTAGTAGATTCTCACAATTTATAATATTTAATATTAACTTATGAGTTACTTCATAGTCTTTTTTAATATTTTAATAAAATTAAAGTTTCAAATTTTCAACATATATCTTGTTTACTTAATTACAATTTAAGATGTATTATAATTTATTTAATTAATATTAATCATTTTTCACATATTCCAAAAATTTGCATAACATAAATACTTGTAATTAGGGAAAATAAAAAAAATTTGAAAAAATAATTTAAAATTCCTCTTTTGTTTTATGTTTTTTAGAGCAAAAAGAAATCTCCAAATTTACTTTTATTTCTCAAAAAACAATATAACTCATAATTTAAGTCTTCTTTTTTCATTTTGCCCATTTAAATAAAATACAAGTAAAAATACATTTTTCAATAAATACAATAAATTTATGCATCATATGGTTTAATACAAATGTCTAAATATATATTATCAAAACTGAGAGAAAACTGATGAAATGATTTTGTAGTAATATTTGCTTAATTTTAAAAATATTTAAGTACTTAATTTAATTTTAAATTTTATTGGCAAATTCTCTTGTATTGTTTTATTTGAAATCAACTTAATAGTTAGTTTATAATTTTTCTTAGTATTTCAATAAAATTAGAATTTCAACATATATTTAATTTACTCAATCACAGTGAAAAGCAACACATGTGTATTCACGTAAGAACACTGTGTAGGAGACCAAAGCTTTAGCCTAATGGTCAAAGTAGAGGCTTCATACCCAAAAATCCTAGGTATAAAAACCATTGTAGCACAAGAATTTTTTGAAATTTTGAATGAAAACAAAGGTGTGAGAAGGAAAGGAAAAACAAGAATGTCTTAGCAATGGGATGTCTTACAAATTTGAACACAAAAGTAAGGGAGCATTAGTTTAATGAGGCTAACACTATCTTCTTATGATATCAAATTTTTTTTTCTCTAAAAAGAGTCTTCTTACTATTATCATTTCCTCCACATATGTAGATCCAAAATTTAAACTATAGATCCCTTCATTTTCAAATTACCCAATTAGAAAAATAAACCAAAATGAAAATTCTACCTTGTATAAATCAATAACATTTTAAACAAATTTGTGTTCTTAACAAGGGTGGAAAAAATGAAGAAAATAAATGAAAAGGTTTACTATAACTGATAGTTAATTCTTACATCTTGTTCATCTAAAAAATTAACAAAGAAAGTACTACAATGCGAATATACATATCAATATGAAAGAAAACAATGGAAAAAAAATATTTAATTTATATCTTTCCTAATTCTTATAGTACTTTATATGTGTTACAACATAATTTTTTTTTATGAAAAATATTTGGAGGCATGTTTCTCTTAGATCTCCCTTTGGGAAATTTTTTATCAAGGTTAATGTATGGTGATGTCATAATGACCATTTGTTAGTGGTCAACATCACTCTTATTGATAATTTTTTCAATTCATGAAAGAATTATAACTCAAATTATTTTCTCTATTTATAAAAATAGAAATAATAATTTTATGACAAAGAATATGGACGAGGGAATGAGATCATTTGTGTTAAGAAAAAGAAAAATTATACAAGGTAAAAAAAATCTTACACACATGAGATGTAAATGCAATGGAAAAGAACATATGTAAATAGTTTTATTGCTTATTTTCTAAATAATGGATGATATTATAATTTGGTTGAGGGCAACTTGGCCCAATTATTACCCAGCAATGCAAGTCATGGCCTTTTCGTTTGAAACTAGATTAGATTGGCACCACACCAATGGAAATTTTGATGATCTAGTTTACTTTCAAGTAGGCAATGGCTGACATGCTTTCTTGAACTGAAAAGAAAATGGGAACGTATGGACAAACTGCTTTTTGCAATTGTTATTATGACAGTCATTGCTATGATTCCCACTTTAAAGATGGAATGCACCTAGAGAAGGGTGAACGTGGGACTTTGTTCCTAATTTATGCCATTCTCTGTTTGCCTATGCCACTAGACAAATTATGGGAGTTTCTCATATTTTATGTTCATACAACTTACCGTTCATTTAGTTTGGTTTTCTGAATATATATCCTAAACATTTTGTCCATATAATACTCACGTAAAGGAGATGAGTGCAACTTTGTCTATAATTTTTTGATCTTCCAAAAGAAAAATGAAAAACAAAAGGTTAGTTAATGAGAATACCTACTGCAGGTGGTTCTTTTCCACACCTCGCAATGCACTGAGGAATACAGGCCTCAGAAAATGCACCGGAACATCCAATGATACAATTTTGCACACAACTTAAGGCTTGCACTTCAGTTGTGGATTGTATGAGCATGATTGTAAGTGCCAAAGCCAAAAGTCTCCCTATTACAATATTGCTAGCCATGTGTACCTAATGCTTGCTTTAGTTTCTTGTCATTGTTATTTTTTTGACATCCTTTCATTTGCTATATATATGTTTAGGAAATGGTGCCTAAACACTTTTGAAGGGCATTAAATGTTTCTAGTTTAATTAATGTGTCATTTAGTGAGACAAAAAAATCTAAGGAGTTTACTCATATTTATTTTGAAAAATTGATTATTAAAAGTTATAAAGTAATTTAAACATAAAAATAAAATTAAGGTTAAAGATAACTGATTTTGTATTTTTTTTAACCTTTAAAAGATCTGAATCTTAATGTATGATTAGGACTAGTTGTAAGGTCTATCTATCTAATTTTTGGACTTTGTAAAATTTACTTCTATATTCTTTTTCCCTCAACTCTTTTCACTTTATTAATCTTTATTTTTTTTTATTGGTAGAGGGAGAGGAATACATGATCCCAAGATTTGTCAAATGATATACACTTTATATAAGTATCATATCCTAAATCTTTTGACATGAAACGTTTGGTCTCTTACCATTTTATATCTTATATGCCATCTTGTCAACAGATTTGGACAAAAAGTCTATGAAGAAGGTAAGTAGTAGTCTCAAGGGCATAAACCCAAAAAGATAAAGGAATGTCAAGTTGATACTTTAAGGATCAAATCATAATTAATAGGGTTATATTTCCTCTTTTAGAAACACGATTATGTTGTGGTGTTTGAGTAAATGTCCATTGAGAGAAAAACAGATTCTCTTTCAAGTAACCACCAAATGCTTAGCTTAAGTATTCACCTCTTTAATCTAATCATAGGATTTTAATACTTCTACTAGTTTGTTTCTCTACTTCATTTCTTGATTCTTTGAATTCTTCAAAATATTCAAATTTGTATTTCATTAAATACACATAACCATACTTGACTGATTATTTGTGAATGTAATGAAATAAGACAAACCACCCCTTGCATGTGTTGCCTAGGACCAAATACATCTATATGTATGAATCCTCATAACTCATTAACACATTCTCTTTTCATTTCTAAAGAAGTCTCAATTATTTTATCCAATAAACAAGATTCATATATTTTATATGACTTATAATCAAATAGATCCATGTAACAATTATTATATAACTTAACCTTCCTTAATCAAGCTTATTAAAAAAAATTCATATAAATATTAGATCTATAATAAGCATAATTTTTCTCGAAAAAAACAACCTTTATCATTTAGTGTAAAATTAAATTAATTTAAAGTTAGACTAGAAATGGAAATGATGTTTTCAAAAAGTATAGAGACATATAACAATTCTTTAGCTCTATTACTAGTCTAGAAAGAAAAAATAAGCTATAAGTTCTAATGGCTAATGCAACAACTCTTGCTTTATTTGCAAATCATAGGTCTACCTCACATTTCTTAACAACCATCTACTTCTAATGATTTCCTACATATTTCTGCAAATTTGAGAACCATATCCAAGTAATAAAAACAAAAGTAGAAAGATTTATCTCAATCATAAACATACCTAATCCAAAGGCTTCACCAAGCTTCTTCACCTTTAGTCTAGCAAGATAAATCTTGCAATTCCTTTTTTTGTGGCCTTCTTTACCACAATGATGGCAAGTGCTCTTGCTCTTGACCTTTTCATATCACCACTTGATTCAAATGCCTTGGTTTCTTAAGCCTTTCCTTTTTTTTTGTTCTCCTTCTTAGGCCTTGCTTTTCACATTGGAAGAATCCATGAAAAGAAAATGAGTCTTCTCTTTCTTAAGAGTTTGCTTTGTAGTTTTAAGCATATTCAATAATTTAACTAATGTAACTTCCAATTTGTTCATATAGAAGTTCACAATAAACTTTGAACAAACCTCAGGTAGAGACTATAGGATCAGGTCAACACTTAACTTTGAATTCATGATAAGACCCAATCAGCCCAATTTCTCAATGTAGCTAATCTTCATAATATTAGCATTCATTGAAGATCCTTCTACCATCTTACATTAGAACAATTCCTTTAAGATCTCATATCTTTTTGTCCTAGTTTCTATATCAAACAAATTTTTGAGATGCAGACTTTATTGTGGAGGCATTCATGATATTCTCATGTTACCTTTGAAGTTCAAGAGACAAACTAGCTAACATCACACATGTAGCATGATCATCATCATCCTTATGCTAAATATATGCCTCCACTTCTTCCTCATCACCAAGAGTAAGAAGATCCTTATTAGGACATAGAACTTCTTTCCTTACTTGAGAACAATTCCCAAGATTTTATACTAGACTAAAACATTTGGTCCAATTAGTTTGTTCACATCAACTATGCTTTGCATATATGGACAAATTATTACTTATTTTGATCTAGCAACCAATATATAAAAGGAGAGTGAGTATTAATTTCTTGCATACATACCAAAATTAGATCAGGTCTTTAATCTTTATTTTAGTTACTCCCACTTTTTTATTTAAATCAATAAATCTCTACGTTGACTTAAAAGATCTTACTCTAAAATTTTCTAGTGGGTCAAGATCCCATTTAATTTATTTCATCTTGAGATAATCTAACAACAATCAAATAAAAAATAATTAGGTAGATAACATAACTTATCAATTACATCACATGTGACTCTTATATCAATTAAATGACAACTCATTGTCTAAACAAATCACATATGATGCACCTAACCATTGTCTCTAAATTTATGTGATCATGAGATAACTCACCAAAATCACACAATTATAGTTAATTAGGACCCATTAATTATAATATCAAACATATTTAAGTTAAGGAGGCATTTGGCTAACCTAACAAACCTTCTTTAAACAAAACTCTAGTTTCTCTATAATAATAAAAGCCAACTCACCATATTCTTATCATGCACTTAATATTTGAGTTGTGGAATTTAGTAAATTATAGTTATCCCATGCATTAGCGTCACAATTATAATAAATATTGCATATATAGCATACAATCCTTATATGATATTCTAATATGCATGATTATAAGCTCTACTATGTTATCTTCCTTAAGCTATTCAGGAAGTGAAATGGTTAAATCCTAAAGGATTGCAAATTAGTCTTCTAAAGCCCTTTTTTTTAATTAAATTAAATGTAAAGAAAACTAAGGAAAATAGCATCAAGTAGAAAAGAATAAGTTCTTATGGCAATTATATCTTTTCTTTTCCTTTTTTTCCTTCCTTTTTGGAAAGAAGGGAAGTTACATGGAAAGTCTAGTTTAGCTCTTAGCTTTATCTCAACCAATATCCTACTCAAGGGAGTGGAGCAAACTACTTATTATTGTGTTGCCCTAACCTAATGGAGGGCATTTGGTAAAGAGCATTATTTTGAAGGAGGGAAAGCAAGGTTGACAAGCCACTTTGAGGAGGTAACTAGATTGGATTGCTTGATGGACATTTTACATGACATAAGAAATTTTACTTAAGGTCCATTGCTAATAGAGGTTGCTTACTCTCCCTAATAATGAAGGAAAAGGGTGGGTGTTAGTTCATACTGATGGTGGGTCTCATTAGATCTATGTTAATTATCAGAAACATGACTAGTTACATCCAAGTATAGCCAAATTAAGTTGAGATGGGATGGACAAGCAAAGACTGCAGCATAAATACCATAGAAAATTGAAGAAAACCCACCCCTTGTAGCCAACATAGAAAGATACATATAAAGAAAGGATTGATTCAACAAATGTCTTAAAATTATCTTCAATAAGTAATATGGAATTTGATTACATGCTAATTCCTTTGTCCCTTCAGCTAGGAACACAAAGAAATCATAACTAAAAGTATTTACTTCCCTTACTCTTTTGCTCCTCATCAATTTCATTTTTGTTTGCTAAAGCATCATTTTCATTATCAAGAAATTGTTTCTATTTTGGAATGTTAGAAACTAAGATGAATTTATTTTCATCAAAAATAGCATTTATCAATTTAATGATTATTTTAATAGATATTAGGATATTAAGCTCTATGACAATTAATTGATAAGTCTTATTGTTGTGAACATATCCTTAAAAGATGGACTCAACTCCCTTTTGAGCCAACTTTTTCAAATTTAATTAAGGAAACCTAATAGTTGCTCTACAAAACCAAATTCTTAAATAACAAGGTTAGGCTTTCTTTTATTCAATAACTTATATGGGGTTGTTTTGTTACTTTTTGGTTGGATCAATATTTAAAATATGGAATGTTGTATGTTATCCCTCACCCCAAAATCCCTCATTCAAGGTAGAATTTCATTACATGACATTGATCATTTCTATTGACATCCAAGTATCATAATATTTTGCTCCCTTCTTAAATAGCAAGTATTTGATGAAAAATTCATTTTGCAATTTAATTTTAGTTTTGTACAAACTGAATCTTTCATGAGATTTATTTTTAGTTTTCATTAATTAAGCATAGAAATTGTTTAAGTATTTATCAATGACTATTACAAATATGTCCTCCTCCTCGTATTAGTGTGTTGTGCAAACAAATCACACACATCACTATAAATCAATGTTAACATGTTTAAAGATCTTCAACTGCTTGGAAATAGAATTCTAATTATTTTTGTTAGCTTACAAATTATGAATTTGTTTTTAGATTTATCAAAGTATGGCAACAAGTTCAATTTAACCATATCATGCAATCTTTTAAAGTTTATATGTCTTAACCTATTATGTCATACAAAAGAATGCTTAGCAATATAAGCATAAAATTAACATTATTATAAAAATAACCATTTCCCATAAACACACTTCATTTGGAAGGATAAAGTTGACGGTCTTAAATACAAGTTTGAATCTAAGTTTGTTTAAAAGACTATGTAATATCATATTTTTCTTAACTTCTAGAATATAAAATATATTAGTAAAATTGATAACTCTTTTAGAAGTGAATTGCATTTCTACCTCTTTAATTTGTATGACAAAAACTATAGTGGAATTTCACATGTACATAATAATACCACCCTTTATTGGTTTCATAGCTTCAAAGTAACTTTTGTTCTGACAAACCTGTTGAGCAACATTAGAATCAATCAATTAAGTAACATCATCCTCAAATGAATTGAACTTTTTGATCATAGGAATCATTTTTTCATTTGTTACTCTAAAGGGGAACTATTTCTTTTCCTTTCTTTTTTTCTTCTAAAGATGATACTCATATTTGTTGTGCCCTTTTTTGTGACAAAAATGACATTTTCCCTTTTTATATTTTCCTTTTTTTTTTCCCTTGTGTTATTATTAGATTAATTCTTTCTCTTGTTAGTGGACTCACTTAATTGTGTTTTCTTAATCACATGCAACTTTAAAACATGAGAGTCATGCTTATTGTTTCCATCTTATATGCAAAATTTTTTAACTACATGGAGATGGTTAGCAAGAATTTCAAGGGATATATTTTTTTTCTTATATTTTAGGCTTCTTTTGAAAATATTTACAAAAGTGGCAATTTATCAATAAGGAATTCACAATTACAATTTCAGTTATAGACATTTTGTATTATGAAAGATGATTTAGAATCCCTTAAAGTTTAACAAATTAATCTATTGCTGGCCTACCATTAGTCATCTTAAAATTATTAAATTTTGATGCCAAAAATTTCTTACCAGTTACATCCTTTTGTATTTACTTTGTCTCCAATTTTTCCCATAAACTAGTCTCTAAAGTCATCCTTGACAACAAGTGGCCACTACCATTAGCTACCACCTCCTCTTTCCTTCCTTTCCCTCCTCTTTCAAATCATCCAAGTACATGTAAAACATTCAAAAAAAAAAGAAAATTAATAAAACATAAAAAGAGTAAAAAGGTTAAAAAATTCAAAAAAAAAAAGATTGACTTAATCAAACCCTATTAATTTAAACTAGTTAACTCCCTTCCACTCACTCTTATCTGAACTTGTAACCTATGAACTTAAGTTGGAATTAATACTTTAAGCCTTCTCAAAAATGCAAACATGACTTGAACTAAACACACTCCCCACAAAAATCAAACATAAAATTTCTCACCAAGCACCATTCTTTGTATAAGTCAAGCCTATATACGAATCAACAAAAATCTTTGGTAACAATGGCATGTTTTTTCAAACTCTTATCATAAGCAACAAGAACTTATTCTTTCAAATCTTTTCTTTCTTATTTTGGGTCCAAACAATAAAACTCCAAAAAAAGAGAAATCAAGAATTTCTTTAAGAAAACTAAAAGTAACAAAACAACAAAAGTTAAGATTTTTTTAAAACAAAAAAAAATTAGAGATTAATGCCTCCATTATTTATTAGAGTAGATCTAAACCCTAGGCCTTTATTTTCTTTTCTCTTTTCCTTTGAAGACTAGCAAAAGAAAGATAATAATTTTTTTTTTTTAAAAAAAAAGCCTACTTTCAAAAATATATAACCCACACCTTCCCTTAATCATTTTTTCAAAAATTATCAAGGAATATGAAGTTCCCGACTTCTCCCTAGGATCTACTAGTTCATGATACTGAGAGGGGGGTGAATCAGTATCACCACAATTCGCAATTCGCAGGTAAGTGAACAACTTCAACCTCTTCTTAAAAGCAAACTCTTTCTCAGACTCGACTAAGGTAGATCTATTGCTACCTACTAATCACAATAGTCCCCAAAGTCACCTTTCAAACACCTTGCCTAGCAGACAATACGGATGTTCTTATTTAGATCTTTGTTAGGTTATGAGTTGGCTGATACTTCAGCTGCATTCACAAGTCAATTCAAAACACAGAATGTAAAGCAAATTAAGGACACACGAGATTTACGTGGTTCCGTCAACGTGACGTACATCCACGGTGGTAGGGACTCTCCCTTACCGAGACTATCCACTATACTTGAGAATTCAGGTTACAATGGATGTCTTTGATTCTCTGCTCCTTTCACTATTGCAATTACTAAGCAAGTACAATACAAAGAGTGTCACTTACTGTGTCTACTCTTCTTCTAACTTGTCTTGCCTCTGTTGAATTGAAAGGCTGCTCCACTGCTGCTTAGAAGTTCACCACAACGCTTTTTAACATCTCTTGAAGAAGTCTAGAAATACGTTGAGTTCAATGCTTCGCCGAATTCCTTCTCTACGTTGTATCACACAACTCCTGCTTTTACCGTCTCATGGTCTCACCCGTCTCCTTGCCCCACAATCTCACTGTCTCATGGCTCGCCTGTCCGTTTCTCTCTCTCTTGCTGTCCAGTCGGATTTCTCTCTCTTCTCGACGGATTTCTCTCTCTTCTCGCCGGATTTCTCTCTCTTCCTGCCAGATTTGTCTCACCGTCTGCCGGATTTGTCACCGTCGATCGGATCCCAGTTCTGCCAGATCTCTCACCGTCGACCGGATCTCCTTCTGCCGGATCTCTCACCGTCCCAGCCGGCTCTCTCTCACGCCGTCGCCGGATCTCCTCTGTCCCAGCCGGATCTCCTTCTGCTGTCGCCGGATCTCCTCTGTCCCTGCCGGATCTCCTTCTGCTGTCGCCGGATCTCCTCTGTCCCTGCCGGATCTCCTTCTGCTGTTGCCGGATCTCCTCTGTTCCGGTTGTCTCCTCTTTCTCTCTCGACGGTTGTTCTTTGTTGCCGTCGGTATCTCTCTCTTCTATGGCCGTCTGATTTCTTCTTCCACCGGTCTGCTTTTCTTCGTCCTGCCGTCCAGCCCCGTCTAGCCGTAACCGGTTTTCTCTCCCGTCGGGTTTCTCGCCTGTATGCAGCATCGTATCTTCTCAAGTTGGAGACATATACTGGCCTTCTCCACCAACAGTTACTCGCCTTATGACCCCAAACTCCACAATAAAGGCAATAACCTTGAAACTGTCTCTTCTTGGGTCTGATCACAGTTTGTCTTCTTCTGTTCATCACTTGCTGTGTAGGCAAAGTAGCTGGCTTCTTTACTTGTGTGACTTTCATTTCAGTCACCTTCTTCTGTTCAACCGTAGCCCTCTGCTGGCTGACTTTCTTTTCGTCCTTCTTGTTTGCCACCCTAGGTTGCTTCTTCAGATCTTCTTTAGTTTCAGCTATCTTCTTCTGAGTCACAACCTTCTCTTTTAACTTCTGCGGCACATTCTCATTTTCTTTAACCAATGCAGTCTCAGATTGCTGCACTTTCTCTACATTTTTCTCTCCTTTTCCAGAACTTGTTTCTCCTATCATTTTAAGCTTCTGCAGTTCTCTTTGCTGCTTTTGAGTTGTTGCTGAAGTCTCAGCAACTCTTTCTCCATTTCTTCAATTTTTGAGGCCCTTGAGCTAAGCTCTACTGTAAGGTCTTCACATATTTTGATCTGTTCCTCAAATCTTCTCTTCAAATCAATATGCTCAGCCCTTATTTCACCGTTTTGACTTTCAGCTTCCTCAGACTTTGCTTCAACTTGTTTTATATGGGCCTCCAACCTTCTTATGGTTCTGCCCCTTCTGATTATCTCCTTTGAAGCTGCTTCCAGCTCAGCTTCAAGATCTGGCTCTTCTTCATCAACTTCCTCTTCCTCTTCAGAGGTTGAGCTACCACTTTGTGCTGATGCCATAAAGACATACTCATCTGATGAGTCTTCATCTTCCTCCTCATCAGCTTCTTTTGTCTGACTCACATAACTCTTGAATGAGCCTCTCGTCTTCCTCTGTGGGTTGACAATCTTCTTATTGGACTTCTTTGATTTGAATGATGATCTTCTCCATCTTGAATTCTGCTCATCGTCACCATCCTCATCTTCATCATCAAGTTTCACTTTGCACCGAGAAGCGAAGTGTCCAGTTTTCCCATATCGATAACATCTCAAGGACAACTGTCCTTTTCCCTTCTTAGACCCCCTTTTGAGTTTCCTTGTGAAGTAAGCCAATACTTCACCTTCACTTTCTCCTTCATCATCATCATTATCCTCACTGGATGATTCTTCTTTTTCTTTTATCTTCAAGTGTTTCATAGCTTTGAAAGCTGCCTCCTTTGATATGCTTGACGTTGAGGAGCTCTCAGTCGACTTTATTCTCATCTCATATGCAACGAGATTGCACTGAAGATCATGCAGAGACATAAAGTTGAGATCTCTACTCTCCTCTATGGCTGCCACCTTTGAAGCAAACCTCTCAGGCAAAATTCTCAGAATTTTCTTCACAATCGATGAGTCCTTCTTGTTCTTTCCATGACTTCTCAAGTCATTTACAGCGTCAATAACCCTGGTGAAGAACTCTTGAACTGTCTCATTCTTCTGCATTCTGAGAGATTCATATCTCTCCTTGAACACTTGAAGCTTAGCCTCCTTCATTCTGCCATCACCTTCATAAACTTTCTGCAATCTGTCCCATATCTCCTTGGCAGATTTGCAGTCCATAACTTTAGCATACTCAGCATCTATTAATGCTGAAATGATGACATTTGAGGCCTTCCCATTTATCTCGAATTGCTTTAACTCCTCTAGGGTTAGGTCTTTACCTTCTTCCGGAGCCACAAAAAACCTGTACGCATTTCACCACGTTCATGCCCATGGTTGCAAATACCACTTGCATTCTTGCTCTCCACATATGATAGTTGGTTCCATTGAAGATTGGAACCTTCTTGCTGTAAGTGGTGCTAGTGCTGGTACCGGCTTCCATTTCTCAGTATGCTGAACAAGTCAAACTTTTAGATCCCTTCAAAGTAGTACACCAAGCTGTTAAGCTTCAAACTGGTGAACCTATGCTCTGATACCAATTGAAGTTCCCGACTTCTCCCTAGGATCTATTAGTTCATGATACTGAGAGGGGGGGTGAATCAGTATCACCACAATTCGCAATTCGCAGGTAAGTGAACAACTTTAACCTCTTCTTAAAAGCAAACTCTTTCTCAGACTCGACTAAGGTAGATCTATTGCTACCTACTAATCACAATAGTCCCCAAAGTCACCTTTCAGACACCTTGCCTAGCAGACAATACGGATGTTCTTATTTAGGTCTTCGTTAGGTTATGAGTTGGCTGATACTTCAGCTGCATTCACAAGTCAATTCAAAACACAGAATGTAAAGCAAATTAAGGACACACGAGATTTACGTGGTTCCGTCAACGTGACGTACATCCACGGTGGTAGGGACTCTCCCTTACCGAGACTATCCACTATACTTGAGAATTCAGGTTACAATGGATGTCTTTGATTCTCTGCTCCTTTCACTATTGCAATTACTAAGCAAGTACAATACAAAGAGTGTCACTTACTGTGTCTACCCTTCTTCTAACTTGTCTTGCCTCTGTTGAATTGAAAGGCTGCTCCATTGCTGCTTAGAAGTTCACCACAACACTTTTTAACCTCTCTTGAAGAAGTCTGGAAATACGTTGAGTTCAATGCTTCGCCGAATTCCTTCTCTACGTTGTATCACACAACTCCTGCTTTTACCGTCTCACGGTCTCACCCGTCTCCTTGCCCCACAATCTCACTGTCTCACGGCTCGCCTGTCCGTTTCTCTCTCTCTTGCTATCCAGTCGGATTTCTCTCTCTTCTCGACGGATTTCTCTCTCTTCTCGCCGGATTTCTCTCTCTTCCTGCCAGATTTGTCTCACCGTCTGCCGGATTTGTCACCGTCGATCGGATCCCAGTTCTGCCGGATCTCTCACTGTCGACCGGATCTCCTTCTGCCGGATCTCTCACCGTCCCAGCCGGCTCTCTCTCACGCCGTCACCGGATCTCCTCTGTCCCAGCCGGATCTCCTCTGTCCCTGCCGGATCTCCTTCTGCTGTCGCCGGATCTCCTCTGTTCCAGTTGTCTCCTCTTTCTCTCTCGACGGTTGTTCTTTGTTGTCGTCGGTATCTCTCTCTTCTATGGCCGTCTGATTTCTTCTTCCGCCGGTCTGCTTTTCTTCGTCCTGCCGTCCAGCCCCGTCTAGCCGTAACCGGTTTTCTCTCCCGTCGGGTTTCTCTTCTTTTTCTGTCAAGCTTACTGTTCACGACGGCTACTGTTCACGAGGTCACTGTTCACAACGCTACTGTTCACTCGATTCGTCCGTCAGCTGCACTTTTTACTCTTTTCATCCTTGCCGGTGGTGTTCTTGTGTGTAGGCTTTGGTATTCTCTTTGATTAGTCGGTTGTTTAGGTTTTGCTGAATGCTCAATATTGCCGACTCGCCCTGTTCTTTGTCTTCCAAGACCATTATATACTCTACTCCATGAAACCCTAATAGGGTTTACGCGGCGATTTTACGTTCTTGCCCTTCCGTATGGTTTTACCTTTTTGCCCTTCTATGTGGGTTTACTTTCTTGCACACGTAAACCTAGTTGACAACAATTACAACCTATACAAGGCTGTGGGAACAACAGAATATAAAAATTCAAACATAATAAAAATCAATAAATTATAGGAATAAATAGGAGTCCAAGGCCTTCTTTACTTTTAATGCCTTGTCTAAGATGAGATCTTGCCTTTAAGGCTCCAAATTAGACCATAAGCTCTTGGATTCAACACAAAAATGCCCTTCCTCCCTAGAACTTGTAGAGAGAAATGAGTTAGCACTAAGATTTTCTTTGGGTGTTCTTAAGGTTAGATTGTCTTGATGTTTTCTTGTATGAAATGTAAATGGGTTATTATATAATTTTATTTTTAATTTTGAATGATATGTTAAATCTAATCTAACCTTTCAAAAGTAACAATTTAAGAGACTAAAAATTTTTATAACAATTCCAGCTAACCATTAATCCAAATTATAAAAAAAACATTTATGTTGCTAATAAGGCACACTGATAAGAGAAGGAAGCTGAGGTGTACTAAAAACAACAATAACAAAGCACCACATCTCAATTGGGCCATGCCAAAACCCAAATCTACTTGAAATCTAAGTGGTAATAACCCATTAACCTATTATGAAGAATAATTTGATGAAAAAAAAAATCAAGAAAACATTAAAACATGTAATTTTGAAAAGGAAATTTAATTAAACAAAAAAGATAAACCTAATTAATTAAAAATAAAATTAAAATTACAATATAAATAAACAAAATAAAAGACCCTAGTTAGTTTCTCTCTATAGGAAAATATTTTTTGAAAATAAGAATAAATAGTCATTCATGACAATAAAAGAGAGAAAATTCTTGAGTAAGATAGTGAGTGATTGAAACAAAAAAAATGTGAGAGAGACAATTGTTTTGAGGACTATATGATCGATGAAAGTTGAAAGAGAGCAAAGAGCAATAAGAGATAATTACTTTCTTAAGACCATTTCAAAGACAGTGATAACCCACACTTTTCTTAAGCCTTTTTATTTGAGTTTTAGAATTTAAAGAGTATAAAATTTAATTAATGGGTTGAAGAGATTAGGGTTAATTAGATTATTAATTTTAATTTTAAGTAATGGGTTAATGGGATTAAGCTTAACTGGGTTAGGATTTTTGTTTAAAAATACCAATTATTGGTTAATTTGTAATGACCCAAGCCATATTAATTGTTATTATAATTCTCTTTTTCTAATTTTTTACTTTTTTATTCTATTCCCTATCTCAATTTCATTAGTTTGCAGCTATCCTATTCTTTGCAATTCTAGATTTGTTTCCTTATACAATCATTTTATCAAAGATTTTGTTACAAGGGATAAAAAATCATTTATGGTTGAAGGAAGTTGACTAATTAATATTTATAGTGGAATAGGTTTATGGAATAAATAATTTCTATTTATAATGAACTAGGCTATAGCTTTGTCACTTCCTAATTGTTTGTTAATTAAATGTAACTTGTTATCCATGTATGCAACATTTGGTTATTTGGAAATCATACATAGTTTATTAACCCTTAATATAATTACTTATGGTGGATATTGATTACTATAAAGTTTCATCTTAATGGGACCTTGATGTTGCAACCTAAACTACATATGAATGGGAAGAAGTCAAGGTCATTAAAGCCAACATAAAAGATACCTTATTGATGCTTAGCTTAGATGCAATAATAAAAAGTCATGGATACAATAACATACTTAACTATCTGCTAGTTGACTGTATGTATAAGTTCCTTAACTAATCATATGAGTTTATGAAGTATCTTAGTAAAACAAGTGACAAGCAATGTTTGATATGCTGAATTAGATGGTTGACATGAGATCATGTTGTAGATATGAATGTTTTACATGAGGTTGATGAACTTGTATTTGCCATTGTTGAGGATATTCCACATGTAAGTGGTGTTGAGCTAAAAGAGCTTGATGGTGGAACTAAGAATGTGTGGAAAAGTGTTGAGTATGTGCAAAATGAAGTTGAGGGTGCAAATTGTCTTATTGATGGAATTGTGACACAATCTTCTATTTATAATATAATTGGTGAATAGTAGGGTCATTAGTTAAGTCAAATAGCTTGTCATGAACAATAGTGTACAAAAGATACTAACATTGCAAAACAGCATGAACAACATTTTTAAATTGCTACTATACTTGAACAACACATTGTGAGTACATATGCCAATAATAGGTCTCTTTTAGCTTGATTAAGAATTAATTGCTTGTTCTAAACCCTTGATTAACAACTTTGTATTACAATTTTAGATGTCTTTATATCATCCCAAAACATTAGTGTTTAGTGCCAACTAAGTCCTAACAACTGTTGTACAAACTCATGGACAAAAAGTAGCCACTTTAGTTAGATCAGATATTGTGTAGCACACTAATATGCATAATGAAAGCACTAGGTAACAATTATCTAAAGACCTTAACAAAATTGTGATGTTAAGCTAGCAATTAGTTAATACTTTTGCAACAATTAAGGATTGTACTTTTGAAATAATTAAGGATTGTATCTTTGAAATAATTAGGAATTATGATGCATTAGACATAGCATACGCTTGCTTTATTTTGTGATAGTGTAGCCATTCAACACACATTAAGCTATGATTTCAAAGGGTGTTTATGAATTCAATATTTATAATGTTAGACTATGCCAATGAAGGATCTATTACCTATTATAACACTTATTTTATGGTTTGTTATCTAATAAATTTTTTTTTTTTTTTTGGTTTAGCTTAATAGTTCAATTATTTAAAGACTGTCACCCTTCCCAATACCCATAAAAGGAAAGCCAACAAGATACTTTCCCATCCTAATTTTCATTATCCAACTAGAAAAATAAAAAAGATAAAAAACACAAAAAAAAAAGTTATAAATCATGAATTCATATATTAAAACCTCTTTTCTTATATGATAAAGAGTGGAAATTTTCCTTTCAATAATGTAATGGTTGGAACTTAATCTAAAATATCCATTATTGTAGCCTCTCATTTATATTGACCATTGTGGACATTTGTGCCAAAAATTAAAACCTCCTTGAAATTCTAATGGTTAAAATAATCAATAGTTTAGTTCACTTATGATCAACAAACAACCATTATCCACATTTGAACCAATTGAGTTAACATTTACAATTATAAAAGTAGATAACAAATGTGTCATACACTTGCTAACCTTACAGTAATAGAAACACTACAACAAAAACATGATGTTGCCCTTTCACCGAAATTAAAACACAACACAATGTTAATCAAAGGAACATAAGTAAATAGTATACAACCACATAACACTAGTTTATATTATATTCAACCCTTAGAATTTCATTTTTTTTTTCAACAATCTTTATTTTCCCTCTTTAGCTCAAAACATTTAGACAACACTTTACTCATTTCCTTACCCTAATTGTCAATTTTGTTATTCTTAGACTTAATATACTATTTGGTTAGCTTAGAGTTTGAGAAGCAAAAGTGAGAAAGTTAGTTCACTCTACCAATTAGTGCCATCTTTTATCAATGCTTGGCACAAAGATTGGCATGAGTCAAGCACATCAAGGAGGCAAGGTGAACACAGAGTCAATGTTTATGGTAACAAGACAAGGAAGGCAAGGTAAAAGTTATGGGTTATGGCATTGATGTTAAGTTGCTAAAGAGTTGGGGGCTAGAGCATATGAGTGATAGGTCAAATAAGGCAATGTTTCCTACTAGTAAAGGGTCGAATTCCTTAATGCTCTTTAGAAGGGAAGTATGTTCTAAAATAAGGTGTGATGGCTTAAGCAAGGCAATGTCTCTTACTACTATAAGGATAAATTCTCTAACACTTTTTAAAGGGGTAGTGCAACTCTCACACAAAAGTTAGCTAATTATGTTAGCACTTAGGTTATGGTTCCAACTAACAATGTGTGGTTTAATTATAAGTTGGCTTATAAGTGAACTAAGAACTAGCTCAAGCATCAATGAAATATTAGTGCATGGATAGAGTTTAGGCTCACTATATGCAATTTAATTATGTGATGGCCAATAAGGTAAAGGTTTGGAGTGTAGAGAAAGTTAGTATGTGAATCAAAGACCACAAAAATAGGGATAATGTGGAGTGTACTCCCCAAAATCATGGGAATATGTTGTTAGTGGGCTGATTAGGTAGCCAAGATAAAGTCCTGGCCAACGTAAGTGTGTAGCTTGTTTAGCAAGAAACAAGGAGAACATGGGTGATTTCTTTAATGTCCTGACTAAGCCACAATAAGGTGGTAAACACTCCTCAAGCATAGGAAGACATGGAGACATTATTGGCCAAAGATCATAAGGAAGTGCTCTTAAAAGTAGGGAAATACCATTATGCATGTTTGACTTATGAGTTATATCATTCATGCCCTTAAGTAGTTAAGTGTATCAACTACCATGACTTGTAGCTTATAAATATGTAATGTGAGCAACCAAAGCTTAACTTCAACAAAAAAGGAAAGTATAGAGAAAAACACTTGTGAGAGCTTTGTCAAATCATTTGTACTTAATTGTTAAGAAACATTCTTGTCTATGGTGGCATTTCTCTAAATTGTGCAATTAAGTGTTCTTGTGTGCAAACACTTTTTTGTGTGTATTTGTGTGCAAGGTTTGGCTAAAACCAAAAGGTGTTTAGTACCATCAAGGGCAAAAAATTTTGCTACTTGAAATTAGCCTCATAACATAGATTATAGTGAGGACACTTCCTAAGCTAGTTCTTAAATCTTTTCCATGAGTTATACAATGACTCATTATCAAATTAGGTAAAATTAGTTATATGACTCCTCATCTTTGTCTTTTTAAACAGAGAAAATTTTAGCTTAAATTTCTTATGCCATTGACTCATGAGTAGTAATACTAATAGATCCTACAATAAGAGAGTTAAATTAACTTCTTGCTTTATCACACAATGAAAAAGGAAATACTTTAAGCCTAATAGCATCATTATTCACACCATTATACTTTAAAGTATCACAAATTTTAACTTAGCAATATCAGAATTGGGATCATCATTAGGTAAACCATTAATGGAACACTCATTTAGATCATTTAATTGATAACCAGCTTGATCTTAAAGGAGTTAGATTGGATTTCTAGCCTAGTAATGCTTGATGTCAACCTTTCTTAAGATGGTGTTACATATGAATTGAAGGCTCTTTATTTTTTTTATACATCCTTTTCTTAAGCCATAAAGTTTTTCTCTTTTTGTGTCAAAAATTTTCTAATTGTTCTCTCTATCTTATAGTCAAAAGTAGCAAGTTCTCACCATTAGTATGGGTCATGCATTACCATGCCTACAAACCAAGAATCAAAACCAAGTAAACTAAAAATAAATCGAATAACCAAGCTATAAAAGTAGACTAATAAAAACTATGAAAACCAAAGCAAATAATTGACATTGCAAATTAATAATTTAATCCAAAGCTAGATTATTAGTGTTCATAATGTAGTTGACTAGTTCCTAGCAACAATGCTAAAAGCATGATTTATGAATTATGCACTACATTTAGGCTAGTATACCTAATTGATTATGCAATACATGATGAATAGATTATCATTCCCATGGAGACTATTTGATACTATTAAGACAATTCTAATCTAACCCAAGTTGAATTAACTACATGAATTATTTTCAATTTCTAGGTGGAAAGAAATTATAGATAATAGGACACTAGGGTCTAAATTTCATTCAATCCAAGTTATGCAATTGATTAAATAATTCAATCTAAGAGCAAAAAAAAAAAAAATTAAGATTTATTAAAAATTATTACATGTAATGGCAAATTTTTCCTAATTAATTAACTAACTTTCTTAAGTCAAGTTAATCCTTTCATTGTCTATTAAATTAATCGAGGATTTATGTTATTTTATACAAGCAAACAAGTATAAATTTTTATGAAATCTCAAATATAAGAAAGGGGACTCCTAACCCTTTTCACTTCTTCAATTACCACATTTG
>CM075424.1:2147803-2172803 GCA_037832385.1 Rhizophora apiculata | reverse complement strand
GAGTTGACAATCTTAAACCACCCAACTCCTTTCTCAACCCAAAGGTTAAGTTTCTTGGTAGCTTCTTCCGATATGAAGAGATCGGATGCCCCAGTATCTAGGAGCGCACTCATTGTGGTTTCTCCGATCTTTACATCTGCAAACATAAGTCCCTTTGGCTCCTTCACCTTCTTGGACTTGATTAAACTGAGGATCCGCAGTAAACCTAATTGTGCCTCCTCTTTTGACTCACCTTCTTTGCAGAGGGCAGCCAGCTTGGCCTTGTTTAGGCAATCTTGCACCATAGATGGACCATTACAAAAATAACACTTGTAAGTACGTACCTTCTTGTGATCTCCACTGCTAGATTCTACATGAGCCTTTAAAGGGCCAACCAGTGATCTACCTCCATTTGGGTGATTGAATCTGCCCCGGTCTCCCCCACCATTATCCTTATCCTTTGGATGGGAGTCTGACTGGGAGGTGGAAGGTGTCCTGTGCTTTATGAGAGATTCAACCACTATAATGGCCATTGTAAGGTCTCCCACTTGGAACCGCTTTAGCTCCTGTTTGGTCCATGGCTTAAGACCACTCATGAATTAGTGGTACGCCTCTGTCTCATTCATTGAAGGGATTTGGAGTAGCAACTCCGAAAATCACTTCACATAATTGCATATTGCACCTTTTTGCCCAAGGCACTTTAACTCGTCGTGAGCTTCTTCCTCTGTATATGCGGGATAGTAGTTTCGTTGGAACTCCTCGACGAACCTATCCTAAGTCATGATAGGATCTCCACACCTATTATTTGACTAACGATGCCACCATAAAAAAGCATTATCAGCTAAGTACATAGATGCAGTATTTACCCGTAATTGGCTGTCGTTGATCCCCATGGCTTGGAAGTATCATTCCATATACCATAGGAAGTTGTCCACATCCTTGGCCACTCGAGAACCCCTGAACTCCTTTGGCTTGGGTGCGCCTATACGTGGTCCTCACGCGGTGATCACCCTGTTCACGCGTACTGCCTCTGATTTTGTGAGCTTTCCCTTGAGCTCCGCAATCTCTGCGTGCATGGCCGCCATCATGGTCTCTAAGGACTCATCCCACTGATGGAGTTCTACCCTTAAGGTCCCCAACAACTCTCCTCAAAGTTCTCCCAAGCCGACTTTGAGCTCCTACATCTCGACCACAAGCTCCTCCCTTTCGGCATCTACACCTTTAATGGACTGGGTTAAGTCATCAACCGAACCTTGGACATTAGTAACGAATGATTCAATCTTTGTCATATGATGTGTCAGGTCCCCTGCTGGATCCTCCGAACTCGAAACAGCACAATTCTTTTTTCCCTTGGTAGTACCTCTATCGGCCTTCCTCCCATGATCATCGTGGTCATCACCCATGATGAGCGCCTCATCAGAATGTGGGTTTGCCATAGCGCTTGGAATGCTTCCTACCCATGTCACGGGCCTATGGATTTATTGCGTCCTACCCATGCGGCCTTATGAATGCTTCCCAAGCAGTCTTCCCACACTTAACTCACAAGAACCTTTTTGGAGATTAACTTTATAAGTATATTTCACTTGAAAATTAAGTGTGTACAAATGAGGGGTAGGAGGTCCCCTTTTATACAAGTTTTGGACAAGCTACAACCATTGGATCCCTCCTTGATCTAATGGTAGATATTACATCCCTTTAACTTCCTATTTATTACATGGCTATTTCCAATGTATTTCCCTTCCCTAAGAGGTGTCTACATTTAACGTATTGTCCTTCTCTAGAAGGTGTTTAGATTCAATGTATTGTCCATCCTAAGGTACAAAATACCGTGACATTTACATATATCTGTCACCATGGCCATATTTTTGCATAGATAGTCATTAAGATGTTGATTGGTCAACTTATTGGAGAAAGGAGAAAAATTAATCAAATGGGAAGCTTCAAGAAACAAGTACGTGGCCCACCCTTACTCTTCAAAGAACAATTAACAAATAAGAGATACTTACTATATCATGGAAAAAAAAAAAAGAAATACTTGCAGAAAGTGGGCATACAAAAAATATATAAAATAGGTGTGAAAGTGAAACCCATAGGAGGTGGCAAAAGTGGGAATCATCCACCAAAGTCCGTCCAAACCGACCATCACCTCTACCTAACTTGGTTGTCAGGTTCTCCTGTCTCCCCCCTTACCCAATCAAGAGTAACAAAATGTTTAGTGATTTAAATAAAAATGCTAAGTGAACATAATTTATTGAAAAGTATTGAAATTAAAATAAACCATAAATTTCAAGTGCTCCATCAAAGCATCTCATTAGTAATTGCCAAGTTCTTTGTTTTATTATTATTATTTTTTGTTTCTCTTTTAGTTTTTGCATGATACATTGACAAGTTACTTATCAATAACTAATAAAATTTTATAATTTAATTTATTTTTTAAAATAATTAAATCTAATTCAATATTATATGTATAAAAAATATTAATTTAAGTAAATAATAATAATAATATAAAAAAATTATTTTAATACTTTTAGTAAAACATTTTGATACTTAAAACATTTTTTATTGAAAATAAATATTATTATTTTTTTAGAAAATGTCTATATTATGAGAGATGAAAGTTTGATGATAAATACTTATTAGATTCTAAGTTTAATTAGGATTTAAATTTTTTTATGGCATTAATTTTTTGGAAAAAAGTAATTTGATATAGTATAAAATTTAAATTTGACATATTATTAATACAATGATTATTAAGGTAGAGAATGATATTATTAAGTAATTTTTGATTATATGATAATTACAATATTTTCTGTAATCACTTTTAAAGAAAATAGTATTATTTTACAAATATTAATTAGTAATTGATTATATTTTTAATTTTTTAAAAATTCATTTTGTGTTAAAAAATAAGCATAAAAATTTTAAAATATATTTACTTGGTGTTGGTAAACTCAAACATGTCAATCAATGCAAAAAAAAAGGAGGAAAATGTATGAAAAGGAGTACAATTACCATTAATTTTTGGGAGGAGTTAAGGGATACTCTTTAATATTACCATTTATATCAAGTTGAATCTTGATGATGACGAAATATATTTAAATTATTCTTTTGGTTTCAGAATTAATGATATTTAAATAAGAAAATATTAATGTACAAATAAATTTTATCATAAAAGAGTTAAAGTGAGGTGACAATTATATATATATTAATGTATCTATTTTTTCAATTTTTGTAATAGAAAAAATAGTGTAATTACAGGATGCGTGATTATTTTTCTATTGAAATATTGTCAAATAAGATGACCATTATGTACATCCATATCATGCATGTACAAAGAAATAAAGTTCATCTGATTGATTAGCACAAATATTAACATTTTTTTTCTAGACAAGAGAAAATAAAATATAAATACATGCATGGACAATGAGAATTCAAGGAAGTTCATTCAAACTTGCTCAAAGTTTTCTTTTGATTTTAAAGTTTTGGAAGTGCTTTAATTTTTGTGATACTTTTGCATATGTGCTGTCAAAATCATACATAGAAAGAATTTAATTCAAAGGTTGAAAGCATGAGAAAGACCCCTTGACGACTAAAGTTATGTGTGAAATAGGACATTGCATCACAATTAAGATATACAAATAATATTTGATATATCTAATCAAGTTATAAAAAATGTTAATTAGATATGTTCATTAAATATAGTTTTGCACAATATAATTTATTAAATGCCATTACATTTATAAACTTTATTTCTATTCAAAGTATTTCACAAGTGGCCCCATTAGATACAAATTCCAATTAAGAGGAAATTGGTTGGATCAAAGTTAAGACAGATGGGGCTGCAAGTGGGCCCATTATTAACTAACACTCTCAACAATTTCTGATTGTGATTTAAGACTTACTATTTTTGGAATATCATAGTTTTACATCTGCATACTTTGAGAAAGAACAACCTGCTGTTTAATGAACCTAAGCCCTTTTAGCAACTTTGAACAAGCCAAAGGGGGTAAGAGGAGCATCATGCTAGTATAGAAACTAGAATAAAACAAAAGTTACAAGAAATTGAGTTTTGGCCAATAAAGGAGCTACTAAATTTCCATTGAATTCATTATTATCATATCAACAAAGAACAACAAAATATCTAATCTTGTAGTTATAAGTGGGAAGAACTAAGGAGATACAGTCCTCCGATACATAATTGTTTTAAAAATATGCAAAGAACCTGAATTTTACCGAGTACCAAGAAATAGCCTTTCTTAAGAACAATATAAAAGGGGCAAATCAACCGATTGGACTAAAAAATATATATTTATTAGATAACAAGCCACAAAATAAGTGTTATAATAAGTAGTAGATCCTTCATTGGCATAATCTAACCATATAAATATTGAATTTAGAAACACCCTCTAAAATCACAGTTCAATAGGTGTTTAATGGCTGCACTATCACAAAATAAAGCAAGCGTATGCAATATCCAATACATCATAATTCCTAATTATTCAAAAATACAATCTTTAATTGTTTCAAAAGCACAATACTTAATTGTTGCAAAAGTATTAACTAATTGCTAACTTATCAACACATTTTAGTTAAGGTTTCTAGATAACTTTTACTTGGTGCTTTTATTGTGCATATTAGTGTATTGCATAGTATTTGATCTACCTAAAGGGGATATTTTTTGTCCATGAGTTTTTACAGCAGTTGCTAGGACTTCGTTGGTAGTAAACACTAATGTTTTAGGATGATATAAAGGCATCTAAAATTGTAATACAAAGTTGTTAATCAAGGGTTTAGTAGAAGCAATTAAATTTTAATCAAGCTGAAAGAGACCTATTATTGGCATATGTACTCTCAATGTGTTGTTCAAGTACAATAGTATTATAAAAATGTTGTTCATGCTCTTTTGTAATGTTAGTATCTTTAGTACACTATTGTTCATGACAAGTAATTTGACTTAACTTATGACCCTACTATTCACCAATTACATTATAAATAGAACATTGTGTCATGATTCCATCAACAAGACCATTTGGACCCTCAACTTCATTTTGTACATACTCAACACTTTTCCCCACATTCTTAGTTCCACCATTATGCTCTTCTAGCTCAACATCACCCACATGTAGAATACCCTCAATAATGGTGACTATAGGTTCATCAACCTCATGTAGAGCATTGATATATGCAACATGCTCTTTTATCTCAACCATCTGATTCAACATATCAAACATTGCTTGTCACTTGTCTTGCTAAGATACTTCATAAACTCATATTATTAGTTAGGGAACCGATGCATATAGTCAACTATGTTATTATATCCATGTCTTTTTATTATTGCATCTAAGTTAAGCATCAATAAGGTATCTATTATGTTGGCTTTAATGACCTTGACTTCTTCCCATTCATATGTAATCTTAGGTTGCAACATCATGGTCTCATCAAGATAAAACTTTTTGGTAATCAATATCCCACATGTGTAATTATATTAAGGGCTAAGAAATATGTATGATTTCTGAATAACAAAAAGATGCATACATGGATAACAAGAAGTTGCATACATGGACAACAAGTTGCATTTGATTAATAAATAATTAGGACATAACAAAGCTATAGTCAATTTCCATAAGCCTATTACACTATAAAAATTAATTAGTCAATTTCCTTCAACAATAAATGATTTTTTTTTTCCTTTTTTACAATATTGTAGATAAAATGATTGTGTAAGGAAATAAATCTAGAATTGCAAAGAATAGGAAAGCTACAAACTAAGAAAATTAAAAATGGGAATAGAATAAAAACTTAAAAACTTAGAAAAAGAAAATTATAATAACAATTAATATGGCTTTAGGTCATAACAAATTAACCAATAATTGGCATTTTTAAACAAAAATCCTAAGCCAATTAACCTTAATCCCATTAACCCATTACCTAAAATTAAAATTAATAATCTCATGAACCCTAATCCTATCAACCCATAAATTGGATTTTATAGTCCCTAAATTCCAAAACTCAAATAAAAAGGCTTAAGAAAAGTGTGGGCTACCACTATCTCTAAAATAGGTCCTAAGAAAGTAATCAACTCCTATTGCTTCATAGAACATATGGTCCTTAAAATAATTGTCTCTCTCACTTTTTTTTTTAACTTTCAATCACTTACTATCTTACTCAAGAATTTTCTCTCACAATCATTTCTCTCTTATATCATCATGGATAACTCTTTATTCTTATTTTCACAAAATATTTTCTTATAGAGAGAACCTAACTAGGGTCTTGTATTTTGTTTATTTATATTATAGTTATAATTTTATATTTACTTAATTAGGTTTATCTTTTTTATGTTTAATTAAATTTCCTTTTTAGAATTACATGTTTAAATTTTTTCTTAATTTTGTTTTCATCAAATTATTATATATAATATGTTAATGGGTTATTACTATTTGGATTTCAAGTAGATTTGGGTTTGGTCTTGGCCTAATTGAGATGTGGCACTTTGTTATTATTGTATTTAATACACCTTAGCTTCCCTTTCTTATCTGTGTGCCATATTAGCAACATAAACATTTTTTGTTAATCAAGTTTAATGGTTAGGTAGAGTTGTTATAAAAAAAATTCTTAGTTTTTTGAATTGTTACTTTTGAAAGGTTAAATTAGATTTAACATATCATGCAAAGCTACAAATAAAATTGTATATTAACTTCTTTTCATTTCACATAAGAAAATATCAAGACAATCTAACCCTAAGAATGCCCAAAGGAAATCTCAACCCTAACTCATTTTTCCCTACAGGTTCCAGGAGGGCAAGGGCATTTTTGTGTTGAATTCCAGAGCTTATGGTCTAATTTGAAGCCTTAAAGGCAAGATCTCATGGTGGATAAGGCTTTAAAAGCAAGGAAGGCCATGAAATCCTATATATTCTTATTTTTTATTTATTTTTAATATACTTTTATTTTTATTTTTATGATTATTTTTGACCAAAAAAAAAGGAAAGGAATAGGTTAGATATTTTTTTTGAAAGTAGCTTTTTTTAAAAAAAAATATTATCTTTTTTCTTCTAGCCTTTGAAGGAAAAGAGAGAAGATAAAAGACCTATGGTTTGGATCTACTTTAACAAATAAAGGAGGCATTAATCTCCATTTTTTTTTTTGTTTCAAAAAAATCTTAGCTTTTATTTTTTTGTTACTTTTAGCTTTCTTAAAGAAAATTTTGATTTCACTCTTTTTGGAGTTTTAATGTCTAGACCCAAAAAATGAAAGAAAAGATTTGAAAGAATAGGTTCTTACAAGCTTTGATAAGGGTTAAAGAAAACATGTCATTGTTACTAGAGATTTTTGTCGATTTGTATATAGGCTTGACCTATACTAAGAATGGTACTGGTAATGTGATGCTTAGTGAGAAATTTCATGTTTGATTTTTGTAGGGAGTGTGTTTAGTTTGAGTCATGTTTGCATGTTAGAGAAGGCTTAGAGTATTAATTCCAACTCAAGTTCATGGGTTATGAGTTTGGATAAAAGTGTGTGGAAGGGAGTTAACTAGTTTAAATTAACAAGGTTTGATAAAGTCAATCTTTTTTATTTTTTTTGTGAATTTTTTGACATTTTTTACTTTTTTTATTTTATTTTTTTTCGCTTTTGAATGTTTTACATGTACTAAGATAATTTGAAAGCAGAGACAAAAGAAGGAAAGAGGAGGTGGTAGCTAATGGTAGCAACCGCTTGTTGTCATCAATGATGGCTTTGGTGACAAGTGTATGGGAAAATTTGGACACAAAGTATATACAAGAGGATGTAACTAATAAGAAATTTTTGGTATCAAAATTTAACAATTTTAAGACAATTGATGGTAGGCCAGCAATAGATTGACTTTGTTGAAATTTAAAGGATTTTGAATTATTTTTCATAATATAAATTATCTATGGATGAAATTGTAATTGTGAATTCTAGTATTGATTAACCACCACTTTTAAGAGATGCCCTAAAATATAAGAAAAGGAATATATCCCTTGAAATTCTTGCTAACCAACTTTATGTAGTTAAAGAGTTTTGCATATAAGATAGAAACAATAAGCATGATTCTCATGTTTTAAAGTTGCAAGTGATTGAGAAAAGGCAATCAAGTGAGTCTATTAACAAGAGAAAGAATCAACCTAATGATAACAAAAGAAAATGAAAGGCAAATAAAAAAAGGGCAAATATCATTTTTGTCACAAAAAGGGGCACAACAAATATAAGTGTCATCTTAACAATTAAAAAAAAAAAAACAAGAAAAGAAATGGTTCCCCTTTAGAGCAACAAATGAAATAATGATTCCTTTGATCATAAAGATCAATTCATTTAAGGATGACATTACTTAACATATTAATTTCTAATGTTGCGTAAAATGTTTGTGAGAACAAAAGTTACTTCAAAGCTATGAAACCAATAAATGATGGTATTGTTATGTACATGTGAAATTCCATTATAGTTTTTGTCATAAGAATTAGGAAGGTAAAAATACAGTTCACTTCTAAAAGAGTTATCAATTTTACTAATATATTTTATATTCTAGAAGTTAAGATAAATATGATATTAGGTAGTTGTTTAAACAAACTTGGATTCAAACTTGTATTTAAGACTAACAACCTTATCCTTCCAAAAGAAGTATGTTTATGGGAATGGTTATTTTTGTAATGGCATGTTCGAACTTGATGTTGTTGTTGATAATAATGTTAATGTTTATGCTTATATTGCTAAGCATTGTTATCTATAGCATAATAGGTTTAGATATATAACCTTTAGAAGATTCCATGATATGGTCAAATTGAAGTTGTTGCCATACTTTGATAAATCTAAAAACAAATACACAAATTGTATGCTAACAAAAATAATTAGAATTCTATTTCCAAGTTGTTGAAGATCTTTAAACATGTTAAAATTAATTTATTGTGATATGTGTGATTTGCACAACATACTAATACTAGGAGCAAAGACATATTTGTGATATTCATTGACAAATACTCAAACTGCTACTATGTTTAATTACTACATACTAAAAATAAAGCTCATGAAAGATTTAATTTGTATAAAACTAAAATTAAATTGCTAAATGAATTTGTCTTTAAATACTTACTATCTAATAAGGGAGCTATATATTATGATATTGACTTCTTAAGTATATGAGAATTAGTTACAAAACTACTATTCCTTACACTCAACAACATCATGGTGTTGTAAATACAAAATTTGAACATCAATAGAAATGATCAATGTCATGTAATTAAATTGCATGTCAATAGAATTGATCCAACCAAAAGTAACAAAACAACCCCATATAAGTTCTTGAATAAAAGAAAGCCTAACCTTGTTATTTAAGAATTTGGTTTTGTACAACAATTGTTAAGTTTCCTTAATCAAAATTGAAAAGGTTGGCTAAAAGGGGAATGAAGTCCATCTTTTTAGGATATGCTCACAACAATAAGACTTATCAATTAATAGTCAAAGAGCTTAACAACTTAATATCTATTAAAATAATCATTAAATTGATAAATGCTATTTTTAATGAAAATAAATTCATCTTAGTTTCTAATGTTCCAAAATAGAAACAAGTTCTTGATAATGAAAATGATGCTTTAGCAAATAAAAATAAAATGTCGAGGAGCAAAAGAGTAAGGGAAGTAAAGACTTTTGGTTATGATTTCTTTGTGTTCCTAGTTCAAGGGACAAAGGAATTAGCCTATAATTGAATTCCATATTGCTTACTAATGATAATCATAAGACATTTGATGAAGTAATGAAATCATAAGATGCTATGTTTTTAGAAGAAAGCTATGAATGATGAAATTGACTTAATTATGGGTAATCAAACCTAGAAATCTATAGACTTCCCCCTAGCTCAAAGTCAATTGGATGTAAATGGATTTGCAAAAGGAAAAATGAAGGTTAATAGAACCATTTACAAGTTTAAAGTAAGGATGATAGCAAAATCACACTAAAGCATTGATTATTTCAATGCATAGTCACTAATGGCTAGATGTGCCTCGATTAGGGTACTCGTTGCACTTTCTTTGATCATACCCTAATAATTCATTCAATGGAAACTAAAATTAGCATTTCTAAATGATGAATTAGAAGAACAAGTGTATGTGGATCAACTTGAAGGATTTAGTATATACTTAGTTAAGAGAAAAATATATGCAAATTTGTTAATTACTTATATGAATGAAAATAAGCACCCAAGACATGGCATCAAATATTTGATCAAGTGGTACTTGCTAAAAGGTTCAAGATTAATAAATCAAACAAATTTGTTTACAATAAATTCAATAAAGGAAAAGGTAATTGTACATAGATGACATGTTAATCTTTTGAACTAACTTTGAACAAGAAAAAGTTAACAAAATGTTTATATTAACCAATTTTGTTGTGAAAAGCATAGGTGAGGTAGATGTAATCCTTGGTATTAGAATCTTGTATTATCAAAAGAGAATAATGCTCAATTGCATTACATTGAGAAAGTTCTCAATAAATTCAATCATTCAAATTGTATTCTAATATCTATCCCATTTAACCACATTAAGCTTATTAAGAATGTTTGAAGAATAGTATCACAACTAGAATATACTTAGGTAATAGATGTCTAATGTCCTTAATGATATACACAAGACCGGACATAGGCTATGCAATTAGCTAAGTGAGTGAGTACATGAGTAATCCAAGCAAATATGCATTAACATGGAGTAAATAGAATTTTAAAATACCTAAGGAAAATAAATGATTATGACATAAGCTATACATTTTACCCTTCTATTTTAGTAAGATATAGATGTTAGTTGGATTACTAATGAAAAGGATCATGCTTTTATTAGTAAGAAGATCTTGATGCTTGCTAGGGGTTCCATTTCATTAAGTTTCAAGAAATAGACTTGCATAATGGATTTCATCATGATTACAAAGTTTGTAGTACTAGTTTTAGTGAATAAAGAGGTAAAATCACTAAAGAACTTGCTTCATGAGATTACTTTGAAGTCAAAGTGAGTAGCACTTATTTTTATATACTATGAAATGTTGCAACTCTAGCAAAAACTTATAGTCAAGAGTATAATGGTCAATCAAGAATCATTAGTCAAGAATCATTAGTCATAAATACAATTATGATAGAGATTTGATCACAAATGGTGTGATCGTGAATGCCATTGCAAGAATGAGCAAAAAAGATGATTGATCCTTTGACAAAAGGACTAACAAGAGATTTGATAAACAAGACATTAAGTAGAATAAGTCTCGAGCCTATATAGATTAGTCACCAATGATGAAAACTCAATTCAATACTTAATGCTATGTCAAGTCTTGTTTATAATGAATCAAAATGCATCATTAGTGTAATTGCAATACTATAATTAATTGTTTTCATCCCATATTTACTACTTATAATTTGTAAAGGGATGATGAATTTTGAACTCTAAATAGACCTAGGAAAGTTCTTTATGGTTAGGGTACCTAGAATGTGCTTACATGGATATAAAATGTAGGTTATTGGAATTAGTTAAAAGACTTCACTTTAAAATATCTATGAAAAGGATATAAGTGCAAGGCCTTAAATGTGTTAATCAAATTAATGAGATGTTCATTGTTATAAAATCATTTGCATGAAATGCATGTATTATTTATTAACTAAAGTATTTGAATAATACTTATTACATATTAGTGAAAATAAATTTTACATTAAAGATGACAACATTTGTTGGATGACTTAAAGTAGTTCTACAATTTTCAATTTATCCAACTCTCCATTTTAACACCCTATTGTCTTTTTATCCAACACAAGTTGTTAATGGTTCGAGTCTTGGAAAATAATTAACTAGCATTCTCTCTCTCTTTGTTTTTTTTTTCCCAATGTCATCTTTTAACAATTTCACAAGAAGATTGAGAGAAAACCTAAGTTGTCTAAGTGAACAAATGAAAGTTTTATAAATCTTCCCAAGCCCTTACCTCTAAAGTGGAGTTGAAGTTTTCAAGACTTCCTCTTCCCAACTTAGGAGCATCCTTAAGAATGATTAATTGTCCTGTACTTAACTTTTTTTCCCTTGCTTTTTTTTTGTCATAAAAAAAAGACAATAATTGTTTGATTTACACTACTTAATTAGAGGAAAATTTTCTTATCTATTTTGAATATCTTCCTATCTTATAAGGAAGTCAAAGGTAAAAGAGTGTACAATTGATGTAAGATATAAGAAAACAACAAAGAAAAGTGTTCATGCTATTAAAAATATAAAATTCTCATGATGTCTAAATATAAAACCCCGTATATTGTCACTAACTAAAATTTTTTGGAGGATTTGATATTTCTAAATATTATTTTACATAGAATCAAAATTTAGTTTATCTTCTTATTTATACACATAATTTAGTGGTTTGACTTTTACCACATATATTTATTTAAATTAATTAAGTGAAAGTTAGTTATAGTACTTGAGTTTAGTTCATTTAATTTAATTTTATTATCTCATGTGTTTACTAGTCTTAACACATATTAAAATATAAAAAATTAAATGGTTTATAATATTTATAAATTTTTATATCTATTAGTTTGAATTTTTTAAAATAATTAAAATTTTAAAATGTTATTTGACATTATATTAGAATTTAATTTATAATTTGATTTTTTTCCATAATCTTCAATTTAATTAATTGAATGCAATACTTATGAAACATAGCACTTATGTTTCAATCATTCAATTTTGATTCAATAAATTAAGTAAAAATATGAAATTTTTTATATTGTTAAAATATACAAATTTTATATAGTTTATAATATTTATAAAGTTTTGTACTTATTGTAATAAATTTTTAGTCAAAATTTTAATTTTATAAAATATTTGACATTATATTAAAATTTAATTTACTTTTTTATTTATACTCTTTACTTAGTGATTTGGCCATTTCTTTATTTTTAATCTAATTAATTTAGTACAATGTTAATAAGTCTAATAATTAAATTTGACTCATTTAATTCAGTTCAATATAATGTCAAAAGTGAATATTAAAAATATAAAATTTTTCATCTTAATATAAAAATTTTATATGAATTATAATATTTATAGACCTTTTTACTTATTAATTTAAATTTTTAGATGAATTGAATATTTCACACACAATAGAAGTATACGGGAAGTGGCTACAAAAATTGTGGTACACTTTTCAAGATTGATTGGGATGGATTATTTATTTATTAAGATACATGATATATATGCTTCATTTTTTTTTTCTTTATGCTGAAAAATCTCTTTTAGTAAACCTTGAGTTGCTAGACTGCCATGGGTGAGATATGCTTGGTAAATTTTTTATGGAATTATCACAGGTAGACCATATATAGATGGAAAGCCTCAATGTAATACATAAGATTCTTTGCTCGTGCGGGAACGGGATGGCCATAGTTTCCAAGGAAATCCAAAGGAGTTATTAATAAAAAAATTAATTTTTTTTCATGCAAATAAAATTTTGCATATTTTTGGTAATATGAAAAATAAATAATATACCAGTCACAAAATTAATAGACCATTAATATTGATTGATTTTATTCTAAGGGTTTATTTGATATTATAGTTGAGCTTTTATTGTTGATGTAAAAATGATGGTGAGGAAACTTGTTTTTAATAGATTTAATTGAGTATTTGATTATGAGTATTTTATTATATTTTAAAAAAAATAAAAAAATTGGTAAAAAAATAAAATAATAGTGTATAATTTATTTATATAATTAATTTATAATTATTTTATATATCAATAAAAGTTATTATTTAGTAAATTATTAGTATATCCATGTTAAAAATAAATTTTATAATTTATTAAACATTAATAAAATTGCATTTCATTCAAAATACAAAATATCCTCTTAATAATAAAAATACACCCCCCGGGCTTCAAAACAAGTTGCTAACGTTTAATGATTACATATAGATAGTTAAGTAAATCCTTACACAAGATAGAATAATGATTACAAAGAGTTGTTGTGTCCTTAATATAATCAATTGTTATATTATTACTGGAGAACAAATATGATTAAATAATATGGAATAAATATTAATTTCATACTCAATATTTAATTAAAATATTAGTATGACAAATTAATTAAATTACAATAAGAGACTATGTACTAAAAGAATTAGTCAAACCACTTTTACAATTCTAATATTAAGGTAATCATAACATGTGTCTAGACATTAATCTTGATTTATTGATATAAATTAATTAATTAGAATATTAGTGATAAATTAAAAGAGTTTAATTTATCAAATTTTTTGGAATTATAATTTATATTCACTGTCTACATGTTAAGATCTGAATGGATCACACATATAAAGAAAAATGATGAGAAATGTAAAAAGAGGTTAAGGTAGAATTGATTAAAAAGTTTAAGAAAATTTTTTAGTCAAAATATAATATTTAAAATCATAGGAACTAATGTATGATTTATTAGAAGTTAATACTAGGCCTTACATAGCCAAAGTTCTCTATAAATAGAACCCTAAATGGCCAACCAAATTGATTCTTGTGAGCTAGCATTCTCTTTTGGTTTGTCCTTTTATTTCTCTCTTTCCCTAAAAGAGTCTATGTTCTTAAGAATTATCACTATGGTTTCTTGTGTGCATACTATTAAAGGCCGAACATTTGGATAGTAATGGTTTGCAATAACTTACCTATTTCACTTGAAAGAGAAAAGAAGACTTAATTCATTGGTAACTATCTCATCTTTTAGTATAGGTTGTAATTAAATTTAACAACCTACTGATATACTGTGTGGATTTGAAAAATTTTAAAATATCTATATCATTAGGTATTTATTTGATAAACTTTCATTTAATATTTGCATGTTAAATATAATTTAATTTTATGTTTAATTGTTATTGATTAATAATTCAATTGATTTATATGTTTATTTATTGTTATTACAAGTTTACAATTAATTCCTTGATTTTGTTTTTAGTTAAACACATAAAAAAAAGGAAAAAAAGAGTCGACATTGTGTCTCACCATGCAAAAAAGAAAAGTTCTCCCTTTTGTGTGCCATGGTTTTGAGAAATCCATAGAAGTAATGGGACTGAAATTAATTTTGGCGTTATTGGGGATTGTTAGGTAATTTAACCATGGCAGCGTTGATGGCTTTAAAGAAAGCCATACTGGGTCGCAAGGCCAAGCCTTGCGTGGCATGCATGCATGCATTGGTAATCATAGCAACAGTGACAGCAAGGCATGGCTTTGCTGCTGCGTGGTGGCTATTGCTTTTGATAGTAGCATGTGTGTCTACAAGTTAGTGGTGGCTATTAGGAAACATTTCTGTGTGTAAGAGAGATGTTAAATTAGGACAACAATAAGTTCAGTTTGATTAGATTTTTAAGATTCTAAGTTAATTAGAAGTGGAACACCTAATTCAATTAAGTTATTGAATCAAAGGAAATTTAATTTGAATATAATTTAAAAAATTATTCTAGATTATAGATAGTGTTTACCTAAATTTAAGATGTCCTAATTGGATTAGGGTTGATGACTTATATCTGATTAGATTACTTGTTGAATTAGAAGACTATTTTTTAATTTCATTAGGACTCTTATTAGGATAGGTAACTTAAAATAAACATTGAATTTACATATCAATAATTAAAATTAAACATATATTTACTCTTGTGCATATAATGTGAATATAATTAATGGGTCCTAATTAACTATATTTGTGTGATTTGGATGAGTTATCTCATGATCACGTAAATTTAGAGACAATGGTTAGGAGTAGCATATGTGATTTGTTTAGACAAAAGGCTGTCATTTAATTGATATGAGAGTCGCATGCAATGTAATTGATAAGTCAACATATGTGATTTATTGATTTAAATAAGAAAGTGGGAATAACTAAAATAAGGATTAAAGATCCAATCTAATTTTGGTATGTATGCATGAAATTAATACTCACTCTCTTTATATATATAGGTTGCTAGATCAAAATGAGTAATAATTTGTCCATATATACAAAGCATAGTTGAAGTGAACAATCTCACCAAACGAAATTTTTTAAACTAGTTTAAAATCTTGAGAATTGTTCTTGAGTAAGAAAAGAAGTTCTTCATCCTTAATGAGGATCTTCCTAGTCTTGGTGATGAGGAAGAAGTGGAGGCATAAATTTAGCATAAGGATGATGATGATCATGCTACATGTGTGATGTTGGCTAGTATGTCTCTTAACCTTCAAAGGTGGCATAAGAATATTATGAATGCTTGCACATAATTCTGCATCTCAAGAAGTTTTTTGATATTGAAACTATGACTAAGAGATATGAGATCTTAAAAGAATTATTCTAATGTAAGATGGTAGAAGGATCTTGAGACTTGAGTTTATGGTCTTGAGACTGCTACTTACCTTCTTAATAGACTTTTGTCCAAATCTATCGACAAGATGCCATATAAGGTATAAAATGGTGAGAGAGCAAACATCTCATGTCTAAAGATTTAGGATATGATACTTGTATGAAGTGCATATCTTTTGACAAATCTTGGGATCATGCATTCCTTTCCCCCCACCAGTAAAAAAAAATGAAGAATAATAAAGCGAAGAGAGTTAAGGAAAAAAGAATATAAAAGTAGACTTTAAATGTCCAAAAATTAGATAGATAGATATTGCAAGCAGTCTAATTTATGTTAAAAGGTTCAGTAACATTATATATACACGCTTCAATGGTATTATACATAGACTTTTGGTGTTGGCATTTGCAGTCATGCTCGTACAATTTGCAACTGAAGTGCAAGCCTTAAGTTGTGTGCAAAAATTGTATCATTGGATGTTCTGGTGCATTTTCTGAGGCATGTACTCCTTAGTGCGTTGCGAGGTGTGGTAAAGAACCATCCGCAGCAGGTATTCTCATTAACTAACCTTTTTTTTCTCATTTTTCTTTTGGACGATAAAAAAATTATAGACAACGTTGGACTCATCTCCTTTATGAGGGTATAACATGGACAAAATGTGTAGGATATATATGCAGAAAATAAAACTAAATGAATGGTAAGCTGCATGAACATAAAATATGAGAAACACCCATAATTTGTCTAATGGCATAGGCAAACGGAGAATAGTGTAGATTAGGCACAAAGTCCCACGTTCACCCTTCTCTAGGTGCATTCCATCTTTAAAGTGGGAATCATAGCAATAACTGTCGTAGTAACAATTTGAAATTTATTTGAAAAATTTTTTTGCTATTAGTAAAATATATATGAGACAAAATTATAATATGTCCAACATTTGTCTTCTATAAAGAAAGAGACTTGCCTATCTTTTGGTTGTTCTTCGATCTTAAATTACTATTTTTTATGGATGTAGTTGAATTTAATGGTATATCTCCAGCATGAAATCATGGGACCTCATGTAAGATTACTTTTTGAGCTCATTTAAATCCTTGTCACATAAACTAATCACAAGTGGTAACATATTTTGGATTTTAAATTTGGTCCTAATTATCTCTTCATGACAATGAGGTTCCTAAGATTTTTGTCGCTGCTGCAGTTGCAAATGAGAAGGAAGTTGAAGGAAAAAAGCAAACGACAAAAGTAAATTAGAAATGTAAACTAAGGATGACAAAAGATTTCACATTGTCTACACGTTAAACGACATAACTTTTGTGTTTATGTGCGGATCTATGAAATGGAATAGTTTTGTCTCGAAAAAATTCAAAATGGGTCGATTGATTGTTCATTGGTGTGTTTGTCATTCATATATATGTTGTTTTTTACTACTTTTTATCATATTTGTTTTAACACATCCAAAATGAATATTGGTTTTGATTTATGTGTATGAAATCCATTATACTTTATAGATTTCTAGAGAAGCACATGGTAAACTTGTGACTATAGTTGCAAAAAGTAGTTTGCCCATATGTTCCCATTTTCTTTTTAGTTCAAGAAAGCATGTCAGCCATTGCCTACTTGAAAGTAAACTAGATCACCAATGAACACAAATGTAAACAACCTAAAGTCTAATGTAGTGGCTTTCAAGCCACTACATTTGCAAGCACTGCAATAAATATAATGCAGTAGTTTTCTCTGCCTATAGTAATATATATGAAACCATTATGGTAGCAATTTTTTAAGATAATAGGTAGTTATTTTGTAGAGAATAGGTAATAGTTTTTTAAGAAAATAGGTAGTGGTTTTCTAAGGGAATGGGCAATGGTTTTTTAAGGGAATAAGCAATGGCTTTTTAGGCATAGGTAGCAATTTTTTAAGTGAATAAATAGTAGTTTTGTAACAGAATAGGCAATAATATTTTAAGGGAATAGACAATGGCTTTTTAAGGGAATAGGTAGCAGTTTTTTAAGTGAATAAGTAATAGTTTTTTAATAGAATAGATAACAGTTTATTAGGTGAATAGGTAGTGGTTTTTTAGGTGAATAAGTAGCAGTTTTGTAATAGAATGGGCAGCAATTTTTTAAGGGAATAGACAATAATTTTTTGTGGAAAGAAACAACAATTTTTTTAGCAAATAGGCAGTGGTTTTTTAAGCGAATAGGCAGCAATTGTTTAAGGAAATAAACAGTAGTTTATTAGGCAAATAGATAGTAGTTTTTTAAGTAAATAAGTAGTAGTTTTGTGAGGGAATAGGTAGTAAATTTTTAAGGGAATAAACAATAGTTTTTTACGAGAATAGGCAATAGTTTTTTAAGAGAATAGATAACAATTTTTTAAGCAATAGGCAATGGTTTTTTAAATGAATAGGTGGTAGTTTTTTAAGAGAATACATACTCATTTTTTAGGAAAATAGGCAACAGTTCTCTAATTGTTTCAAAGTTACAAAACTATGACATCTATGACAATTATTTGAATAGATATTAAAAGATTGATTACTCACTAAGTTGTCCTTAAAGAACACATTTTGTTGACAATGAATTTAGAAAGCACCCATAATCTAAACCAAATGTTGTATAAATAAAAGTATCATGCAAAGATCAAAACGAAAGAAATGAGTCATCTTACTTAAGCATAATAAGCATTTGACATGTAAATATTAGGCTCGATTAAGAATAATAAGTAACAATTAGGAGGAGATAGCAATAGAAATTCAAGTTAATTTTCCAGATTTGATTCAATCCATTACAGATAAAGAAATTCATATGCTATCTATAAAACATTCAAACTAGAGAGAATATAATGCAATTGCATTATCTTCTCTATATCCTCAATTTGCTTCTTGCCTTCCTTGAGGTAATGGTCTTTTGCCTTCATGAGGAAACTAGCAACAATCCACATACTTCTCACAAGACTAATGTAGAGAGAAAGAGATAGAATAAACATTAGATGCATCCAAAACTAGCCACATTTATGCCTTCGATGCATGAGACCTTGAAATGATCATAAAAGAAGGTGATGGTAGTAGTATTAGAAGACAATTAAGCATTTAAGGGCCAAAGGTTTTACCAACTGGCATACATCTGACAAAGTGTGAGTGTACTAAGAAACAAGTAGTACCAAGAATTAGTTCTACATGTTATCATGGCCATTAACCTATTTTTGCCAATGATTGCACAAATTTTTCATCAATGTTCAACTTTAAAAGAACACTTGGAAGCCTATTGGAACAACCTTGAAAAACACCTCCAATAATTTACCTAAAACATCCTTTGTAGGAAAATTAGTATACATCTTTGTGCTAGTAAAACTGTCATATATAATCAAAAAGACTCCAAAATGGACAATATATGTGGATGACATACCAATTAGTTGTTAAATAACTTACATCCAAAGCACAATTATCAAGATCAGTGGACATGCTAATAGCTTACACCTATAGTAGAAGATTGATGGCTTTGTTATAGGAATGTAAGAACACTTAAACTACCTATTAGTTATAGAACAATAATGGGTGTTGGTTGTACTATGATCCCATCTTAATGTATTCCCACAAAGGCTAAATAGCACAAAAGGAAGAAAACATTAATAGTTTACCAATTAACTTGAAATTTATATTTCTTGGGCACAAACATATGATCTATTGATCTTTCTTTATATTCAACGATGGTTTCAACAAATAGAGTTTCATTAGAAAAAAAATTATTTTGGTAAGCAATTATATAATTATGAAGAAATCATTAATAGTATAAATTGTAATAAAAGAGGAAAAAAATGCCCAAGTATGTATAAATTGATTAATCATGCCAAGAAAAATTGGAATAGAGAAACTACAGAATGAAAAGAAATAAAATAATCAGAAAAGGAAATGTTAAGGCTAAGGTTAACATTATCAGTTCCTAGAATGCAACTGTCAAATCATTATAAGATTTAAATGTTTTTTGTTTAAAAAGAGAAACAAATGAATGTCTAAGATAACATAAATTGATTTTGGTCTTTACGTAAGTGGATGTGCCCCTAGAATAAGAAGAAACACATGTGTTTCTACCTTCCAATAACATGACTAATATGCCTCTAGTTAAAATCCTCTAATTTTGTATCTATTGTAACTTGAATTGCTTCAAACAAAAACTAGATTAATAAAAAGAGTAAACAACAAATGCTAAACCAATCAAACCACAAATGGTTTCCCAATTAAACAATAGCTTACCAAAAGCTTTAAAACATAAATATCATAATGGGAAAAGAAAATAAAAAATGAGAGCAAAAAAGAAAAAAGTTAAGGATATTGTGAGCTTCAAAGGCAACATTCTTCATCAATGTTCTTTTTCTTATCCACATGAATTTGTGCAATAATATTTCCTTAAAGACTTAAATTAAAAAATAAAACAAAGAAATAATTAATATTGGATGTCTATCTATTATAAAAAGTTTCATAAATTTATCCTTTCTTGCTCTTCCAAGGACAGTTTTAATATTCCAGTGTAATTTCACTACAAAAACATAGTTCTTAGTGAGCAATTACAATTATAAAGAAAATTTACACTATAATATAAGAGAGATTGAAGGGAAAAAAGGTAATGTAAGGATATGTATAAATAGAACAATCTTGCCAAGAGAAAGTTGTGCATAAAGAAACTGCAGAACAAAGAAAAGAAGAAAAAGAAAATAAAGGAAAAGAAAAGTGGAATACAAAGATTAGACTTATGCCTTAATGTAATGGGGACAATCAGAAACCAAAATCATTTAAAGATTTGAATTCTTTATGTTGAAAACTAATGAACATCAAAGGAAACAAAAAAGTAACACTTGTCACTACATGGCACAACAAAGTTTAAAAGTTATTGAGGTTGTGCTGCTCAAGGGAGCAAAATCACTAGGAATTGGTTGGTCTCAACAGCCAAAAATTGAAACTTTAGATGACCAACATAAAAGGGTTATTAAAGCTCAACAGGCATGTCATAAATATCCCCATAGTATCAAATAGTCTTCATGCGAATGATAATCTATTCATCCTATATTGCATAATCAATTAGGTATATTAGCCTAAAGGTAGTGCATAATTCACAAATCATGCTTTTAGCATTATTGCTAGGGACTAGTCATCTACATTTTGAACACTAACAATCTAGCTTTGGATTAAATTATTAATTTGTAGTGATAATTATTTGCTTTAGTTTTCATAGTTTTTATTTGGTCTACTTTTGTAGCTTGGTTATTCCATTTATTTTTAGTTTGCTTGGTTTTAATTCTTGGTTTATAGGCATGGTAATGCATGACCCATACTAGTGGTGAGAACTTGCTACTTTTGACTATAAGATAGAGAGAACAATTAGAAAATTTTTTACTCCAAAAGAGAAGAACATTACGGCACAAGAAAAGGAGGTACAAAAAAAATGAACAGCCCTCAATTCATATGCTAAACCATCTTTAGAAAGGTTGACATCATGCCTTACTAGGCTAGAAATCCAATCTAACTCCTTTAAGATCAAGCTACTTATCAATTAAATGACCTAAATGAGTATTCCATTAATGGTTTACCTAATGATGATCCCAATTCTGATATTGCTAAGTTAAAATTTGTGATACTTTTAAGTATAATGGTGTGAGTAATGATATTATTAGTCTTAAAGTATTTCCTTTTCCATTGTGTGATAAAGCAAGAAGTTAGTTTAACTCTCTTCTTATGGGATCTCTTAGTATTACTACTTGTGATTCAATGGCATAAGAAATTTAAGCTAAAATTTTCTCCTTTTAAAAAGACAAAGATAAGGAGTCATATAACTATTTTTACCTAATTTGATAACGAGTCATTGTATGACTCATGGGAAGGTTAGCTTATTGATTTATTACTTTTGAAAGGTTACATTAGATTTAACATATCAGGAAAAATTAAAAATAAAATTATATTTTAACCCCTTTTCATTTCACATAAGAAAACATCAAGATAATCTAACCTTAAGAATGCCCAAAGAAAATCTTAGCCCTAACTCATTTTTCTCTATAGGTTCCAAGGAGAAGAAGGGCCTTTTTGTGTTGAATTCAAAAGCTTATGGTCTAATTTTAAGCCTTGAAGGCAAGATCTAATCTTAGACAAGGCATTAAAAGCAAAGAAGGCCATGGACTCCTATTTATTCCTATTTTTTATTAATTTTTATTATGTTTTTAATTTTTATATTCCTTGATTATTTTTGAAAAAATAAATAAGGGAATGAGTGGGTTATATTTTTTTGAAAGTAGTTTTTTTTTTTTAAATTATTATCTTTCTTCTTTTAGTCTTCAAAGGAAAGGAGAGAAGAAAAAAAAGCCTAGGGTTTTTATCTACTTTAATGAATAAAGGAGGCATTAATCTCCTTTTATTTTGTTTCAAAAAAAAAAAAAGTCTTAGCTTTTATTGTTTTGTTACTTTTAAGTTTCTTAAAGAAATTGTTGGTTTCACTCTTTTTTGGAATTTTAATATTTAGAACCAAAAAATAAAAGAAAAGATTTGAAAGAATAAGTTCTTGATGGCTTTGATAAGAGTTTGAAAAAACATGCCATTGTTACTAGAGATTTTTTTCGATTTGTACGTAGGCTTGACCTATACAAAGAATGGTACTAGTAATGTGGTGCTTGGTGAGGAATTTCATGTTTGATTTTTGTGGGGAGTGTGTTTAGTTTGAGTTAGGTTTGCAATTTTGAGAAGGCTTAAAGTATTAATTCCAACTCAAGTTCATAGGTTACAAGTTGGATAAGAGGGCGTGGAAGGGAGTTAGCTAGTTTAAATTAATAAGGTTTGATTAAGTCAATCTTTTATTTTTTTTTTTTGTGAATTTTTGACCTTATTACTCTTTTTATGTTTTATTAATTTTCCTTTTTTTTTTTTTGGAATGTTTTACATGTACTTGGATGATTTGAAAGAGGAGGGAATGAAAGGAAAAAGGAGGTGGTAGCTAATGGTAGTAGCCACTTGTTGTCAATGATGGCTTTGGTGACTAGTTTATGGGAAAAATTGGATACAAAGTAAATACAAAAAGATGTAACTAGTAGGAAATTTTTGGTATCAAAATTTAATAATTTTAAGATGACTAATGGTAGGCCAACAATAGCATAATTTGTTGAAATTTAATAGATTCTAAATCATTTTTCATAATACAAAATGTCTAGGTGAAATTGTAATTGTGAATTCTAGTATTGATAAATTGCCACTTTTTCGAAATATTTTCAAGAGAAGCCTAAAATATAAGAAAAAGAATATATCCCTTGAAATTATTGCTAACCATCTTCATGTAGTTAAAGAGTTTTGCATACAAGGTGGAAATAATAAGCATGACTCTCATGTTTTAAAGTTGTATGTGATTGAGAAAATACAATCATGTGAGTCCATTAACAAAAGAAAGGATTAATCTAATGATAACAAAAGAAAAACAAAAAGAAAATATAAAAAGGGCAAATGTCATTTTTTTTTTTACAAAAAAGGGTACAAGAAATATAAGTGTCATCTTTAGAAGAAAAAAAAAAAAGGAAAAGAAATAGTTCCCCTTAAGGGTAACAAATGAAAAAATGATTCCTATGATCAGAAAGATCAATTCATTGAGGATGATGTTACTTAATAGATTGATTCTAATGTTGTCCAACATGTTTATGAGAACAAAAGTGCTAGTATTATTATGTACATGTGAAATTCCACTATAGTTTTTGTCATAAGAATTAGGGAGGTAAAAATGCAATTCACTTGTAAAAGAGTTATCAATTTTACAAATATATTTTATGTTCTCAAAGTTAAGAAAAATATGATATTACATAGTATTTAAGACTGAAAACTTTAACCTTCCAAATGAAATGTGTTTATGAGAAATGGTTATTTTTGCAATGGCATGTTCAAACTTGTTGTTGTTGCTAATAATAATGTTAATATTTATGCTTATATTGCTAAGCATTTTGTTGTATGGCATAATAGGTTAAGACATATAAACTTCCAAAGATTGCTTGATATGGTTAAATTGAACTTGTTGCCATACTTTGATAAATCTAAAAACAAATGCACAACTTGTCAGCTAACAAAAATAATTACAATTCTATTTCCAAGTAGTTGAAGATCTTTACACATGTTAACATTAATTTATAGTGATGTGTGTGATTTACACAACACACTAATACTAGGAGGAAGGGCATATTTGTGATATTCATTGATAAATACTCAAACTATTGCTATGTTTAATTAATGCATACTAAAAATAAATCTTATGAAAGATTCTATTTGTATAAAACTAAAATTAAATTGCAAAATGAAATTTCCATCAAATACTTGCTATTTAAGAAGGGAGCAAAATATTATGATATGATTTTTTAAGTATATGAGAATTCTTCATGAAACTACTATTCCTTACACTATAACAAAATGGTGTTGTAAATACAAAAAATGCATGTCAATAGAAATGATCAATGTCATGTAATCAAATTCTAGCTTCAGTTAGGGATTTTGGGGTGAGGCATAACTTACAACATTCCATATTTTAAATATAGATCCCACCAAAAGTAACAAAACATCCCTATATAAGTTCTTGAATAAAAGAAAGCCTAACCTTATTCTTTAAGAATTTGGTTTTGTAAAGTAATTGTTAGGTTTCCTCATTGAAAATTGAAAAGGTTGGCTCAAAGGGGTGTTGAGTCAGTCATTTTAGG
>CM075424.1:2052303-2147303 GCA_037832385.1 Rhizophora apiculata | reverse complement strand
TTATTTGTAATTATGCATGATATGTTAAATCTAGCCTAACCTTTCAAAAGTAACAAATCAATAAACTAAGAATTTTTTTTATAACAATTCTAGCTAATAGTTAAACCATATTAGCAAAAAACATTTATGTTGCTAATATGGCATATTGATAAGAAAGGAAGTTGAGGTGTATTAAAGACAACAATAACAAAGTGCCACCTCTTAATTGGTCTAAGCCTAAACCCAAATCTACTTGAAATCCAAATAGTAATAACTCATTAACCTATTATATATAATAATTTGATGTAAAGAATTAAGAAAACATTAAAACATGTAATTCTAAAAGAAAATTTAATTAAACATAAAAGATAAACTTAATTAAGTAAAGATAAAATTATAAATATATTGTATATAAACATGATACATGACCCTAGTTAGTTTCTCTCTCTAGGAAAATATTTTGTGAAAATAAGAATAAAGAGTCATTCATAGCAATAAAAAGAAAGTAACATTTGTGAGAGAAAATTCTTAAGTAAAATAGTGAGTGATTGAAAGAAAAAAAAAAAGTGAGAGAGATAATTGTTATATGGACCATATGGTCTATGAGAGTTAAAAGAGAGCAAAAAGCAATAGGAGTTAATTACTTTCATAAGACTTGTATCAAAGATAATGGTAGCCCACTCTTCTCTTCAACCTTTTTATTTGAGTTTTAGAATTTAGGGACTATAAAATCCAATTTATGTGTTGTTGGGATTCGGGGCATTTGTTTAAAAATGCCAATTATTGGTTAATTTGTTATGACCTAAAGGCATATTAATTGTTATTATAATTTTCTTTTTCAAAGTTTTTACTTTTTTATTCTATTCCCTTTCTTGATTTTCTTAGTTTATAGCTTTCCTATGCTTTACAATACTAGATTTGTCTCCTTACACAATCATTTAATCTATGATTTTGTAAAATAGGAAAAAGAAATCATTTATGGTTGAAGGAAATCAACTAATTAATTTTTATAGTGGAATAGGCTAATGGAATAAATAATTTCTATTTATAATAAACTAGGCTATAGCTTTGTCACTGACTAATTATTTATTAATTAAATGCAACTTATTATCCTTGTATGCAACTTTTTGTTATTTGGAAATCATACAATGTTTATTATCCCTTAATATAATTACTCATTTGGGATATTGATTACTATAAAGTTTCATCTTAATGGGACCATGATATTGCAACCTAAGATTACATATGAATGGGAAGAAGTTAAGGTCATGGAAGCTAACATAATAGATACCTTATTGATGCTTAGCTTAGATGCAGTAATAAAAAGACATGGATACAATAACATAGTTGATTATATGCAAGTTGACTGTATGCATAAGTTCCCTAACTAATCATATGAGTTTATGAAGTATCTTAGCAAGACAAGTGACAAGCAATGTTTGATACGTTGAATCAGATGGTTGAGATAAGAAAGCATGTTGTACATATCAATGTTCTAAAGTTCCTTTTATATAGACACCAAATTAGAGTTCTACACAAATGGAAAAGTTCTAGCCTTATTTCCTTTGTTTTCTTAATCATAATAATAACTCAATTCAAACTTCTAAATTAAAAGTTATGCCCAAAATACTGAATAATAGTCAATCAATAATGGGATATAATCATGATAGGATTTGGTTTTTTAGTATAGGTAGGACTCCTCTTCAAGAACAACTCCAAATCAAATGATGAATTTTGTCAATGATTCTTTGTTACTTCTTACTCTTCCATCAATATTTCTTCCATTTTATGTCGAAAATTCATTTGAAATATTCACATTACTCCTCTCTTACAAAAAGAAAAAATGTAAAATATGCATAAATTAAAACATAAGTGGGAATAATAACACAAACATAAGAGTCAAATTAGATGAAAATATATATCAAATTAGACCCTATTACCTTCTCTATTTTCTCTTTTCTTGGCTTGCTTCTTCTCTTTTTTCTAATTCTATCTCTCCTTTATGTCCCTCCTTTTATATTAGGACAACCTTTTTTCTTTTGCTCTTATACCCTTAGTTAATCTCAAAAAATTCATTGGCCCATATGATGCAGCTAAAATTTCTTGTATGGAGAAAGTGAATTAGGTTTTAGTCAAATGAAGAGTTGTACCTTATCTCTTATCTTTATTTTACCATAAGAATCAAATATTTTGGAAGTTTAGAGCAAAAGTTATGCCAGTAAACTAAATAATAGTTAGTTAATTATGAGACAATATCTTGATTAATCTCTATTTCCTATTTAGAATTGGATTTTTTTAAAAAAAATTTCTAAATGTGATGACATGTTCCAAAAATTCATTAGATCTTATTTTTTGATATATTAAACAATATGAAGGGAAAGTTATTGGGATAAAGAAATAGCAAACAAAGAGAAGCTCTTTCTATCAGTGAAAAAATGTCAAAGTCATTGAAGGTAGTCTTCTAATGACAGAGCCCCCTTCATAACCAACTAACATCATTAAGTTGACTAGTGGTATTGAAGATGGCGAGCATAAGGCTTTGCCTTGTGACATGGTTCTATCTTAAGTTAAGGACTAGCAATGTTCCATGATCCATAACTGAGGGACTAACCAAGTCCAATGTTTTTTGATAAAATACAACTTGGTAACCATCCAAACTTAGTGCCTTGAAAGGTCCTATGTCAAACAAAGTCTTCTCCACATCTTCATCATTAAAAGGCCATGTAAGAGCAAACATATCTAAAATAGATAAATGAGGAAAGTAATTGAGAAATGGAAAAGCATTTGAAATAGTGCCCTTTTTCAAATTTAACTATTTAAAATGATTACAAGCTAAAGCTACAACAATACACTTTTCCAAATCCATCCCTTTATGTGATCTCATAAGGCTTCAATTTTATTACGTTTTCTTTGGACCATAATGTTTACTTAAAAGTATTAGGTATTTTAGTCACCATTTGAAATCCACTAGGTCAAATATTTTTGGAGCCAAAAGATCTCCTCTTAAGCCAAAATTGCTTCTAATTCATTTTATAAATGATGCTCCAAGGCAATAAGACCCATTGACATGAGATTCTCCATAGCTAGTTGGCCACCCTAAAGTCATGCTAAAAGATGTTTGCTCCATGAAAAGGCATTACCAAAAGCTTTTTTTTTATTCCATTCCACTAAAATAGAAGAATGTTCTAAAAATGCAATAGGGATAGCCACCTGTTGATTCCATAAGTCTCTTAAAGGCATACGAAAATCCTTAAGAAGAAGTAATGCTGCCTAAAATTGAAAATGCCAGTCTTATTTATGCGTTTGTTGAATCCCATTCAACCATACTAGTAAAGGAAAATGCTTAAAGCTAACTTGCAAAAAATGAAAAATCACCACCACATGCCAACAAAGCCTTCACTACACATTGCACAAAGCTTTTTCTAACCTGCAAAGTACTCTTATTTATGGGGTTTTACCTTTCAACCAAGTTAACTGAGGTCCCAAGAAGCCTAAGTCTAACAAAGATAGCTCATTGATAAACTCAAAGAAAGACCCCACTTATAATCTCAGAGGTGACTCAGTCCCATTTTTTTCTCTAAATGCACTACCAAATCAAGGGACTACGACAACGGTTCTTACACAATGGTTATAAACCATTGCATAAAACCCCTAAGATAGCATTAATAACCACTGCATAAATATATTGTGGCAATAGTTGACATTGGGCAGTGGTTATAAGCTAATGGTTCAAAGTTGCTATGTTATCTTAAGAAAAAGCAGCAGTTATAAATATTTATGTAATGATCTTAAACTGTTGCCTATGTTTTTTTCTAAAAAAAGTAATCAACCATTACCTAATCTTTCTTTTTTAAAAAAAATAAAGGCATAAGGCAAGGGTCTTGAATTGTTGCCTTTTTTATTTTTTCAAAAAAAGGAATAAGGTAGTAGTTTGGAATTGCTACTTATTCCATTTAACATTAAAGATATAAGGCAACAGTTTTAAACTACTACCTATTCTTTTTCTAAAAATGGAATAAGATAGTGGTCTTGAATCGTTGCCTAATTTTTTTCTTGAAATGGAAAAAGGTAGCAATTTGAAATTACTGCCTAATCTTTGCGGTTAAAAAAAGGGCTAAGGTAATGGTCTTGAACCATTATCTATTTTTTGAATAAGGTAGCAGTTCTAGACCACTACCTAATCATTTTATTATAAAAATGTAGGGATAAATTTATTTTTAATTCTCCTAATCTAATTCAATTCTTTGACTTAAGAGTGTACAATTCGTTTTAATCCACTTTTCTTCCTAAACAATTTCGGGCATCAAGGGTTTTTGTACTTTGTTAGGTTAGAATTGATTGGTATTTGGATTGGATTGTCTCCAAGACTATCTAGGGTTTGCAAAATTGATTTCTAGTTTCGATTTGTTTGTTGCTAGTTTTGATTAACTTCTACAATAAAGGGTGGGATGGAAAGGAAGGGACAATGGCTAGTGAGAATTTCATGTAGAGGGTTATAGCTTATGTTGTAAATGAGGTCATCGTCAATGGCCTCACCAATAGGTTTTGGCTTCTTCTTTTCCTATAATTCTTTTATTCTTTATGTAAATTTGATCACTTTGTTGTATTATAGCTTTTCAATGTTTCATCAATTTATTCCTTTCACTTATTTAACTTCATTCTTTGACCTTTAAGGCTAACACATTCCTCATTGATTCATTCATTTGAAGTAAGAGGGACTCATATCTATTTAGTTTTGTTTACATTGTCAAATTTTATACGCTACTAAATTTCAAATATGAGGACATGACATTCTTTCTTTTTATGTTGCACAATTCCTTTTCAAATATGGGATATTTATGACATGCCTATTGAGCTTTAATAACCCTTTTAAGTTGGCCATCTAAAGTTTCAATTTTGGGCTGTTGAGACCAGCCAATTCCTAGTGATTTTGCTCCCTTGAGCAACACAACCTCAATAACTTTAAAACTTTGATGTGCCATGCAATGACAAGTGTTACTTTTTTGTTGCCTTTGATGTTCGTTAGTTTTCAACACAAAGAATTCAAATCTGTAAATGATTTTGGTTTTGGTTTTTGTTTGTCTCCATTACATTATGGCATAAGTCTAATCTTTGTTTTCCACTTTTCTTTTCCTTTGTTTTCTTTTTCTTCTTTTCTTTGTTCTACAGTTTCTTTATGTACAACTTTCTCTTGGCAAGATTGTTCTATTTATACATATCCTTACATTTCCTTTTTTCCCTTCAATCTCTCTTATATTACAATGTAAATTTTCTTTATAATTGTAATTGCTTACTAAGAACAGTGTTTTTGTAGTGAAACTACACTGGAATATTGAAACTGTCCTTAGAAGAGCAAGAAAGGATAAATTATGAAACTTTTTATAATAAATAGACATCTAATATTAATTATTTCTTTGTTTTATTTTCTAATTTAAGTCTTTAAGGAAATATTATTGCACAAATTCATGTGGATAGGAAAAAGAACATTGATGAAGAATGTTGCATTTGAAGCTCACTATATCCTTAACTTTTTTCTTTTTTGCTCTTATTTTCTATTTTCTTTTCCCAATATGATATTTACGTTTTAAAGCTTTTGGTAAGTTATTGTTTGCTTGGGAAACCATTTGTGGTTTGATTGGTTTAGCATTTGTTGTATACTCTTTTTATTAATCTAGTTTTTGTTTGAAGCAATTCAAGTTACAACAAATACAAAATCAGAGGATTTTAACTAGAGGCCTGTTAGTCATGTTATTGGATGGTAGAAATGCATGTGTTTCTTCTTATTCTAGAGGCACATCCACTCAAGTAAAGATCAAAATCAATTTATGTTATCTTAGACATTCATTTGTTTCTCTTTTTAAACAAAAAGAATTTAAATCTTATAATGATTTGACAGTTGCATTCTAGGAACTAAAAATGTTAACCTTAACATTTCCTTTTCTAATTGTTTTATTTCTTTTCATTTTATAGGTTCTCTATTCCAATTTTTCTTGGCATGATTAATCAATTTATACATACCTGGGCATTTTTTTCCTCTTATATTACAATTTATACTATTAATAATTTCTTCATAATTATATAATTGCTTACCAAAATAAGTTTTTTTTAATGAAACTCTACTTGTTGAAACCATCCTTGAATATAAAGAAAGATCAATAGATCATATGTTTATGCCTAAGAAATATAAATTTCAAGTTAATTGGTAAACTATTAATGTTTTCTTCCTTTTGTGCTATTTAACCTTTGTGGGAATACATTAAGATGGGATCGTAGTACAAACAACACCCATTAATGTTCTATAACTAATAGGTAGTTTAAGTGTCCTTACATTCCCATAACAAAGCCATTAATCTTCTACTATAGGTGTAAGTTATTAGCATGTCCACTGATCTTGATAATTGTGCTTTGGATGCAAGTTATTTAACAACTTATTGGTATATCTTCCATATATATTGTCCATTTTGGAGTCTTTTTGATTATATATGACAATTTTGCTAGCACAAAGATGTATACTAATTTTCCTACAAAGGATGTTTTAGGCAAATTATTAGAGGTGCATTTCAAGGTTGTTCCAATAGGCTTCCAAGTGTTCTTTTAAAGTTGAACATTGATGAAAAATTTGTGCAATCATTGGCAAAAATAGGTTAATGGCCATGATAACATGTAGAACTAATTCTTGGTACTACTTGTTTCTTAGTACACTCACACTTTGTCAGATGTATGCCAATTGGTAAAAACCTTTGGCCCTTAAATACTTAATTGTCTTCTAGTACTACTACCATCACCTTCTTCTATGATCATTTCAAGGTCTCATGCATCGAAGGCATAAATATGGCTAGTTTTAGATGCATTTAATGTTTGTTCTATCTCTCTCTCTCTCTACATTGGTCTTATAAGGAGAAGTATGTGGATTATTGCTAATTTCCTCATGAAGGCAAAAGACCATTACCTCGTAGAAGACAAGAAGCAAATTGAGGATATAGAAAAGAAGATAATGCAATTGCACTATATTTTCTCTAGTTTGAATGTTTTATAGATAGCATATGAATTTCTTTATCTGCAATGGATTGAATCAAGTATGGAAAATTAACTTGAATTTCTATTACTATCTCCTTCTAATTGTTACTTATTATTTTTAATCGAGCCTAATATTTACATGTCAAATGCTTATTATGCTTGAGTGAGATGACTCATTTCTTTCGTTTTGATCTTTGCATGATGCTTTTAATTATACAACATTTGGTTTAGATTATGGGTGCTTTCTAAATTCATTGTCAACAAAATGTGTTCTTTAGGGACAACTTAATAAGTAATCAATCTTTTTAATTTTATTCAAATAATTGTCATAGTTGTCATAGTTTTGTAACTTCAAAACAGTTAGAGAACTACTGCCTATTTTCTTAAAAAGTGACTATGTATTCTCTTAAAAAACTACCACCTGTTCACTTAAAAATCCATTACCTATTACTTAAAAAATTGTTACCTATTTTCTTAAAAAACTGTTATCTATTCATTAAAAAACTATTATTTATTCCCTAAAAAATTTACTACCTATTCCCTTACAAAACTACTACTTATTTACTTAAAAAACTACAATCTATTTGCCTAATAAACTGGTATTTATTTCCTCAAAAAATTGCTACCTATTCACTTAAAAAACCACTGCCTATTTGGTTAAAAAATTGTTGTCTATTTCCTCAAAAAAACCATTGTTTATTCCCTTAAAAAATTATTACCCATTCTATTACAAAACTGTTACTTATTCACTTAAAAAACGACTATATATTCACCTAATAAACTGTTATCTATTCTATTAAAAAACTATTACCTATTCACTTAAAAAACTATTGCGTATTCCCTTAAAAAACCATTGTTTATTTCCTTAAAATATTGCTGCCTATTCTGTTACAAAACTACTACTTATTCACTTAAAAAATTGGTACCTATGCTTAACAAACCATTGCTTATTCCTTTAAAAAGCCATTGCCTATTCACTTAAAAAACCACTACCTATTCTCTTAAAAAATTATTACCCATTCTCTACAAAATAACTACCTATTATCTTAAAACATTACTACCTATCTTAAGATGCCTTTAGGCAATGGTTTCATATATACTACTATAGATAGAGAAAACTACTGCATTAGATTTATTGCAATGCTTGCAAATGTAGTGGCTTGAAAGCCACTACATTAGACTTTAGGTTGTTTACTTTTGTGTTCATTGGTGATCTAGTTTACTTTCAAGTAGGCAATGGCTGACATGCTTTCTTGAACTAAAAAGAAAATGAGAACATATGGACAAACTACTTTTTGCAACTATAGTCACAAGTTTACCATGTGCTTCTCTAGAAACTAGAAATCTATAAAGTATAATGGATTTCATACACATAAATCAAAACCAATATTCATTTTGGATGTGTTAAAACAAATATGATAAAAAGTAGTAAAAAACAACATATATATATATATATATGAATGACAAACACACCAATGAACAATCAATCAACCCATTTTGAATTATTTCGAGACAAAACTATTCCATTTCATAGATCCGCACATAAACACAAAAGTTATGTCATTTAACGTGTAGACAATGTGAAATCTTTTGTCATCCTTAGTTTACATTTCTAATTTACTTTTGTCGTTTGCTTTTTTCCTTCAACTTCTCTCTCATTTGCAACTGCAGCAGCGACAAAAATCTTAAGAACCTCATTGTCATGAAGAGATAATTAGGACCAAATTTAAAATCCAAAATATGTTACCACTTGTGATTAGTTTATGTGACAAGGATTTAAACGAGCTCAAAAAGTAATCTTACATTAGGTCCCATGATTTCATGCTGGAGATATACCATCAAACTCAACTACATCCATAAAAAATAGTAATTTAAGATCAAAGAACAACCAAAAGATAAGCAAGTCTCTTTCTTTATAGAAGACAAATGTTGGACATATTATAATTTTGTCTCATATATATTTTATTAATAGCAAAAAAAATTTTCAAATAAATTTCAAATTGTTACTACGACAGTTATTGCTATGATTCCCACTTCAAAGATGGAATGCACCTAGAGAAGGGTGAACGTGGGACTTTGTGCCTAATCTACACTATTATCCGTTTGCCTATGCCATTAGACAAATTATTGGTGTTTCTCATATTTTATGTTCATGTAGCTTACCATTCAATTAATTTTGTCTTCTGCATATATATCCTACACATTTTGTCCATGTAATACCCTCATAAAGGAGATGAGTCCAACGTTGTCTATAATTTTTTAATCGTCCAAAAGAAAAATGAAAAAAAAAAGGTTAGTTAATGAGAATACCTGCTGCGGATGGTTCTTTACCACACCTCGCAACGCACTAAGGAGTACATGCCTCAGAAAATGCACCAGAACATCCAATGATACAATTTTTGCACACAACTTAGGGCTTGCACTTCAGCTGCAAATTGTACGACCATGACTACAAATGCCAACACCAAAAGTCTATGTATAATACCATTGAAGCGTGTATATATAATGTTACTGAACCTTTTAAAATAAATTAGACTACTTGCAATATCTATCTATCTAATTTTTGGACATTGTAAAGTCTACTTCTATATTTTTTTTTTCCTCAACTCTCTTCGCTTTATTATTCTTCATTTTTTTTACTGGTGGGGGAAAGGAATGCATGATCCCAAGATTTGTCAAATGATATGCACTTTATATAAGTATCATATCCTAAATCTATAGACATGAGATGTTTGTTCTCTCACCATTTTATACCTCATATGGCATCTTATCGATAGATTTGGACAAAAGTCTATTAAGAAAGTAGGTAGCAGTCTCAAGGCCATAAACTCAAGTCTCAAGATCCTTTTACCATCTTACATTAGAACAATTCTTTTAAGATCTAATATCTCTTAGTCCTAGTTTCAATATCAAACAACTTCTTGAGATGCAGAATTATGTGCAGGCATTCATAATATTCTTATGCCACCTTTGAAGGTTTAGAGACATACTAGCCAACATCACACATGTAGCATGATCATCATCATCCTTATGCTAAATTTATGCCTCCACTTCTTCCTCATCACCAAGACTAGGAAGATCCTCATTAAGGATGTAGAACTTCTTTTCTTACTTGAGAACAATTCTCAAGATTTTAAACTCGTTTGATGAGATTGTTCACTTCAACTATGCTTTGTATATATGGACAAATTATTACTCATTTTGATCTAGCAACCTATATATATAAAGAGAGTGAGTATTAATTTCATGCATACATACCAAAATTAGATTGGATCTTTAATCCCTATTTTAGTTATTCCCACTTTCTTATTTAAATCAATAAATCATATATGTTGACTTATCAATTACATTGCATGTGACTCTCATATCAATTAAATGACAGCCTTTTGTCTAAACAAATCACATATGCTACTCCTAACCATTGTCTCTAAATTTACGTGATCATGAGATAACTCATCCAAATCACACAAATATAGTTAATTAGGACCCATTAATTATATTCACATTATATGCACAAGAGTAAATATATGTTTAATTTTAATTATTGACATAAAAATTCAATGTTTATTTTAAGTTACCTATCCTAATAAGAGTCCTAATGAAATTAAAAAATAGTTTTCTAATTCAACAAGTAATATAAGTCATAAATCCTAATCTAATCAGGACATCTTCAATTTAGGTAAACACTATTTATAATTTATAATAATTTTTTAAATTATATTCAAATTAAATTTCCTTTGATTCAATAACTTAATTGAATTAGGTGTTCCACTTCTGATTAATTTATAATCTTAAAAATCTAATCAAACTGAACTTATTGTTGTCCTAATTTAACATCTCTCCTACACACAGAAATGTTTCCTAATGCAACAGAAGCATGTTTACGACACGCATCAACGATGACTCCGGCGACCACTAACTTGTAGACACACATGCTACTATTAAAAGCAATAGCCACCACGCAGCAGCAAAGCCATGCCTTGCTGTCACTGTGGGTATGATTACCAATGCATGCATGCCACGCAAGGCTTGGCCTTGCGACCCAGTATGGCTTTCTTTAAAGCCATCAACGCTGCCATGGTTAAATTACCTAACAATCCCCAATAACGCCAAAATTAATTTCGGCCCCATTACTTCTATGGATTTCTCAAAACCATGGCACACAAAAGGGAGAACTTTTCTTTTTTGCATGGTGAGACACAATGTCGATTCTTTTTTTCCTTTTTTTATGTGTTTAACTAAAAACAAAATCAAGGAATTAATTGTAAACTTGTAATAACAATAAATAAACATATAAATCAATTGAATTATTAATCAATAACAATTAAACATAAAATTAAATTATATTTAACATGCAAATATTAAATGAATGTTTATCAAATGAATACCTAATGATATAGATATTTTAAAATTTTTTGAATCCACAAAGTATATCAGTAGATTGTTAAATTTAATTACAACCTATACTAAAAGATGAGATAGTTACCAATGAATTAAGTCTTCTTTTCTCTTTCAAGTGAAATAGATAAGTTATTGCAAACCATTACTATCCAAATGTTTGGCCTTTAATAGTATGCACACAAGAAACCATAGTGATAATTCTCAAGAACATAAACTCTTTTAGGGGAAGAGAGAAATAAAAGGACAAACCAAAAGAGAATGCTAGCTGACAAGAATCAATTTGGTTGGCCATTTAGTGATTTTACCTCTTTATTCATTGAAACTAGTACTACAAACTTTGTAATCATGATGAAATCCATTATGCAAGTCTATTTCTTGAAACTTAATGAAATGGAACCCCTACCAAGCATCAAGATCTACTTACTAATAAAAGCATGATCCTCTTCATTAGTAATCCCACTAACATCTATATCTTACTAAAATAGAAGGGCAAAATGTATAGCTTATGTCATAATCATTTATTTTCCTTAGGTATTTTAAAATTCTATTTACTCCATGTTAATGCATATTGCTTGGATTACTTATGTACTCACTCACTTAGCTAATTGCATAACCTATGTCCGGTCTTGTATATATCATTAAGGACATTAGACACCTATTACCTAAGTATATTATAGTTATGATACTATTCTTTAAACATTCTTAGTAAGCTTAATGTGGTTAAATGGGATAGATATTAGAATACAATTTGAATGATTGAATTTATTGAGAATTTTCTCAATGTAATGCAATTAAGCATTATTCTCTTTTGATAATACAAGATTCTAATGCCAAGGATTACATCTACCTCACCTATGCTTTTCACAACAAAATTAGTTAATATAAACATTTTGATAACTTTTTCTTGTTCAAAGTTAGTTCAAAAGATTAACATATCATCTATGTACAATTACCCTTTCCTTCATTGAATTTATTGTAAACAAATTTGTTTGATTTATTAATCTTGAACCTTTTAGCATGTACCACTTGATCAAATATTTGATGCCATGTCTTGGGTGCTTATTTTCATTCATATAAGTAATTAACAAATTTGCATACATTTTTCTCTTAACTAAGTATACTAAATCCTTTAAGTTGATCCACATACACTTGTTCTTCTAATTCATCATTTAGAAATGCTAATTTAGTTTCCATTGAATGAATTATTAGGGTATGATCAAAGAAAGTGCAACGAGTACCCTAATCGAGGCACATTTAGCCACTAGTGACTATGCATTGAAATAATCAATGCTTTAGTGTGATTTTGCTATCATCCTTACTTTAAACTTGTAAATGGTTCTATTAACCTTCAATTTTCCTTTTGCAAATTCATTTACATCCAATTGACTTTGAGCTAGGGGGAAGTCTATAGATTTCTAGGTTTGATTACCCATAATTAAGTCAATTTCATCATTCATAGCTTTCTTCTAAAATCATAACATCTTGTGATTTCACTACTTCATCAAATGTCTTATGATTACCATTAGTAAGCAATATGGAATTCAATTACAGGCTAATTCCTTTGTCCCTTGAACTAGGAACATAAAGAAATCATAACCAAAAGTCTTTACTTCCCTTACTCTTTTGCTCCTCGACATTTTATTTTTATTTGCTAAAGCATCATTTTCATTATCAAGAACTTGTTTCTATTTTGGAACATTAGAAACTAGGATGAATTTATTTTCATCAAAATAGCATTTATCAATTTAATGATTATTTTAATAGATATTAAGTTGTTAAGCTCTTTGACTATTAATTGATAAGTCTTATTGTTGTGAGCATATGCTAAAAAGATGGACTTAATTCCCCTTTTAGCCAACCTTTTCAATTTCGATTAAGGAAACTTAACAATTGTTGTACAAAACCAAATTCTTAAATAACAAGGTTAGGCTTTCTTTTATTCAAGAACTTATATGGGGTTGTTTTGTTATGTTTGGTTGGATCATTTCTATTGACATGCAATTTGATTACATGACATTGATTATTTCTATTGATGTCCAAATTTTGTATTTACAACACCATGACATTGTTGAGTGTAAGAAATAGTAGTTTTGTAACTAATTCTCATATACTTAAGAAGTCAATATCATAATATATAGCTCCTTTATTAAATAGCAAGTATTTGAAGACAAATTCATTTAGCAATTTAATTTTAGTTTTATACAAATTAAATTTTTCATGAACTTTATTTTTAGTATGTAGTAATTAAACATAGTAGCAGTTTAAGTATTTGTCAATGAATATCACAAATATGTCTTTGCTCCTAGTATTAACGTGTTGTGCAAATCACACATATCATTATAAATTAATTTTAACATGTTTAAAGATCTTCAACAACTTGGAAATAGAATTCTAATTATTTTTGTTAGCATACAATTTGTGTATTTGTTTTTAGATTTATCGAAGTATGGCAACAACTTCAATTTGACCATATCATGGAATCTTCTAAAGGTTATATGTCTAAACCTATTATGCTATAGATAAGAATGTTTAGCAATATAAACATAAACATTAACATTATTATCAACAACAACATCAAGTTCGAACATGCCATTACAAAAATAACCATTCCCATAAACATAATTCTTTTGGAAGGATAAGGTTGTCAGTCTTAAATACAAGTTTGAATCCAAGTTTGTTTAAAAAACTACCTAATATCATATTTATCTTAACTTCTAGAATATAAAATATATTAGTAAAATTGATAACTCTTTTAGAAGTGAACTGCATTTTTACCTTCCTAATTCTTATGACAAAAACTATAATGGAATTTTACATGTACATTGTTGTTCCCACAGTTTTGTATGGGTTGTAATTGTTGTCAACTAGGTTTAAGTGTGCAAGAAAGTAAAGCCATATGGAAGGGTAAGAAGGTAAAAGCCATATAGAGGGGCAAGAACGTAAAAGCCACATGGAAGGGTAAGATAGTAAATTCACCACAAGTAAGTCCTATTAGGGTGTTATGAAGGAGTATATAAGGGCCATTGGAAGACAACAAAAAGAAGTCGGGCAATTGAGCAAAATGGATAGAAAAACCTAGACAACCAGCCGACCAAAGAGAGAAGCCATTGGAAGAGAGAAAAAAATTATACACGGCAGAACAGCGGCTGGATGAAAAAACTGACACCACCAGTAAGAGAGAGAAACCGGTGAGGAATAGCACACTTCCAGCAAGAGAGAGAAACCCATGAGGAATGGCACACCACTGGCACACCAGCAGTTGGCAGTTGAGCAAATCGGCACACCACCGGCACACTAGCAGTCGGCAGTTGAGCAGATCGGCACACCAGTAGTCGGCAGTTGAGCAAATCGGCACACCAGCACACCAGCAATCGGCAGTTGAGCAGATCGGCACACCAACAGTCGGCAACTGAGCAGATCGGCACACCACCGACACACCAGCGGTCGCCAACTGAGCAGATCGGCACACCACCAGCAAGAGAGAGAAACCTGTGAGGAGATCTGGTGACGGCGTGAAACAGAAACCGACGGTGAGAAATCCAACAGAAAGAGATCCGGTTGACGGTGAGAGATCCAGCAAAATAGGGGCTGGACGGAAAAACAGAAACCAATGGTGAGAGAGATCCGGTCAACAGTGAGAGATCTAGCAGAACAGGGGCTGGACAGAAAAACAGAAAAGTGAGGCGAGCCGTGAGACAAGGAGACGGGTGAGACCATGAGACGGTAAAAGCAGGAGTTGTGTGAGACAACCTAGAGAAGGAATTCGGCGAAGCATCAAAAAGAACTCAACGTATTTTCATATTTCTTCAAGAGAGGTTAGAGAGCGTTGCGGTGAACTTCTAAGTGGCAATGGAGCAGCCTTTCAATTCAACAGAGGCAAGACAAGCTAGAAGAAGGGTAGACACAGTAAGTGACACTCTTTGTGTTGTACTTACTTAGTATCTGCAATAGTGAAAGGAGCAGAGGATTAAGACATCCATTGTAACTAGAATTTTCAAGTATAGTGGATGGTCTCGATAAGGGAGAGTCCCTACCACCATGGATGTACGTCATGTTGACAGAACCACGTAAATCTCGTGTGTCCTTAATTTGCTTTACGTTCTATGTTTTGAATTGAGTTGTGAACGCAACTAAAGTATCAACCAACCCATAACCTAACGAAAGGCTAAACAAGAACATCTGAATTGTCTATTAAGCAAGGTGTCTGAAAGGTGACTTTAGGGACTATTATGATTAGTAGGTAGCAATAGATCTACCTTAGTCGAGTCTGAGAAAGAGTTCACTTTTAAGAAGAGGTTGAAGTTGTTCACTTACATGCGAATTGCGAATTGTGGTGATATTGATTCACCCCTTCTCTCAGTATCATAAACTAGTAGATCCTAGGGAGAAGTTAGGAACTTCAATTGGTATCAGAGCATAAGTTCACCAGTTTGAAGCTTAATAGTTTGGTGTACTAGTTTGAAGGGATCTAGAAGTTTGACTTGTTCAGCATACTACGAAATGGAAGCCGGTACCAGCACTAGCATCACTTACAGCAAGAAAGTTCCAATCTTCAACAGAACCAACTATCATATGTGGAGAGCAAGAATGCAAGTGGCATTTGCAACCATGGGCATGAATGTGGTGAAATGCGTACTGGAGGGTTTTGTGGCTCCAGAAGAAGGTAAAGACCCAACCCCAAAGGAGTTAAGGCAGTTTGAGATAAATGGGAAGGCCTCAAATGTCATCATTTCAACATTGACAGATGCTGAGTATGCTAAAGTTATGGACTGCAAATCTGCCAAGGAGATATGGGACATATTACAGAAAGTCTATGAAGGTGATGACATAATGAAGGAGGCTTAGCTTCAAATGTTCAAGGAGAGATATGAATCTCTCAGAATGCAGAAGAATGAGACAGTTCAAGAGTTCTTCACCAAGGTTATTGATGCTGTAAATAACCTGAGAAGTCATGGGAAGAACAAGAAGGAATCATCGATTGTGAAGAAAATTCTGAGAATTCTACCTGAGAGGTTTGCCTCAAAGGTGGCAGCCATAGAGGAGAGTAAAGATCTCAATTCTATGTCTCTACATGATCTTCAGTGCAATCTCATTGCATATGAGATGAGAATAAAGTCAACTGAGAGCTCCTCAACATCAAAGGTATCAAAGGAGGCAGCTTTCAAAACTATAAAACACTTGAAGATAAAAGAAGAGGAAGAATCATCCAATAAGGATAATGATGATGATGAGGAAGAAAGTGCAAGTGAAGTATTGGCTTACTTCACAAGGAAATTCAAAAAGGGGTCTAAGAAGGGAAAAGGACAGTTGTCCTTGAGATGTTATCGTTGTAGGCAGACTGGACACTTTGCTTTTTAGTGCGAAGTGAAACTTGATGATGAAGATGAGGATGGTGATGATGAGCAACATTCAAGATGGAGAAGATCATCATTCAAATCAAAGAAGTCCAATAAGAAGATTGCCAACCTACAGAGGAAGACAAGAGGCTCATTCAAGAGTTATGTGAGTCAGACAAAAGAAGCTGATAAGGAGGAAGATGAAGACTCATCAAATGAGTATGTCTTTATGGCATCAGCACAAGGTGATAGCTTAACCTCTAAAGAGGAAGAGGAAGTTAATGAAGAAGAGCCAGATCTTGAAGCTGAGCTAGAAGTAGCTTCAAAGGAGATAATCAGAAGGGGCAGAACCATAAGAAGGTTGGAGGTCCATATAAAACAAGTTAAAGTAAAGTCTGAGGAAGCTGAAAGTCAAAACGATAAAATAAGGGCTTAGCATATTGATTTGAAGAGAAGATTTGAGGAGCAAATCAAAATATGTGAAGACCTTACAGTAGAGCTTGGCTCAAGGGGTTCAAAAATTGAAGAAATGGAGAAAGAGTTACTAAGACTTCAACAACAACTCAAAAGTAGAAAAGAAAACTTGCAAAAGCTTGAAATGATAGGAGAAACAAGTTCTGGAAAAGGAGAGAAGAATGTAGAGAAAGTGCAGTAATCTGAGGCTGCATTAGCTAAAGAAAATGAGAATGTACCACAGAAGTTGAAAGAAAAGGTTGTGACTAAGAAGAAGATAGCTGAGAATAAAGAAGATCTAAAGAAACAACCTATGGTGGCAAACAAGAAGGGAGAAAAAAAAGTCAAGCAACAGAGGGCTACGGCTGAACAGAAAAAGGAGAAGAAGGTGACTGAAATGTCAGTCACACAAGCAAAGAAGCCAACTACTTTGCCTACACAGCAAGTGATGAACAGAAGAAGACAACCAATGATCAGACCCAAGAAGAGGCAGTTTTAAGGTCATTGCCTTTATTGTGGAGTTTGGGGTCATAAGACGAGTAACTGCTGGTGGAGAAGGCCAGTATATGTCTCCAACTTGAGAAGATACGATGCTGCATATAGGGGGAGACAATACAGAATTCAGAAGAGAATACCTGTCGTGAATTCTTGCACATACTGTAAAAGGTAAGGACACACTGACAAGGATTGTTGGTGGAAGCCCAAACCAATGGTTTCAAAGAACAAGTTTGCTATATTGGTAGACTTGAAACAGTGTGAAAGGTGCGGGCAGGATGGCCATAATGCCAAAAGATGCATGACACTTCTCCTTAAGTAAGAAAAGGCCCTCAATGGCATAGTGAAAATAAGCGGTGCAGTCAAAGCTGAGAAAAAGGAGAAAACTATCTTCCAGCCAGTTCAAAAGAAGGAATATAAAGCTAAAAGGGAGGTGGCTAATATAGCTGAAATTGCACTCAAAGCTGACTGTAAGGATAAGCAGTGGATCCTTGATAGTGAATGCACTTCGCACATGACGGGAAACAAGAGTAAATTATCAAAGTTAAATAAATCAAGATAAGGCAGAGTCAAGTTTGGTAATGATGTTTCACTCAACATCAATGGTTAGGGGTTAGTAAAGATTGGAAGAGGAAAGTTGAAAGATGTTCTGCATGTTGAAGGACTCAGATATAATTTAGCATCTGTCAGTCAACTATGTAACAAAGACCATAAGGTAATATTCACAAAAATAGGTTGCCAGGTAAAGAGTAAAGAAGGCAATACTATTGCAACCGGGAAGAGAACAGCTGGAAATTTATATATGATTGATGAGGACAAGACAAGCAGTTGTTTACTCACCAAAGAAGAAGAAAATCAACTCTGGCATAGGAGGCAGGGACACTTGTCACAGAAGAACATGAGGAAGCTGACCACTACTCATGCAATCAAAGATATTCCTGACCTCAGGAGAGAGAGAGAGTATGTTTGCTCAGCATGCTCTAAAGGAAAACATGTTAGAAAGTAGTATAAGACCAAAGAGTTCAGTTTTGAAGCAGTATTTGACATTGTGCATACTGATTTGTGTGGGCCGATGAGAACAAAAGGGTTGAAAGGTGAGAGGTACTTCGTCTTATTTGTTGATGATTATTCCAGAAGGACTTGCATCATACACCTCAAACACAAGTCATAAATTCTAAATTGCTTTAAGAGATACAGAAGATTGGATGAAAATGAGAGTGGAAGGAAGATCAAAGTATTGAGGTCAGATCAAAGCACTCAATTTACAAATGAAGCTTTTGAATATTACCTTGAGAAGCATGGTATTCACCATCAGATGACAGTAGTGAGAACACCTCAACAGAACGAGGTAGTAGAGAGGAAGAGTATAGCTGTGGTTGAAATGGCAAGAACTCTACTGCTAGAATCGAAACTTCACACAAGATTTTGGACAGAAGCAACATTTACAGCTGTGCACCTACTGAATAGAGTTCTACTAAGGCCCAATACTGATAAGACTCCATATGAACTATGGAGTGGGAAGAAGATAACAGCCAAGTATCTCAGAGTCTTTGGCAGCCCATGTTTTGTGAAGAACAAGGAGCAAAACTTGGGAAATTCAACACTAGGTCTGATGAAGGCATCTTTGTGGGATACTAAGTAAGACAAAAGGTTACAGAGTTTTCCTGCATAAGCTGGGAAAAGTGATCACTTCCAGTGATGTGAGAATAGATGAGAACTGGAAAATAATGCAGAATGGAGAAGCTGAGAACAATGAAGAAGATGACTTCAATGTAGATGAAGAATCAGACCAACCTAAAGAAAAGGAACAAGAAGTAAGTTCAGACTCGGAGAAGAGTGAGTCTGAAGATGAAGAAAGAGATCCTCTTGCAACTAAGACGGTGCAAGGAAGAAGGATAAAGAAAACATGGACCAGTGCTCATCAAGGAGATCAGATCATAGGTGACCCATCAGCAGGAGTTACAACAAGAAGAAGAATTATGGAGCTACTGCTCTACATTCACAAGTTGAACCTAAATGTGTTGAAGAGGCTATTCAAGACAAAGCTTGGGTCAAAGCTATCAATGAGGAGCTGGATCAAATTGAGAAGAATGATACATGGGAGCTGGTTCCAAGACCCACTAATAAGAATGTCATGGGAACAAAGTGGGCATTTAGGAATAAACACAATGAAGATGGCAAGGTGGTGAGGAACAAGGCCAGGTTGGTTTGCAAAGGCTACATTCAGATAGAAGGGGTAGATGTTGATGAAACTTTTGCACCAGTAGCAAGGTTAGAAATTATCAGAATGTTTTTAGATTTGGCAACACACAAGAGGTATAAAGTCTATCAGATAGATGTGAAATCCGCCTTTCTAAATGGGCTCCTGAAAGAAGAAGTGTATATTGAACAACCCGATGGAGTACAAATCAGTGAGGATGAGACACATGTGTACAAGCTGAAGAAAACCTTGTATGGTCTTAAGCAAACTCCAAGAGCATGGTATAGTAGGCTAGATGTGTACTTGAGAAGGTTGAATTTCAGAAGAGGAACGATTGATAATAACCTGTATGTGTTCAACTCAGAGAAAGGTTAGCTGATAACCATAGTATATGTAGATGACATCATCTTTGGAGGGGATCACTCTGAGCTATGCCAAGATTTTGCACAGAAGATGAGTGAGAAATTTGAGTTGTCATTGGTTGGAGAAATAACGTACTTTCTTGGACTACAGATAAAGCAGTGTGAAGAAGGTATCTTTATTTCTCAGACAAAATATGCCAAAGAGATGCTGAAAAGGTTTGGCATAGAGGATAGCAAATCTGTCAGTACCCCAATGACAGTGGGCTACAAGTTAACAAAAGATCAGGAGGGAAGGAGTACAAGCTCTACAGAGTACAGGAAGATGATAAGGAGCCTTCTGTACCTTACGACATCAAGGCTTGATCTTATACAAGCTATGTGCGCTGCCAGTAAATTCCAAGCTGATCCTAAGGAGTCTCATGTGTTGGCAATGAAAAGAATCCTAAGGTACCTCAAAGGAACACTGGAAATGGGCTTGTGGTATCCAGCCATGGGTTCTATTAAACTACAAGCATACACTGATGCAGACTGGGTAGGAAGTATAGATGATAGAAAATCAACCAGCAGCTGCAGCTTCTACTTGGGTTCAAAGTGTGTTGCATGGTTAAGTAGAAAACAAAACAGTGTTGCTTTGAGCACAACTGAGGCTGAGTATATGGCTGCTTGTGCAGTATGTACACAGGTGATATGGCTGCTAAGACAATTGGCAGACTTGGGTATTGAAGTAAAGTTACCAATAAGTGTACTTTGTGATAAGCAAAGTGCTATTGATCTCAGCAAGAATCAGGTTCAACATTCGAGGAGCAAGCATATTGACATCCGGTATCACTTCATCAAAGATCAAGTGGAACAGGGTACAATTCAGTTGGAGTATGTTGGCACTAAAGATCAAATTTCAGATATTCTAACTAAACCTTTGTCCACATAGCTGTTTGAAAAACATAGATTGAGTCTATTTGTGCAAATGCCTCCTCAAGCCTGAAGTTCAGGTGAATCCTCCATCTCCACTTTGCGAGTTCTTTTTCAGATTTATAATTGGTTGGCAAAGGGGGAGAGAAGCAATAGTGCAGGGGGAACTGTTAAGAAAGGGGGAGTGCATATTTAAGGGGAGATGAAACTGTTGCATAGTGGCTTTTGTTATGAGTGTTGCCAACAATTACAAAGGGGGAGATGGTTGTTCCCACAACCTTGTATGGGTTGTAATTGTTGTCAACTAGGTTTAAGTGTGCAAGAAAGTAAAGCCACATGAAAGGGCAAGAAGGTAAAAGCCACATAGAGGGGTAAGAATGTAAAAGCCACATGGAAGGGTAAGACAGTAAATTCGTCGCAAGTAAGCCCTATCAGGGTGTCATGAAGGAGTATATAAAGGCTATTGGAAGACAACAAAAAGAAATTGGGCAATTGAGTAAAACGGACAGAAAAACCTAGACAACCAGCCGACCAAAGAGAGAAGCCATTGGAAGAGAGAAAAAAATTATACACGGTAGAACAGCGGCTGGACGGAAAAACTGACACCACCGGTAAGAGAGAAACCAGTGAGGAACAGCACACTTCTGGCAAGAGAGAGAGAAACCCGTGATGACCGGCACACTGGCAGTCGGCAGTTGAGCAGATCGGCACACCACCGGCACACCAGAAGTCGGCAGTTGAGTAGATCGGCACACCACCGGCACACCAACAGTCAGCAATTGAGCAGATCGGCACACCACTGGCACACCAGCAGTCGGCAGTTGAGCAGATTGGCACACCACCGACACACCAGCAGTCAGCAGTTGAGTAGATCGGCACACCAGCAATCGGCAGTTGAGCAGATCGACACACCAGTAGTCGGCAGTTGAGCAGATCGGCACACTACCGGCACACCAACAGTCGGCAACTGAGCAGATCGGCACACCACTGACACACCAGTGGTCGGCAACTGAGCAGATCGGTACACCACCGGTAAGAGAGAGAAACCTGTGAAGAGATCTAGCGACGGTGTGAAACAGAAACCGACGGTGAGAAATCTGGCAGAAAGAGATACAGTCGACGATGAGAGATCCGGTAGAAAGAGATCCGATCGACGGTGAGAGATCCGACAGAACAGGGGCTGGATGGAAAAACAGAAACCAACGGTGAGAGAGATCCGGTCGACGGTGAGAGATCCGGCAGAACAGGGGCTGGACGAAAAAACAGAAACATGAGGTGAGCCATGAGACAAGGAGACAGGTGAGACCGTGAGACGGTAAAAGTAGGAGTTGTGTGAGACAACCTAGAGAAAGAATTCGGTGAAGCATCGGAAAGAACTCAACGTATTTCCAGATTTCTTCAAGAGAGGTTAGAGAGCGTTGCGGTGAACTTCTAAGCAGCAGTGGAGCAGCCTTTCAATTCAATAGAGGCAAGACAAGTTAGAAGAAGGGTAGATACAGTAAGTGACACTCTTTGTGTTGTACTTGCTTAGTATCTACAATAGTGAAAGGAGCAGAAGATTAAGACATCCATTGTAACTGGAATTCTCAAATATAGTGGATGGGCTCGGTAAAGGAGAGTCCCTACCACCGTAGATGTACGTCATGTTGACGGAACCACGTAAATCTCGTGTGTCCTTAATTTGCTTTACATTCTATATTTTGAATTGAGTTGTGAACGCAGCTAAAGTATCAGCCAACCCATAACCTAACGAAGGCCTAAACAAGAACATCTGAATTGTCTATTAGGTAAGGTGTCTGAAAGGTGACTTTGGGGACTATTGTGATTAGTAAATAGCAATAGATCTACCTTAGTCGAGTTTGAGAAAGAGTTCACTTTTAAGAAGAGGTTGAAGTTGTTCACTTACATGTGAATTGTGAATTGTGGTGATATTGATTCACCCCCCCTCTCAGTATCACAAACTAGTAGATTCTAGGGAGAAGTCGGGAACTTTATACATAACAATACCATCATTTATTGGTTTCATAGCTTTGAAGTAACTTTTGTTCTCACAAACATTTTACGCAACATTAGAATTAATATGTTAAGTAATGTCATCCTCAAATGAATTGATCTTTATGATTAAAAGAATCATTTTTTCATTTGTTGCTCTAAAGGGGAACCATTTCTTTTCCTTTTTTTTTTTAATTGTTAAGATGGCACTTATATTTGTTATGCCCTTTTTTGTGACAAAAATGATATTTGCCCTTTTTTTTATTTCCCTTTGATTTTCTTTTGTTATCATTAGGTTGATTCTTTTTCTTGTTAGTAAACTCACTTGATTGCCTTTTCTCAATCACTTGCAACTTTAAAACATGAGAGTCAAGCTTATTGTTTCTATCTTGTATGCAAAACTCTTTAACTACATAAGATGGTTAGCAAGAATTTCAAGGGATATATTCCTTTTCTTATATTTTAGGCATCTCTTAAAAGTGGTAGTTAATCAATGCTAGAATTCACAATTACAATTTCATCCATAGATAATTTATATTATGAAAAATAATTCAAAATCCTTTAAATTTCAACAAATTATTCTATTGCTGGCCTACCATCAATTGTCTTAAAATTGTTAAATTTTGATACCAAAAATTTCTTATTAGTTATATCCTCTTGTATATACTTTGTGTCCAAATTTTCCTATAGACTTGTCACCAAAGCCATCATTAATGACAACAAACAGTTGATACCATTAGCTACCACCTCCTCTTTCCTTCCTTTGTCTACTCTTTCGAATCATCCTAGTACATGTAAAACATTCAAAAGTGAAAAATAAAAAAAGAGTAAAAAATGTCAAAAAATTCACAAAAAAAGTAAAAAAGATTGACTTCATCAAACCTTGTTAGTTTAAACTAGTTAACTCCCTTTCACACACTTTTATCCAAACTCATAACCCATGAACTTGAGTTGGAATTAATACTCTAAGCCTTCTCAAACATGCAAACATGACTCAAACTAAACACACTCCCCACAAAAATCAAACACAAAATTTCTCACTAAGCATCATCACATTACCAGTAACATTCTTAGTATAGGTCAAGCCTATATACGAATCGACAAAAATCTCTAGTAACAATGACATGTTTTCTTTAATCCTTATCAAAGCTTGTAAGAACTTATTCTTTCAAATCTTTTCTTTCATTTTTTGGGTCTAGACATTAAAACTCCAAAAACAGTGAAATCAAAATTTTCTTTAAGAAAACTAAAAGTAACAAAAAAAAATAAAAACTAAGATTTTTTTGAAAAAAAAAAGGAGATTAATGCCTCATTTTTTTATTAGAGTAGATCCAAACCACAGGCCTTTTATCTTATCTCTTTTCCTTCAAAGGCTAGAAGAAAAAAGATAATATTTTTTTTTTTTAAAAAAGCTACTTTCAAAAAAAAATATCTAACCCATTCCTTTCCTTATTTCTTTTTTTGTCAAAAATAATCATAAAAATAAAAATAAAAGTATAATAAAAATAAATAAATAAGAATATATAGGATTTCATGGCCTTCTTTGCTTTTAAAGCCTTGTCCACCATGAGATCTTGCCTTTAAGGCTTCAAATTAGACCATAAGCTCTTGAATTCAACACAAAAATGCCCTTGCCCTCCTGGAACCTGTAGGGAAAAATGAGTTAGGGTTGAGATTTTCTTTGGGCATTCTTAGGGTTAGATTGTCTTGATATTTTCTTATGTGAAATGAAAAGAGGTTAATATACAATTTTATTTGTAACTTTGCATGATATGTTAAATCTAATTTGACCTTTCAAAAGTAACAATTCAAAAACTAAGAATTTTTTTTGTAACAATTCTAGCTAACCATTAAACCTAATTAACAAAAAATGTTTATGTTGCTAATATGGCACACTGATAAGAAAGGGAAGCTAAGGAAACATATTATCCATTAACATATTATATATAATAATTTGATGAAAACAAAATTAAGAAAACATTTAAACATGTAATTCTAAAAAGGAAATTTAATTAAATATAAAAAAGATAAACCTAATTAAGTAAATATAAAATTATAACTATAATATAAATAACCAAAATACAAGACCCTAGTCAGGTTCTCTCTATAAGAAAATATTTTGTGAAAATAAGAATAAAGAGTTATCCATGATGATATAAGAGAGAAATGATTGTGAGAGAAAATTCTTAAATAAGATAGTAAGTGATTGAAAGTTAAAAAAAAAAAAAAAAAGTAAGAGAGACAATTATTTTAAGGACCATATGTTCTATGAGAGTCAAAAGGGAGCATAAAGCAATAGGAGTTGATTACTTTCTTAGGACCTATTTTAGAGATAGTGGTAGCCCACACTTTTCTTGAGCCTTTTTATTTGAGTTTTGGAATTTAGGGACTATAAAATCCAATTTATGGGTTGATAAGATTAAGGTTAATGAGATTATTAATTTTAATTTTAAGTAATGGGTTAATGGGATTAAGGTTAATTGGCTTAGGATTTTTGTTTAAAAATGCCAATTATTGGTTAATTTGTTATGACCCAAAGCCATATTAATTGTTATTATAATTTTCTTTTTCTAAGTTTTTAAGTTTTTATTCTATTTCCATTTTTTATTTTCTTAGTTTGTCGCTTTCCTATTCTTTGCAATTCTAGATTTATTTCCTCACATAATCATTTTATCTACAATATTGTCAAAAAGGAAAAAAAAAATCATTTATTGTTGAAGGAAATTGACTAATTAATTTTTATAATGTAATAGGCTTATGGAAATTGACTATAGCTTTATTATGTCCTAATTATTTATTAATCAAATGAAACTTGTTATCCATGTATGCAACTTCTTGTTATCCATGTATGCATCTTTTTGTTATTTGGAAATCATACATATTTATTAGCCCTTAATATAATTACACATGTGGGATATTGATTACTATAAAGTTTTATCTTGATGAGACCATGCTGTTGCAACCTAAGATTACATATGAATGGGAAGAAGTCAAGGTCATTGAAGCCAACATAATAGATACCTTAGATGCAATAATAAAAAGACATGGATATAATAACATAGTTGACTATATGCATTGGTTCCCTAACTAATAATATGAGTTTATAAAGTATCTTAGCAAGACAAGTGACAAGCAATGTTTGATATGTTGAATCAGATGGTTGAGATAAAAGAGCATGTTGCATATATCAATGCTTTACATGAGGTTGATGAACCTATATTCACCATTATTGAGGATATTCTACATGTGGGTGGTGTTAAGCTAGAAGAGCATAATGGTGGAACTAAGAATGTGGGGAAAAGTGTTGAGTATGTACAAAATGAAGTTAAGGGTCCAAATGGTCTTGTTGATGGAATCGTGACATTATTTATAATATAATTGGTGAATAGTAGGGTCATAAGTTAGGTCAAATTACTTGTCATGAACAACAATGTACTAAAGATACTAACATTACAAAAGAGCATAAACAACATTTTTATAATACTATTGTACTTGAACAACACATTGAGAGTACATATGCCAATAATAGGTCTCCTTCAACTTGATTAAAATTTAATTGCTTCTACTAAACCCTTGATTAACAACTTTGTATTACAATTTTAGATGCCTTTATATCATCCCAAAACATTAGTGTTTACTACCAACAAAGTCCTAGCAATTACTGTAAAAACTCATGGACAAAAAATACCCCCTTTAGGTAGATCAAATACTATGTAGTACACTAATATGCACAATAAAAGCACTAGGTAAAAATTATCTAGAAACCTTAACTAAAATGTGTTGATAAGTTAGCAATTAGTTAATACTTTTGCAACAATTAAGTATTGTGCTTTTGAAACAATTAAAGATTGTATTTTTGAATGATTAGGAATTATGATGTATTGGATATTGCATACGCTTGCTTTATTTTGTGATAGTGTAGCCATTAAACACTTATTGAGCTATGATTTTAGAGGGTGTTTCTAAATTCAATATTTATATGGTTAGATTATGCCAATAAAGGATCTATTACTTATTATAACACTTATTTTGTGGCTTGTTATCTAATAAATATATATTTTTTAGTTGAATCAGTTAATTTGCCCCTTTTATATTGTTCTTAAGAAAGGCTATTTCTTGGTACTTGGTAAAATTCAGGTTCTTTGCATATTTTTAAAACAATTATGTATCGAAGGACTATATCTCCTTAGTTCTTCCCACTTATAACTGCAAGATTAGATATTTTGTTATTCTTTGTTGATATGCTAATAATGAATTCAATGGAAATTTAGTAGCTCCTTTATTGGCTAAAACTCAATTTCTTATAACTTTCGTTTTATTCTAGTTTCTATACTGGCATGATGCTCCTCTTACCCCTTTTGGCTTGTTTAAAGTTGCTAAAAGGGCTTAGGTTTGTTAAATAGTAGGTTGTTCTTTCCCAAAGTATGCAGATGCGAAACAATGGTATTTTAGAAACTAGTAAGTCTTAAATCACAATCATATATTGTTGAGAGTGTTAGTTAATAATGGACCCACTTGCAGCCCCATCTGTCTTAACTTTGATCCAACTAATTTCCTCTTAATTGGAATCTTTATCTAATGGGGCCACTTGTGAAGTACTTTGAATAGAAATAAAGTTTATAAATGTAATGATATTTAATAAATTCTATTGTGCAAAACTATATTTAATGAACATATCTAATTAACATTTTTTATAACTTGATTAAATATATCAAATGTTATTTATATATCTTAATTATGATGCAACGTCTTATTTCACACAAAACTTTAGTCATCAATGGGTCTTTCTCATGCTTTCAACCTTTGAATAAAATTCTTTTTATGTATGATTTTGACAGCACATAGGCAAAAGTATCACAAAAATTAGAGCACTTCCAAAACTTTAAAATCAAAAGAAAACTTTGAGCAAGTTTGAATGAACTTCCTTGAATTCTCATTGCCCACGCATGTATTTATATTTTATTTTCTCTTGTCTAAAAAAAAATGTTAATATTTGTGCAAATCAATCAAATGAACTTTATTTATTTGTACATGCATAATATGGATGTATATAATGGTCATCTTATTTGACAACATTTCAATAGAAAAATAATCATGTCTCTTATAATTACACTATTTTTTTATTACAAAAATTAAAAAAGTAAATACATTAATTTAATATATATATATATATAATTGTCATCTCACTTTAACTTTTTTATGATAAAATTTATTTGTACATTAATATTTTCTTATTTAAATATTACTAATTTTGAAACCAAAAGAATAATTTAAATGTATTTTGTCATCATCAAGAATCAACTTGATATAAATGGTAATATTAAAGAGTATCCCTTAACTCCTCCCAAAAATTGATGGTAATTGTATTCCTTTCCATACATTTTCCTCCTATTCTTTTGCATTGGTTGACATGTTTGAGTTTACCAACACCAAATAAATATAATTTAAAATTTTTATACTTATTTTTTAGCACAAAATGAATTTTAAAAAATTAAAAATATAATCAATTACTAATTAATATTTGTAAAATAGTATTATTTTCTTTAAAAGAAATGATAAAAAATATTATAATTATCATATAATCAAAAATTATTTAATTATATCATTTACTGCCTTAATAATTATTATATCAATAATATGTCAAATTTAAATTTTATATCATATCGAATTATTTTTTTCTAAAAAATTTATACTATAAAAAAATTTAAATCCTAATTAAACTTAAAATCTAATAAATATTTATTATCAAACTTTTATTTCTCATAATATAAATATTTTTTTTTAAATAGTAATAATAAATAAAAGTTATATAAACTTTATATATATATATATATATATATATATGTATATATGGTTTTCTTATTTTTAATAAAAAAATTTTAAATATCAAAATATTTTATTAAAAATATTAAATTAATTTTTATATTATTATTATTATTTATTTAAATTAATATTATATATATATAATATTAAATTAAATTTAATTATTTTAAAAAATAAATTAAATTATAAAATTTTATTAGTTATTGATAAATAACTTACCTCGTACAAAAACTAAAAGAGAAACAAAAAATAATAATAAAAAAAGAACTTGACAATTACTAATGAGATGCTAACGGAGCACTTGAAATTTATGATTTATCTTATTTTCAATACTTTTCAATAAATTATGTTCACTCAGCGTTTCTATTTAAATCACTAAACATTTCATTACTCTTGATTGGGTGGGGGAGGAGAGAACCTGACAACCAAGTCAGGTAGAGGTGATGGTCGGTTTGGATGGACTTTGGTGGATGATTCCCACTTGTGCCACTCCGATGGGTTTCACTTTTACACCTATTTTATATATTTTTTTTATGCCCACTTTCTGCAAGTATTTCTTTTTTTTTTTCAGGATACAGTAAGTATCTCTTATTTGTTAATTGTTCTCCCGAAGAGTGGAGGTGGGCCACGTACTTGTTTCTTGAAGCTTCCCATTTGATTAATTTTTCTCCTTTCTCCAATAAGTTGACCAGTCAACATCTCAACGACTATCTATGCAAAAATATGGCCATAGTGACAGATATGTAAGTATGTATGTATGTATGTATGCGCGTGGGTGTGTTTATGTAAACATTTGGACGGTGCTTAGGATTGGATTTTAAAGACCATGCTATGTGTACATATCTTCATCGTTGAACCCTAAGCCTCCTCTGTCCCAAAAATTCCCAGTGTACATCTTACCGCACCTAAGCCTATGAGATCGCCTACTATTATCACTCCAAACACAAATAAAGTTCCTTGCTTTTCAACTTACACCCAATAGGGACATGGCAGAAGGATTACTGTTGAGCGTTGCAGAACGAATTCTTGGAAAATTAGGCTCCTTTGCTCTTCAAGAGATTGGCCTGTGGCGGGGTGTTGAAGATGAGATTGAATTGCCGCGCACCACTGTTGACGGTGTCAAGGTCGGGCTTCTTGATGCAGAAGACCGGCAAGCACGAGGTGATGAACCAGTCAAAGATTGGCTCGGTGATCTGAAAGAAGTCGTGTACGATGCAGAGGACTTGCTGGATGACTTTTCCACAGAAGTTCTGTGGCGACAAGTCATGACGCAGAATAAAGTGACAAATGAGGTAAGCCTTTTCTTTTCAAGTTCAAACCGGCTTGCTTATGATCACAAAATCAAGGCAATTCGGAAGAGGCTAGATGCTATTATGCGTGTCGGAACGCAGTTTAACTTTCAGCAACGTCCTGTTGACTCGTCAACGTTTGTGATGACTAAGAAAAGAGAGCAAACACACTCTTTTGCCCTTGAAATAGTTGTTGGTAGAGAAGTTGATAAGGATGCAATTAGACAACTTTTGTTAGAGAACTCTAAGATTGATATGACTGTGATTTCGATAATCGGAATGGGAGGAATAGGAAAGATGGCATTGGCTGATGAGAATGAAAAGATGCCCTTATTTAAGGAGGGGAGTTGTGTTTTAGATGATTTCAAAGTAAAATTAAAAATTATAAAAATTTTAAAATAAATATGTTGAAAAAAGTGTGTGCCATCAACACTAAGCCACAAAGCAATTGGAAAAGAAATTGTTGCAAAGTGTAAGGAGTTTTCTTGACAATAAGAGCAATTGGGCATCTCATGTATTTCAAAAAATGTATACTTGAATGGGAATCATTCAAAAATAAGGAACTAAAGATAAAGGATCAAGGAGAAACCAGTATCATGGTAGCTCTTAAGTTGAGTTATGATCTTCTTCCTTCACATTTGAAACACTGCTTCGCTTATTGTAGATTGTTTTCAAAAGATAATGAAATTGATGTTGACACATTGGTAGATCATTGGATGGCGCAAGGGTATATTAAGTTATCAGACCCAAGTCACTGTACTGATTGGGAGTGTTTCATGGATCTCCTATGGAGGTCTTTCTTCCAAGATGTGGTTAAAGATGAGTTAGGGAGCAAATGGAGTTGCAATATGCATGACTTAATGCACGATCTTGCTTCCTCTGTAGCTGGAGCTGAAAGTGTTTGTGTCAATCTCAACTTGAGAGAATTTGGTAAGAAAACTCGGCATATCTCATTTGACCAGAAACAGGGACAATTGGCAAGTTCCAGTATCTGTGCTTGATGCAAAACATTGGCAGACTTTTTTGGCACTAAAGCCAAAATACTATAATCCCTATAAAATAGGCCAAAGGCAATGGCATTGCAATTTTTTGTAATTTGCAGCATTTAAGGCAGTTGGATATACAAGCATTGGGTGCAAAGTGCCCAATTCCATGAGTAAATTAAAGCAGTTAAGGTATCTTGATTCTTCTTGGAATACTAAGATCAAATTGCTGTCTGTTCAATTACCAGATTACAAAACTTATAAGTTCTCAAACTATAAGGATGTTACGAACTTAGACAATTACCCAAGGATATCAAAAAGCTGGTTGGGCTCAAGAAACTTGACATCAGTTATTGCTATAATTTGACTCATATGCCAAGTGGGATTGGACAGTTGACATAGCCAGAGAGATTATTGTGATTCATACTACCTACTAGTAAAAACTCGAAACAGAAGAGCAGAGGACTGGGTGAATTAAATGACTTGAACAAAGTTGGGAGGAGAGCTAAGTAATGTGAATTTGCTACATGATGGGAATGGAAAAGGCAACCAGAAGGGTACTACTGCTACCACTAGTGTAGCTGAAACCAGATATCTGTTGCAGTAGCAACAACAACAATGGCATGGTCTCCTTCTTCCCTCAAACATCTCTAAGTTGAAAGTTGCAAAGATCCAGATCTGTCCAATTATGATAATGACAGCAACAGCAGCAACAATGATGATATTCTGTGGCAAGGACAAGGCCTGAAAAGCATTGTCTCACTTGATGTTGCTAATATTCCAAAGTTGGTGCATCTGCCAAGGAGGGCTTCTTCTGCATTGAATTGTCCTGCACAAACTCAATATATTGGATTGCTCTAATTGGGCGCCTGGCCAGAGCGGATGCCCAACCTCACATCATTACAATATTTATACAATTATGCTGGTTCCCAACTGTCAAAGAGATGCAAAAACAACATGGGCAAGGATTGGCCCAAGATTGCCCACATCCTAACATCACAGTTGATAGAAAAGACATCCAGTGGGATGGCTGCTATAAACTTTGATTTTATCAGAGAAGAATCTGTCCACCTTTCCATTCCTGTTTCAGCAGGTTCCTCCTCCCACTGCTCTCTTCTTTTTATCTCCATCTCCATCCATTTTGTTTCTATTAAAAAATATAGCCTGTAGTGCTGTTTTCTACCTACAAATTAGCAGATTTCTTTTTAATTTTTATTCAAAAAAGGGAAAAAAAGAATTGTAGGCATCTTCAATTAGCATTGCATCTTTCATTACCAAATTGTATCATCAAAACTAGTATCATCATCTTCTTGCAAAACACTTATATGTATTTTGTCCCACGAGAGTTTCTCATATATCTGAGAGTGTGTTGGGTTTGTGAGATTCACAGGCTGGGATATTTCAATTTTTCGTTTCCTCAGTATAGCATAAATCATTTTCTGTGCAAATCAATGCTGAAGTATTTTTGATCTCTCAAGTAGTGAAAAGAAATTGCTTCCAAAATGGTGAGTCCTTTGGTTTCCAACAGAAGCCAGAAAAGAGTAACTGACGTCTAAGGACCGGCCTAAGATTGCTCACATCCCTAGCCATATTTTCAGTTTTGTAGGATTTACCATATTTACAGCGACCCCTTGCACTTTGAGTGGGTCTGTAGTTGTCTTTTTCAATCTACAATATTTTCTAGTAGAGAATCCTATGCTTGCTCTTTGGTGAATATTGATGAACCTTTAATTTCAGTTTTCATGAATATTTTGCAGGTCTTTTGGCAAATTTGGCTATCAAATTACTACAAGCACTATTTATACTTTACTGGATTTGTTGTAGGCACAGGGGTTAAAGCCCTGAATGTTGTTGTCTTATTGTGAAAAGTAGTGAAAGTGGAATAACAACCGTAGCCATGATCAGTTGGGAGGGTTCTGAGAAAGGGTGGAGGTAGGATCTTTTGACTCCTGAAGAGGATAAGTTGCTTAGTGAATATGTGAAGTTGTATTGAGAAGGAAGGTGGAGTTCCATGGCCAGGTGCACTGGTCAGGCGTTTATTATCAGCATATACAATTTAAAAGGAACAATTCTGCAATTTTTTTTCTCTGATTTTGATTTAAGAACTTGTGTTACTGCTGTGTTGCTGCCAGGCTTAAACAGGAGTGGCAAGAGCGGTAGGCTGAGCTGGGTAAATTACCTTGAGCCTGTGCTGCCTGGCCTTAAAAGAGGTCTAATTACATATCTAGAGGGGTGAATTATTAATGAGCTGCACGCTTTCTGGGGTTAACAAGTAATGCATCTCTCTCAAATTGCACCTTTAAGTTCAAGTTGTAGTTAGATACTATATTGTTAATCATAGTTTCCCTGAAGTACTAGTGAAGAGACACTTTTGGTTACAGAGACGAGCTGCTTCAGCAAAACTGTAGTTATTTTCTATAATTTTTATGCAGGTAGATAACTATTGCCAGACTCTTGCCTGGCCAGACAGACAATGAGATAAAGAACTACTGGACACCCCATTTCAAGAACAAAAAGAGATATTTTTAAATATAAGAGAAGCAAAAAGCTCAAGTTTTAAATCAAAAACAATCAGGATCAACAACAGCAAGAGAAACAAAAAGCAGAAGATGACATAAAAAGTTTCAATAGTGCAAGTGATGTAGGTTGCATCTTGGGCAGATTCTGTAACAGAGGATGGGCTATGGGGTGGCCTGTGGAATGTAGATGAACCATGGACAAGTAATTAATACAGCAAGATGGCCATCTTTGCTTTGGAGGGATCCAAAATGTGGATACAATGGAGCATACAAGTGCCACAACTTTATTTGTATCAACTACTTGTAAATGACCGAAATTTTCCTCAAGATTTTTACTTGTTCTCTATCCTTAACCTGACTTTATAGTTGAAATTTCCTACTGGTACCATTTACTCTATCATTCTCACCACCCTGACTTGTCCTCTTTCAAGCAAATTGTGTTGGAGAATGAGAACATTTTTCTGTTTGCACCCTTGTCTTCCTATAGTTAATTTATCATTTCAAATAAAGAATATAGAACCTTCAAGAAAAATAACATAGATCACTTTAATTGAGAAATTAGTATACTGTTTAATGGAGAGAAAACCTAGTTGATGTTCATAGCATTTTGTAATGGAGAAAAAAATGCAGAAAAAAATGATTAATGTCTATTGTCATCCTACACTTAAATTTTGTATTAGGTAAAATTCAAATTTTTAGTATATTTTTAAAACTGATATGTAAGGGAAGACTATTATCTTTTCAGTTCTTCCCAACCATAATTATAAGATTGAATATTTTGTTATTCTTTATTGACATACTAGTAATCAATTCAATGGAAATTTAGTGGTCCCTTTATTGGTCAAAACTCATTTTCTTATAGCTTTCTTTTTATGCCACTTTCTATACTAGCATGATGTTCTTTTGCCCCCATTTTGGCTTGTTCAAAGTTGCCAAAAATGGCTTTGGTTTGTCAAACAGCGCATTGTTCTTTGAATCACAAATAGAAATTATTGAGCATGTTAGTTAATAAACCTCATAATATCATTCCAGTGATAATTGAACCCTACCCTACATCCAAGTCTCCCTTGTTGTACAAGGTACGTTCCCATTTGCCTTCTTATGGACGCTACTAGTGGGAAAAAAAAAAAACAAACAAGAAGAAGAAGAAGTTAGACAACAAGAGTTTGTGAAAATTTACAATGTTAATTGACCATCCTAGCAGAGGATCACTAGCATAGTAGCTCCCACCAGAAAAGTTAAAAACTAATAATCAATGCAAAACTTAAGCTGAGCTGAAGCTTAATGAATTTGCATTCACTTGATAAAAATCCCTTTTAGGCAAAAATGTCCCACTTGTGTCCAACTTAATTAGGAAATTATCTTGACTTTTTTTTGATCCTTATAGGCAACTCTTCCCTGGATATGATTTAGCATCATGTTACATAAAAGCTAGTGGGAGCTTAAAAGAGTGAGAATCCATGGAATGTATCAAATCATATATTGATCAATCAAGGGTGAGCAATGAGCATGTTTGACTAATTTCACTATGTGCCATTACTTTTGGGCTGTATGCATTACATTGGAGAAACGAAAAAATTATATAGCCTTCCAAAGCAAAGATGATGTTAAATTGGTAGCTAAAGTCCCACATTGAGAAATTAAGTAGAGTTAGCTAATTTTATTCCTTATAAATAAAGAGTAATATAGTTTGATGTAAAATCAATAAAATTAATGAAATTAAAACTCCATGAGCCCCTAGTCCATTAATCGTGCACTTTTAATATCTATAAAATTCAAGACTGTAAAAAAAGTTTAGTCAAATACTCTTACTAATTACTTTGATTTGAAGATATTTGGATATCCCACATATATGCAAGTTAATGATAGAAAATTGAAACCTAGAGCTAAAATGTGCATTTTGCTTGGACATGCATCTAAAGTGAAGGGATATTGTTTATGGTATCTTGATCCAGTAAAATTTGTGATTAGCAGAGATATTATATTTGATGAATCCTCTATGTTACATCCAAAAAGAGAGTCCTCTATTTCTTTTGATGTAGGTAAAGGTGACATTGCATACAAATAGGTGGAGTTTGAAGTTGTGAATCGAGATGCTTAATAACGGAGTCCTCACATTCAATCAAATTCATCAGATATTGCAAATTCTTCTAAAGATAAAGAGGAGGATCATTTCATAACCAAAGATAGACCAAGAAGTGAGATTTGACCGCTATAGAGATATAATGACTATGTTGCTTATACTCTTTCAGTTACATAGGAGACTAGTGAAAATGGCAAATTATCTACATATTTAGAAGCAATCTTAGGTGTTGACTCATCTAGGTAGTTAGTTGCAATGAATGAAGAAATAGAATTTCTCCATAAGAATGGTACATGGATTTTTGTGAAGCCACCTTCAGAAGAAAGAACTATTGGCTACAAATGAGTCTTCAAAATGAAGGAAGGTATACCGAGGGTTAAAGATGTAAGGTACAAGGCATGTTTGGTTACAAAAAACTTTAGTCAAGTACAAAGTATTAACTTTAATAATGTTTTCTCACCTATTGTTAAAAATAGTTTAATAAATGTCTTGCTTGCTTTGGTAGGCCATGTATGATTTGTTTAAAAACTTGACACTAAGATAGCTTTCTTACATGGCGAGCCTGAGGAGCAAATATACAAAGAGCAGTCTCCAAGATAGTGATATAAAAAATCCTTCATGATTCCTTTAGACAACTATGTTTATTTGCTCAAGAAATCCTTATATGAGTTAAAGTAGTCTCCAAGATAGTGATATAAGAGATTTGATTCCTTGATACTAGGTCATGGTTATTCTAAAACCATGCATGATAGTTATGTCTACTTTTGGAAGCTAGATGATGACTTATTCATTTACATGTTGTTTTATGTTGACAACATGCTCGTTATGACCAATAATTTGTTAGAAATTCATACTTTAAAAGTGTTTTTGAATGGTGAATTTGAGATGAAAGACTTGGGAGCTTCAACAAAGGAAATTTTTGATATGAAAATCAACAAGAATCGTGAAGGTGGTAAGTTATATTTAACCTAGAAGAATTATACTGAGAAGGTCTTGAAACGATTTGGAATGAAAATTGTCAAACCTGTTAGTACTCTCATTGCCAATTGTTTTAGATTATCAACTATTTAGTCACCAAAGTCAGATGAAGAGAAGAGATATATGGAAAAAGTTCCATATTCAAGTGTTGTTAGCGGTCTTATGTATGTGATGGTTTGCACATGTGCAGATATTTTACAAGTAGTTAGTGTGGTTAGTAAGTATGTCTTCTCTAGGCAAATCACATTGGCAAGCTGTGAAATGGATTCTCAGATACTTGCAAGGTACTTTGGACGCATATTTGGAGTTTGGTAAAAATTTAGACACATTGGTTGGTTTTATTAATTCTAACTACATTGCTAATCTTGATAAAAGAAGATTTCTGATAGGTTATGTATTTTGCATTAGTGGTTTTGTTGTTAGTTGCAAAGCTACCCTACAATATGTTGTTGTTTTGTCCATTACTAAAACAAAATGCATGACAATGACTGAGGCAATCAAAGAAGCCTTATGGTTGAAAACTTTGTATGGTAAGCTTAGTCTATGTCAAGATGTTGTTACCATTCATTATGATAATTAAAGTGCAATACACTTGACTAAGGATCAGATGTATCATGAGAAGATAAAGCATATTGACATGAGGTATCACTTTATTTGAGAGACAATTGTCGAGAAGAAAGTTTTAGTTAAGAAAATTAGTAAAAGAAACAATTTTGCAGATATGTTTACAATGCCTCTTTCAATTGCTAAGTTCAAGTAATGCTTGAACTTAATTGGCGTGGTATGATGATTTGGGAGTTTGTGGAGAAAGTGGAGCATTGTTATTATATCTACATGTGAGACTTAAGGTAAGGTGAAGATTTGTTAAGTTAATGACTAAAGTCTTACATCAAGAAATTGAATAGAATTAATTGATTTTATTTTTTATAAATAAAGAGTAATATAGTTTGCTGTAAAAATTAATAAAATTAAGAGAGTTAAAACTTAATATCCATTATTTGAGTTTTTGTCAATTGGCTCAAGAAGAGTTTTATTATATTCTCTATTTTACATATATTTGCTTCCACTTTTATTTATATACATAAGTCAAATTAATCTAACCACAAAAATTTGGTGCCCTTATCTTTAGTTATTTTCCCTTATTTTTCATATTGTCTTTAAAGATTATAACCCAGAATTTGTCTCTTAACACCTTGCCTTTGCCCTTACCCCTTCTCTACCATTGTTGGGCTCCAAATAGCTATGTCAGCTTTGTCATGTCTCATAAACATATTCCTGTCAACAAAGTAATCGAGTGGGCTGGCAATGAAGTGGCAGATTCTTGCTTGGATCAATACATATATGTTCATGATCTTCTGCAGAAATTCAATGATGATGTGATCAAAAATTGCAGCTGGCTACTCAAGCCATGGTATGAGACGTGCCCATACCTCAAAAAATTCAGGCTTTGGTCATCAGGTTGAGAATCCTAGTGGGGTTATATTGGAGAAATGCTGGTTTCAGACAAACCAATTTGTTCTAGAAATTTTGTTTCATAACGAAATGAAGAATTACAGGTGCTTGATTCTTCATTGGCTTCTATGATTTTTGTTCCATTTTATGCGGGCCTTGATGTTGGTCGATACATTTGGACTCACAATGCATCGACCAGAGATGCACTGGGACTTGATTTGGTGAAGTGGGTGGCAGAAAGGCCTGAGTGGAAAAGAATGTGGGGTAGAGACCATTTCTTTGTCACTGGAAGGATTGCTTGGGACTTTCACAGGCGATCTGATACCGATTCATATTGGGGAAGTAAGCTGCTGAATCTGCCTGAAGCCATGAACATGACAATATTGTCAATTGAATCAACTTCTAGGGGAAACGAATTTGCATTGCCATACCCCACACATTTCCATCCTTCGAGTGAGATTGAGATACTTCAATGGCAAAATAGAATAAGAAAACAGGAAAGGCAATACTTGTTCTCTTTTGCAGGCGCCCCTTGACCAGGTAGGAATGATTCTATCTGTGTTGAGATCATCGACCATTGTTTAGCTTTGGGGAGTATTTGTAAGCTATTAGATTGCAACTTTACTGGAATCAAGTGTGAGAACCCGGTGGAGGTGATCAGGGTGTTTCAGGACTTGGTATTCTGCTTGCAGCCTCCTGGAGATTCATTAACTCGGTGATCAACGTTTGAATCCATTTTGGCAGGCTGCATCCCAGTGTTATTTGATCCAGGCTCGCATATTTGCAATATGTGTGGTACTTTCCGGAGAATTATTCAAGATATTCTGTGTTCATACCAGGGAAGTTGGAAGGGCAAATCAGAATCAATGAGGCATTGCTGCAGTTCTCAAGGGAGGAAATGTTGGCAAAAAGAGAGGAGGTTATAAGGCCGATACCATAGGTTATACATGCAGGTTTCAGGTCCAAATCTCAGACCCTTGGAGATGCATTTGATATAGCAGTGAAAAGAGACATTGACAGAGTAGAAAATGTGAGGATAAATACTTTAAAGGAGGAAATGATAACCTAGCATCTGTTATGCAGGAGTCCCTAGTTGGGAATAACAATCTGCCTAGGATGGATGGGGGAAGAACATTAATTTGTTTGGATGCATGATTCAACCTAAAACAAGAAAAGAAAAGAATAGGGAAGGAAAAAGTAAAAATAAAAATAAAAAACAAGAAGAAAATCCCCCAAAGCCCCAACAAAGGATTGATTATCCAAGGGAAGCCGCTTGAGTTGCTCTTACAACTAGAAAGATATGTGTAATCTTGCAAGATGCAGTTGTAATATGAACCCAACCAATGTTAGATTTTTGGGATACCGTAGGTAGGAAGGTATCCAGCAATAATGTTTCTTTTCTGCACATAGCAAGAATATACTCTGGTGGGAAAATTTTAGTTCTGATTAAGTAATTTTTATCCTATATCATAAATAATGGCCTTTGGTATACATTTACAAAAAAATGAAGAAAAAGACAAACAGATTATATAGATTACTGCATCACTGAAATTTGAAATTATACAGTTTGCTTGGAATATGGTTCCGCTAGTGGCACAAATTGAACAGCTTCCCATGTGGAGTTTAATCTGCATAACTAATTGAACACAGAATGGAACGGAACGCATGGTGCAATTGAATTGATAGCACATACATGCAACAGTCCATTTGGGCCTGCTTCCTGCCAGGCCAAGTTTATAGCCCAAGGGGGCAAATCTATCAGATAATTCAATTACTACTGAGTGAGCTGAGGTATGGTTAAGGATTCATTGGTGCTATAGTTATCTGAGGCATGATTGCCCACTTTAAAGATGGAATGCACCTAGAGAAAGGTGAACGTGGGACTTTTTGCCTAATCTACACCATTCTCCCTTTGCCTATGCCACTAGACAAATTATCCGTATTTCTGCTATTTTATGTTCATGCAACTTACCATTCATTTTTTGTTTTCTGCATATATATCCTATACATTTTGTCCATGTAATACTCTCATAAAGGAGATGAGTCCAACTTTGTCTATAATTTTTTGATCTTCCAAAAGAAAAATGAAAAACAAAAGGTTAGTTAATGAGAATACCTGCTGCGGGTGGTTCATTACTACACCATGCAACGCACTGAGGAATACATGCCTCAGAAAATGCACCAGGACATCCAATGATACAATTTTGTACACAACTTAAGGCTTGCACTTCAGTTGCGGATTGTATGAGCATGACTGCAAATGCCAACGCCAAAAGTCTCCCTATTACAATATTGCTAGCCATGTGTACCTAATGCTTGCTTTAGTTTCTTCTCGCTCTGATATTTTCTTTTTGCACCCTTTCATTTGCTATATATATATTTAGGAAACTGTTGGCCAAACACTTGAAAAGCATTAAAAGTTTCTAGTTTAATTAATCTATCATTTTGTGGGACAAAAAACAACTAAAGAGTTTACTTATATTTAGTAAAAGTTGTGAAGTAATTAAACATGAAAGTAAAAATTAAGGTGAGAAATAATTAATTTTGTATTTTTTAACTTATAAAAGCTCTAAATCTAATTTAGTAAGATGATGTGAAAGTCCATAACATATGAACCCATAAAATTAGGAGGGAAAGGACTAGGAAAGAATATGTGTAGTCTTAATGTATGATCAAAACATATATAATCTCATATATATATAATACCATTGAAGCATGTATATAAAATTTTATTGAACATTTTAACATAAATTAGAATACTTATAGACTTTATCTATCTAATTTTTGAACTTCGTAAAGTTTACTTCTATATTCTTTTTCCTTCAATTCTCTTCACTTTATTATTCTTCTTTTGTTTTACTAGTATGGGGAGAAGAATACATGATCCCAAGATTTTTCAAACAACATACGCTTTATGTAAGCTTCATATCCTAAATCTTTAGACATGAGAAGTTTGGTCTTTCACCATTTTATATCTCATATGGCATCTTGTCAACAAATTTGGACAAAAGTCCATTAAGAAGGCAAGTAGCAATCTCAAGGGCATAAACCTAAAAAGATAAAGGAATATCAGCTTGATTCATCAAGGATCAGACCATATCTAATAAGGTTATTTTTCCTCTTTTTAAAACATAATTATGTTGTGGTGTTTAAGTAAATGTCCATTGAGAGAAAAACTCATTCTCTTTCAAGTAACCACCAAACTCTTAGCTTAAGTATTCACCTCCTCAATCTAATCATAGGATTTTAATACTTCTATTAGTTTGTTTCTCTACTCCATTTCTTAATTCTTTAAATTTTTCAAAATATTCAAATTTGTATTTCATTAAATACACATAACCATATTTTAATTGATTATTTGTAAATGTAATGAAATAAGACAAACCACCTCTTGCATGTGTTGCCTAGGACCACATATATCTATATGTATCAATCCTAATAACTCATTAACATGTTCTCCTTTTCTTTTCAAAAAAGTCTCAATTATCTTATCCAATAAACAAGATTTACATATTTTATATGATTCATAATCAAATAGATGCAAGTAACAATTTTATTACTTAACCTTCCTTGATTAAGCTTATATAAAAAGTTTATATAATTATTAGATCCATAGTAAACATGTTTTTTCTAAAAAGAGCAACCTTTATCATTAAATGTAAATGTAAATTCATTTAAAGTTAAACTAGTAATGGAAATGATGTTTTTAGAAAGCATAGAAACATATAACAATTCTTTAGTTCTATTACTAGCCTAGAAAGAAAAAGTAAACTACAAGTTCCAATGGCTAATGTAGCAACTCTTGCTTTGTTTACAAATCATAGGTCTACCTCACATTTCTTTAACCATCTACTTCTGATGATTTCCTACATATTTCAATAAAAATGAGAATAATATCTAAATCCAATATCTAAGTAATAAAATCAAAAGTAGAAAGATTTATCTCAATCATAAACATACCTAAACCAAAGGCTTCACTAAGCTTCTTCACCTTTAGTCTAGCATAATAAATCATGCAATTCCTTTTTTAGTGGCCTTCTTTACCACAATGATGGCAAGTGCTCTTGCTCTTTTCCTTTTCACTTCACCACTTGATTCAAATGCCTTGGTTTCTTGATCCTTTCCTTTTTTTTTTTTTTGTTCTTCTTCTTAAGCCTTGCTCATCACATCAGAAGAATCCATGAGAAGAAAAGGAGTCTTCTCTTTTGTTAGAGCTTGCTTTGTAGTTTTAAGCATATTCAATAATTCAACTGATGTAACTTCCAACTTGTTAATATAGAAGTTCACAATAAACTTTGAACAAACCTAAGGTAGAGACTATAGGATTGGGTCAACACTTAACTTTGAATTTATGGTAAAACCCAATCAGCCCAATTTCTCAATGTAGCTAATCTTAATAATATTAGCAATCATTGAAGATCCTTCTACCATCGTACATTAGAACAATTCCTTTAAGATCTCATATCTCTTTGTCCTAGTTTCTATATGAAACAACTTTTTGAGATGCAGACTTTGTTGTGTAGGCATTCATGATATTCTCATGTTACCTATGAAGTTTAAGAGACATACTAGCTAACATCACACATGTAGCATGATCATCATCATCCTTATGCTAAATATATGCCTCCACTTCTTCCTTAACACCAAGAGTAGGAAGATCCTCATCAAGGATATAGAACTTCTTTCCTTACTTTAGAATAATTCTTAAGATTTTATACTAGTCTAAAACATTTGGTCCAATGAGTTTGTTCACATCAATTATGCTTAGTATATATGGAAACATTATTACTCATTTTGATCTAGCAACTTATATATATAGAGAGTTAGTATTAATTTCATGCATACATACCAAAATTATATTAGGTCTTTAATCCTTATTTTAGTTACTCCCACTTTTTTATTTAAATTAATAAATCTCTATATTAACTTGAAAGATCTTACTCTAAAATTCTCTAGTGGGTTAAGATCCCATTTAACTTATTTCAACTTGAGATAGTCTAGCAGTCAAATAAAAAATAATTAGGTAGATAACATAACTTATCAATTACATCACGTGTAACTCTTATGTCAATTAAATGACAACTCCTTGTCTAATCAAATCACATATCATGCACCTAACCGTTGTCTCTAAATTTATGTGATCATGAGATAACTCATTAAAATCACATAAATATAGTTAATTGGGACCCATTAATTATAATATCAAACATATTCAAGTTAAGGAGGCTTTTGGCTAACCTAACAAAACTTCTTCAAACAAAACTCTGGTTTTATTCAATAATAATAAAAGCCAACTCACCATATACTTAATATTTGAGTTGTGAGATTTAGTTAATTATAGTTATCTAACGCATTAGCATCATCATTGTAATATATATCGCATTTATAGCTTATAGTCTTTGTATGATATTTTAATATGCATGATTATAAGCTCTACTATGTTATCTTCCTCAAGCTATTATGGAAGTTAAATAATTAAATCCTAAAGGATTTCAAATTAGTCTTCTAAAGCCCTTTTTGTAATTAAATCAAATGTAAAGAAAACTAAGGAAAATAGCATAAAGTAGAAAAGAATAAGGTCTTATGACAATTATATCTTTTCCTTTTTTTTTCCCTTCCTTTATGGAAAGTCTAGGTTAGCTCTTAGCTCTATCTCAGCCAACATCTTACTCTCAAGGGAGTGGAGCAAACTACTTATTGTTGTGTTACCTTAACCCAAGGAAGGGCATTTGGTAAAGAGCATTATTTTGAAGGATGGAAAGCAAGGTTGACAAGCCACTTCAAGGAGGAAATTGGATTGGATTGCTTGATGGACATTTTACATGACACAAAAAATTTTATTCGAGGCCCTTTACTAATAGAGGTTGCTTAATCTCCCTAGTAACGAAGGAAAAGGGTGGGGGTTTTTTCGTAGTGATGGTGGGTCTGATGAGATGTATGTCAATTGTTGAAAACATGGTTGGCTACATACAAGTATAGCCAAATTAAGATGAGACAAGATGGACAAGCAAAGACTATAGTGTAACTACCATAGAAAATTGGAGAAAACCCACCTCCTTTAGCTAACATAGAAAGATACATATAAAGAAAAGATTGATTCAAAGTGTCTAGGTACCGAGAGTCTTTGCAATTTCATTGCTTCATCAAATGTCTTAAGATTATGTTCAGTAAGTAATATGGAATTTGATTACATGCTAATTCTTTTGTCCCTTCAACTACAAACACAAAGAAATCATAACCAAAAGTCTTTACTTCCCTTACTCTTTTGCTCCTCATCATTTTTATTTTTATTTGCTAAAACATCATTTTCATTATTAAGAACTTGTTTCTATTTTGGAATGTTAGAAACTAAGATGAATTTATTTTCATCAAAAATAACATTTATCAAATTAATGATTATTTTAATAGATATTAAGATGTTAAGCTCTTTAACTATTAATTGATAAGCCTTATTGTTGTGAACATATCCTAAAATGATGGACTCAACTCCTCTTTGAGCCAACCTTTTCAATTTTCAATGAGGAAACCTAACAATTACTTTACAAAACCAAATTCTTAAAGAACAAGGTTAGGCTTTCTTTTATTCAAGAACTTATATGGGGATGTTTTGTTACTTTTGGTGGGATCTATATTTAAAATATGGAATGTTGTAAGTTATGCCTCACCCCAAAATCCCTAACAGAAGCTAGAATTTGATTACATGACATTGATCATTTCTATTGACATGCATTTTTTGTATTTACAACACCATTTTGTTATAGTGTAAGGAATAGTAGTTTCATGAAGAATTCTCATATACTTAAAAAATCATATCATAATATTTTGCTCCCTTCTTAAATAGCAAGTATTTGATGGAAATTTCATTTTGCAATTTAATTTTAGTTTTACACAAACAGAATCTTTCATAAGATTTATTTTTAGTATGCATTAATTAAACATAGCAATAGTTTGAGTGTTTATCAATGAATATCACAAATATGCCCTTCCTCCTAGTATTAGTGTGTTGTGTAAATCACACACATCACTATAAATTAACGTTAACATGTGTAAAGATCTTCAACTACTTGGAAATAGAATTGTAATTATTTTTGTTAGCTGACAAGTTATGCATTTGTTTTTAGATTTATCAAAGTATGGCAACAAGTTCAATTTAACCATATCAAGCAATCTTTGTAAGTTTATATGTCTTAACCTATTATGCCATACAACAAAATGCTTAGCAATATAAGCATAAACATTAACATTATTATTAGCAACAACAACAAGTTTGAACATGTCATTACAAAAATAACCATTTCTCATAAACACACTTCATTTGGAAGGTTAAAGTTTTCAGTCTTAAATACTATGTAATATCATATTTTTCATAACTTTGAGAACATAAAATATATTTGTAAAATTGATAACTCTTTTACAAGTGAATTGCATTTTTACCTCCTTAATTCTTATGACAAAAACTATAGTGGAATTTCACATGTACATAATAATACTAGCACTTTTGTTCTCATAAACATGTTGGGCAACATTAGAATCAATCTATTAAGTAACATCATCCTCAATGAATTGATCTTTCTGATCATTGGAATCATTTTTTCATTTGTTACTCTTAAGGGGAACTGTTTCTTTTCCTTTTTTTTTTTTTTCTTCCAAAGATGACACTTATATTTGTTGTACCCTTTTTTGTAAAAAAAAAAAAATGACATTTGCCCTTTTTATATTTTCTTTTTGTTTTTCTTTTGTTATCATTGGATTAATCCTTTCTTTTGTTAGTGGACTCACATGATTGTATTTTCTTAATCACATACAACTTTAAAACATGAGAGTCATGCTTATTATTTCCACCTTGTATGCAAAACTCTTTAACTACATGAAGATGGTTAGCAATAATTTCAAGGGATATATTCTTTTTCTTATATTTTAGGCTTCTCTTGAAAATATTTCGAAAAAGTGGCAATTTATCAATACTAGAATTCACAATTACAATTTCACCTAGACATTTTGTATTATGAAAAATGATTTAGAATCTATTAAATTTCAACAAATTATGCTATTGTTGGCCTACCATTAGTCATCTTAAAATTATTAAATTTTGATACCAAAAATTTCCTACTAGTTACATCTTTTTGTATTTACTTTGTATCCAATTTTTCCCATAAACTAGTCACCAAAGCCATCATTGACAACAAGTGGCTACTACCATTAGCTACCACCTCCTTTTTCCTTTCATTCCCTCCTCTTTCAAATCATCCAAGTACATGTAAAACATTCCAAAAAAAAAAAAGAAAATTAATAAAACATAAAAAGAATAATAAGGTCAAAAATTCACAAAAAAAAAAATAAAAGATTGACTTAATCAAACCCTATTAATTTAAACTAGCTAACTCCCTTCCACGCCCTCTTATCCAACTTGTAACCTATGAACTTGAGTTGGAATTAATACTTTAAGCCTTCTCAAAATTGCAAACCTAACTCAAACTAAACACACTCCCCACAAAAATCAAACATGAAATTCCTCACCAAGCACCACATTACTAGTACCATTCTTTGTATAGGTCAAGCCTATGTACAAATCGAAAAAAATCTCTAGTAACAATGGCATGTTTTTTCAAACTCTTATCAAAGCCATCAAGAACTTATTCTTTCAAATCTTTTCTTTCATTTTTTGGTTCCAAATATTAAAATTCCAAAAAAGAGTGAAACCAAGAATTTCTGTAAGAAACTTAAAAGTAACAAAACAATAAAAGCTAAGATTTTTTTTTTTGAAACAAACTAAAAGGAGATTAATGCCTCCTTTATTCATTAGAGTAGATAAAAACCCTAGGCTTTTTCTTCTTCTCTCCTTTCCTTTGAAGACTAAAAGAAGAAAGATAATAATTTAAAAAAAAAAGCTACTTTCAAAAAAATATAACCCACTCATTCCCTTATTTATTTTTTCAAAAATAATCAAGGAATATAAAAATTAAAAACATAATAAAAATTAATAAAAAATAGGAATAAATAGGAGTCCATGGCCTTCTTTGCTTTTAATGCCTTGTCCAAGATTAGATCTTGCCTTCAAGGCTTAAAATTAGACCATAAGCTCTTGAATTCAACACAAAAATGCCCTTCTTCTCCTTGGAACCTATAGAGAAAAATGAGTTAGGGCTAAGATTTTCTTTGGGCATTCTTAAGGTTAGACTATCTTGATGTTTTCTTATGTGAAATGAAAAGGGGTTAAAATATAATTTTATTTTTAATTTTTCCTGATATGTTAAATCTAATGTAACCTTTCAAAAGTAATAAATCAATAAGCTAACCTTCCCATGAGTCATACAATGACTCGTTATCAAATTAGGTAAAAATAGTTATATGACTCCTTTCTTTGTCTTTTTAAAAGGAGAAAATTTTAGCTTAAATTTCTTATGCCATTGAATTACAAGTAGTGATACTAACAGATCCCATAAGAAGAGAGTTAAACTAACTTCTTGCTTTATCACACAATGGAAAAGGAAATACTTTAAGCCTAATAATATCATTACTCACACCATTATACTTAAAAGTATCACAAATTTTAACTTAGCAAGATCAGAATTGGGATCATCATTAGGTAAACCATTAATGGAACACTCATTTAGATCATTTAATTGATAAGTAGCTTGATCTTAAAGGAGTTAGATTGGATTTCTAGCCTAGTAAGGCATGATGTCAACCTTTCTGAAGATGGTTTAGCATATAAATTGAGGGTTGTTCATTTTTTTTGTACCTCCTTTTCTTGTGTCGTAATGTTTTTCTCTTTTGGAGTAAAAAATTTTCTAATTGTTCTCTCTATCTTATAGTCAAAAGTAGCAAGTTCTCACCACTAGTATGGGTCATGCATTACCATGCCTATAAACCAAGAATTAAAACCAAGTAAACTAAAAATAAATGGAATAACCAAGCTACAAAAGTAGACCAAATAAAAACTATGAAAACTAAAGCAAATAATTATCACTACAAATTAATAATTTAATCCAAAGCTAGATTGTTAGTGTTCAAAATGTAGATGACTAGTCCCTAGCAATAATGCTAAAAGCATGATTTATGAATTATGCACTACATTTAGGCTAATATACCTAATTGATTATGCAATATAGGATGAATAGATTATCATTCGCATGAAGACTATTTGATACTATGGGGATATTTATGACGTGCCTGTTGAGCTTCAATAACCCTTTTAGGTTGGTCATCTAAAGTTTCAATTTTTGGCTGTTGAGACCAACCAATTCCTAGTGATTTTTCTCCCTTGAGCAGTACAACCTCAATAACTTTTAAACTTTGTTGTGCCATGCAGTGACAAGTGTTACTTTTTTGTTTCCTTTGATGTTCATTAGTTTTCAACATAAAGAATTCAAATCTTTAAATGATTTTGGTTTCTGATTGTCCCCATTACATTAAGGCATAAGTCTAATCTTTGTATTCCACTTTTCTTTTCCTTTATTTTCTTTTTCTTCTTTTCTTTGTTCTGCAGTTTCTTTATGCACAACTTTCTCTTGGCAGGATTGTTCTATTTATACATATCCTTACATTACCTTTTTTCCCTTCAATCTCTCTTATATTACAGTGTAAATTTTTTTATAATTGTAATTGCTCACTAAGAACTATGTTTTTGTAGTGAAACTACACTGGAATATTAAAACTATCCTTGGAAGAGCAAGAAAGGATAAATTTATGAAACTTTTTATAATAGATAGACATCCAATATTAATTATTTCTTTGTTTTATTTTTTAATTTAAGTCTTTAAGGAAATATTATTGCACAAATTCATGTGGATGAGAAAAAGAACATTGATGAAGAATGTTGCCTTTGAAGCTCACAATATCCTTAACTTTTTTCTTTTTTGCTCTCATTTTTTATTTTCTTTTCCCATTATGATATTTATGTTTTAAAGCTTTTGGTAAGCTATTGTTTAATTGGGAAACCATTTGTGGTTTGATTGGTTTAGCATTTGTTGTTTACTCTTTTTATTAATCTAGTTTTTGTTTGAAGCAATTCAAGTTACAATAGATACAAAATCAGAGGATTTTAACTAGAGGCATATTAGTCATGTTATTGGAAGGTAGAAACACATGTGTTTCTTCTTATTCTAGGGGCACATCCACTTAGGTAAAGACCAAAATCAATTTATGTTATCTTAGACATTCATTTGTTTCTCTTTTTAAACAAAAAGAATTTAAATCTTATAATGATTTGACAGTTGCATTCTAGGAACTAATAATGTTAACCTTAGCCTTAACATTTCCTTTTCTGATTGTTTTATTTCTTTTCATTCTATAGTTTCTCTATTCCAATTTTTCTTGGCATGATTAATCAATTTATACATACTTGGGCATTTTTTTCCTCTTTTATTACAATTTATACTATTAATGATTTCTTCATAATTATATAATTGCTTACCAAAATAATTTTTTTTCTAATGAAACTCTATTTGTTGAAACCATACTTGAATATAAAGAAAGATCAATAGATCATATGTTTGTGCCCAAGAAATATAAATTTCAAGTTAATTGGTAAACTATTAATGTTTTCTTCCTTTTGTGCTATTTAGCCTTTGTGGGAATACATTAAGATGGGATCATAGTACAACCAACACCCATTATTGTTCTATAACTAATAGGTAGTTTAAGTGTTCTTACATTCCTATAACAAAGCCATCAATCTTCTACTATAGGTGTAAGCTATTAGCATGTCCACTGATCTTGATAATTGTGCTTTGGATGTAAGTTATTTAACAACTAATTGGTATGTCATCCACATATATTGTCCATTTTGGAGTCTTTTTGATTATATATGACAGTTTTGCTAGCACAAAGATGTATACTAATTTTCCTACAAAGGATGTTTTAGGTAAATTATTGGAGGTGTTTTTCAAGGTTGTTCCAACAGGCTTCCAAGTGTTCTTTTAAAGTTGAACATTGATGAAAAATTTGTGCAATCATTGGCAAAAATAGGTTAATGGCCATGATAACATGTAGAACTAATTCTTGGTACTACTTGTTTCTTAGTACACTCACACTTTGTCAGATGTATGCCAGTTGGTAAAACCTTTGGCCCTTAAATGCTTAATTGTCTTCTAATACTACTACCATCACCTTCTTTTATGATCATTTCAAGGTCTCATGCATCAAAGGCATAAATATGGCTAGTTTTGGATGCATCCAATGTTTGTTCTATCTCTTTCTCTCTACATTAGTCTTGTGAGAAGTATGTGGATTGTTGCTAGTTTCCTCATGAAGGCAAAAGACCATTACCTCAAGGAAGGCAAGAAGCAAATTGAGGATATAGAGAAGAAGATAATGCAATTGCATTATATTCTCTCTAGTTTGAATGTTTTATAGATAGCATATGAATTTCTTTATCTGTAATGGATTGAATCAAATCTGGAAAATTAACTTGAATTTCTATTGCTATATCCTCCTAATTGTTACTTATTATTCTTAATCGAGCCTAATATTTACATGTCAAATGCTTATTATGCTTAAGTAAGATGACTCATTTCTTTCGTTTTGATCTTTGCATGATACTTTTATTTATACAACATTTAGTTTAGATTATGGGTGCTTTCTAAATTCATTGTCAACAAAATGTGTTCTTTAGGGACAACTTAGTGAGTAATCAATCTTTTAATATCTATTCAAATAATTGTCATAGATGTCATAGTTTTGTAACTTTGAAACAATTAGAGAACTGTTGACTATTTTCTTAAAAAATGACTATATATTCTCTTAAAAAACTACCACCTATTCATTTAAAAAACCATTGCCTATTGCTTAAAAAATTGTTATCTATTCTCTTAAAAAACTATTACTTATTCTCGTAAAAAACTATTGTTTATTCCCTTAAAAATTTACTACCTATTCCCTCACAAAACTACTACTTATTTATTTAAAAAACTATTATCTATTTGCCTAATAAACTATTGTTTATTTCCTTAAAAAATTGCTACCTATTCGCTTAAAAAACCATTGCCTATTTGCTAAAAAAATTGTTGTTTCTTTCCACAAAAAATTATTGTCTATTCCCTTAAAAAATTGCTGCCCATTCTATTACAAAACTGCTACTTATTCACCTAAAAAACCACTACCTATTCACCTAATAAACTGTTATCTATTCTATAAAAAAACTATTACTTATTCACTTAAAAAACTGCTACCTATTTCCTTAAAAAACCATTGTCTATTCCCTTAAAATATTGTTGCCTATTCTGTTACAAAACTACTATTTATTTACTTAAAAAATTGCTACCTATGCCTAAAAAACCATTGCTTATTCCCTTAAAAAACCATTGCCCATTTCCTTAAAAAACCACTACCTATTGTCTTAAAAAACTATTACCTATTCTCTACAAAATAACTACCTATTATCTTAAAAAATTGCTACCATAATGGTTTCATATATATTACTATAGGCAGAGAAAACTACTGCATTATATTTATTGCAATGCTTGCAAATGTAGTGGCTTGAAAGCCACTACATTAGACTTTAGGTTGTTTACATTTGTGTTCATTGGTGATCTAGTTTACTTTCAGGTAGGCAATGGCTGACATGCTTTCTTGAACTAAAAAGAAAATGGGAACATATGGACAAACTACTTTTTGCAACTATAGTCACAAGTTTACCATGTGCTTCTCTAGAAACTAGAAATCTATAAAGTATAATGGATTTCATACACATAAATCAAAACCAATATTCATTTTGGATGTGTTAAAACAAATATGATAAAAAGTAGTAAAAAACAACATATATATATATATATATATGAATGACAAACACACCAATGAACAATCAATCGACCCATTTTGAATTTTTTCGAGACAAAACTATTCCATTTCATAGATCCGCAAATAAACACAAAAGTTATGTCATTTAACGTGTAGACAATGTGAAATCTTTTGTCATCCTTAGTTTACATTTCTAATTTACTTTTGTCGTTTGCTTTTTTCCTTCAACTTCTCTCTCATTTGCAACTGCAGCAGCGACAAAAATCTTAAGAACCTCATTGTCATGAAGAGATAATTAGGAGCAAATTTAAAATCCAAAATATGTTACCACTTGTGATTAGTTTATGTGACAAGGATTTAAACGAGCTCAAAAAGTAATCTTACATTAGGTCCCATGATTTCATGCTGGAGATATACCATCAAACTCAACTACATCCATAAAAAATAGTAATTTAAGATCAAAGAACAACCAAAAGATAAGCAAGTCTCTTTCTTTATAGAAAACAAATGTTGGACATATTATAATTTTGTCTCATATATATTTTATTAATAGCAAAAAAAATTTTCAAATAAATTTCAAATTGTTACTACGACAGTTATTGCTATGATTCCCACTTTAAAGATGGAATGCACCTAGAGAAGGGTGAACGTGGGACTTTGTGCCTAATCTACACTATTATCCGTTTGCCTATGCCATTAGACAAATTATTGGTGTTTCTCATATTTTATGTTCATGCAGCTTACCATTCAATTAATTTTGTCTTCTGCATATATATCCTACACATTTTGTCCATGTAATACCCTCATAAAGGAGATGAGTCCAACGTTGTCTATAATTTTTTAATCGTCCAAAAGAAAAATGAAAAAAAAAAAGGTTAGTTAATGAGAATACCTGCTGCGGATGGTTCTTTACCACACCTCGCAACGCACCAAGGAGGACATGCCTCAGAAAATGCACCAGAACATCCAATGATACAATTTTTGCACACAACTTAGGGCTTGCACTTCAGTTGCAAATTGTACGAGCATGACTACAAATGCCAACACCAAAAGTCTATGTATAATACCATTGAAGCGTGTATATATAATGTTACTGAACCTTTTAAAATAAATTAGACTACTTGCAATATCTATCTATCTAATTTTTGGACATTGTAAAGTCTACTTCTATATTTTTTTTTTTTCCTCAACTCTCTTCGCTTTATTATTCTTCATTTTTTTCACTGGTGGGGGAAAGGAATGCATGATCCCAAGATTTGTCAAATGATATGCACTTTATATAAGTATCATATCCTAAATCTATAGACATGAGATGTTTGTTCTCTCACCATTTTATACCTCATATGGCATCTTATCGATAGATTTGGACAAAAGTCTATTAAGAAAGTAGGTAGCAGTCTCAAGGCCATAAACTCAAGTCTCAAGATCCTTCTACCATCTTACATTAGAATAATTCTTTTAAGATCTAATATCTCTTAGTCCTAGTTTCAATATCAAACAACTTCTTGAGATGCAGAATTATGTGCAGGCATTCATAATATTCTTATGCCACCTTTGAAGGTTTAGAGACATACTAGCCAACATCACACATGTAGCATGATCATCATCATCCTTATGCTAAATTTATGCCTCCACTTCTTCCTCATCACCAAGACTAGGAAGATCCTCATTAAGGATGTAGAACTTCTTTTCTTACTTGAGAACAATTCTCAAGATTTTAAACTAGTTTAAAAAATTTCGTTTGATGAGATTGTTCACTTCAACTATGCTTTGTATATATGGACAAATTATTACTCATTTTGATCTAGCAACCTATATATATAAAGAGAGTGAGTATTAATTTCATGCATACATACCAAAATTAGATTGGATCTTTAATCCTTATTTTAGTTATTCCCACTTTCTTATTTAAATCAATAAATCACATATGTTGACTTATCAATTACATTGCATGTGACTCTCATATCAATTAAATGACAGCCTTTTGTCTAAACAAATCACATATGCTACTCCTAACCATTGTCTCTAAATTTACGTGATCATGAGATAACTCATCCAAATCACACAAATATAGTTAATTAGGACCCATTAATTATATTCACATTATATGCACAAGAGTAAATATATGTTTAATTTTAATTATTGATATGTAAATTCAATGTTTATTTTAAGTTACCTATCCTAATAAGAGTCCTAATGAAATTAAAAAATAGTCTTCTAATTCAACAAGTAATCTAATCAGATATAAGTCATCAACCCTAATCCAATTAGGACATCTTAAATTTAGGTAAACACTATCTATAATCTAGAATAATTTTTTAAATTATATTCAAATTAAATTTCCTTTGATTCAATAACTTAATTTGAATTAGGTGTTCCACTTCTAATTAACTTAGAATCTTAAAAAATCTAATCAAACTGAACTTATTGTTGTCCTAATTTAACATCTCTCTTACACACAGAAATGTTTCCTAATAGCCACCACTAACTTGTAGACACACATGCTACTATCAAAAGCAATAGCCACCACGCAGCAGCAAAGCCATGCCTTGCTGTCACTGTTGGTATGATTACCAATGCATGCATGCATGCCACGCAAGGCTTGGCCTTGCGACCCAGTATGGCTTTCTTTAAAGCCATCAACGCTGCCATGGTTAAATTACCTAACAATCCCCAATAACGCCAAAAATTAATTTCAGTCCCATTACTTCTATGGATTTCTCAAAACCATGGCACACAAAAGGGAGAACTTTTCTTTTTTGCATGGTGAGACACAATGTCGACTCTTTTTTTCCTTTTTTTTATGTGTTTAACTAAAAACAAAATCAAGGAATTAATTGTAAACTTGTAATAACAATAAATAAACATATAAATCAATTGAATTATTAATCAATAACAATTAAACATAAAATTAAATTATACTTAACATGCAAATATTAAATGAAAGTTTATCAAATAAATACCTAATGATATAGATATTTTAAAATTTTTCAAATCCACACAGTATATCAGTAGGTTGTTAAATTTAATTACAACCTATACTAAAAGATGAGATAGTTACCAATGAATTAAGTGTTCTTTTCTCTTTCAAGTGAAATAGATAAGTCATTGCAAACCATTACTATCCAAATGTTTGGCCTTTAATAGTATGCACACAAGAAACCATAGTGATAATTCTTAAGAACATAGACTCTTTTAGGGGAAGATAGAAATAAAAGGACAAACCAAAAGAGAATGCTAGCTCACAAGAATCAATTTGGTTGGCCATTTAGGGTTCTATTTATAGAGAACTTTGGCTATGTAAGGCCTAGTATTAACTTCTAATAAATCATACATTAGTTCCTATGATTTTAAATATTATATTTTGACTAAAAAATTTTCTTAAACTTTTTAATCAATTCTACCTTAACCTCTTTTTACATTTCTCATCATTTTTCTTTATATGTGTGATCCATTCAGATCTTAACATGTAGACAATGAATATAAATTATAATTCCAAAAAATTTGATAAATTAAACTCTTTTAATTTATCACTAATATTCTAATTAATTAATTTATATCAATAAATCAAGATTAATGTCTAGACACATGTTATGATTACCTTAATATTAGAATTGTAAAAAGTGGTTTGACTAATTCTTTTAGTACATAGTCTCTTATTGTAATTTAATTAATTTGTCATACTAATATTTTAATTAAATATTGAGTATGAAATTAATATTTATTCCATATTATTTAATCATATTTGTTCTCAAGTAATAATATAACAATTGATTATATTAAGGACATAACAACTCTTTGTAATCATTATTCTATCTTGTGTAAGGATTTACTTAACTATCTATATGTAATCATTAAACGTTAGCAACTTGTTTTGAAGCCCGGGGGGTGTATTTTTATTATTAAGAGGATATTTTGTATTTTGAATGAAATGCAATTTTATTAATGTTTAATAAATTATAAAATTTATTTTTAACATGGATATACTAATAATTTACTAAATAATAACTTTTATTGATATATAAAAATAATTATAAATTAATTATATAAAATAAATTATACACTATTATTTTATTTTTTTACCAATTTTTTTATTTTTTTAAAATATAATAAATTATAATCAAATACTCAATTAAATCTATTAAAAACAAGTTTCCTCACCATCATTTTTACATCAACAATAAAAGCTCAACTATAATATCAAATAAACCCTTAGAATAAAATCAATCAATATTAATGGTCTATTAATTTTTGTGACTGGTATTATTTATTTTTCATATTACCAAAAATATGCAAAATTTTATTTGCTAGAAAAAAAAATTAATTTTTTTATTAATAAACTCCTTTGGATTTCCTTGGAAACTATGGCCATCCCGTTCCCGCACGAGCAAAGAATCTTATGTATTACATTGAGGCTTTCCATCTATATATGGTCTACCTGTGATAATTCCATAAAAAATTTACCAAGCATATCTCACCCATGGCAGTCTAGCAACTTAAGGTTTACTAAAAGAGATTTTTCAGCATAAAGAAAAAAAAAAATGAAGCATATATATCATGTATCTTAATAAATAAATAATCCATTCCCAATCAATCTTGAAAAGTGTACCACAATTTTTGTAGCCACTTCCCGTATACTTCTATTGTGTGTGAAAATATTCAATTCATCTAAAAATTTAAATTAATAAGTAAAAAAGTCTATAAATATTATAATTCATATAAAATTTTTATATTAAGATGAAAAATTTTATATTTTTAATATTCACTTTTGACATTTATTAAACTGAATTAAATGAGTCAAATTTAATTATTAGACTTATTAACATTGTACTAAATTAATTAGATTAAAAATAAAGAAATGGCCAAATTACTAAGTAAAGAGTATAAATAAAAAAGTAAATTAAATTTTAAAAATAATGTCAAATATTTTATACGAAATTAAAAATTTTGACTAAAAATTTATTACAATAAGTACAAAATTTTATAAATATTTATAAACTATATAAAATTTGTATATTTTAATAATATAAAAAATTCATATTTTTACTTAATTTATTGAATCAAAATTGAATGATCGAAACATAAGTGCTATGTTTCATAAGTATTTGCATTCAATTAATTAAATTGAAGATTAATGAAAAAAAATCAAATTAATAAATTAAATTCTAATATAATGTCAGTATAACATTTTAAAATTTTAATTATTTTAAAAAATTCAAACGTAAATAGATATAAAAATTTATAATATTATAAACCATTTAATTTTTTATATTTTAATATGTGTTAAGACTCTAGTAAAACACATGAGATAATAAAATTAAATTAAATGAACTAAACTCAAGTACTTATAAACTAACTTTCACTTAATTAATTTAAATAAATATATGTGGTAAAAGTCAAACCACTAAATTAGTATAAATAAGAAGATAAACTAAATTTTGATTCTATCTAAAATAATATTTTGAAATATCAAATCCTCCAAAAAATTTTTGTTAGTGACAATATACGGGGTTTTATATTTAGACATCATGAGAATTTTATATTTTTAATAGCATGAACACTTTTCTTTGTTGTTTTCTTATATCTTACATCAATTGTACACTCTTTTACCTTTGACTTCCTTATAAGATAGGAAGATATTCAAAATAGATATGAAAATTTTCCTCTAATTAAGTAGTGTAAATCAAACAATTATTGTCTTTTTTTTATGACAAAAAAAAAGCAAGGGAAAAAAAGTTGAGTACAGGACAATTAATCATTCTTAAGGATGACCAAATCAACTTAACTACTTGAAAATATGCTCCTAAGTTGGGAAGAGGAAGTCTTGAAAACTTCAACTCCACTTTAGAGGTAAGGGCTTGGGAAGATTTATAAAACTTTCATTTTGCTCACTTAGACAACTTAGGTTTTCTCTCAATCTTCTTGTGAAATTGTTAAAAGATGACATTGGGAAAAAAAAAACAAAGAGAGAGAGAATGCTAGTTAATTATTTTCCAAGACTCGAACCATTAACAACTTGTGTTGGATAAAAAGACAATAGGGTGTTAAAATGGAGAGTTGGATAAATTGAAAATTGTAGAACTACTTTAAGTCGTCCAACAAATGTTGTCATCACTAATGTAAAATTTATTTTCACTAATATGTAATAAGTATTATTCAAATACTTTAGTTAATAAATAATACAAGCATTTCATGCAAATGATTTTATAACAATGAACATCACATTAATTTGATTAACACATTTAAGGCCTTGGCACTATATATCTTTTCATAGATATTTTAAAGCCTGAAGTTTTTTAACTAATTCCAATAACCTACATTTTTATATCCATGTAAGCACATTCTAGGTACCCTAACCATAAAGAACTTTCCTAGGTCCCTATTTAGAGTTCAAAATTCATCATCCCTTTTACAAATTATAAGTAGTAAATATGGGATTTTTTTTTTTTTTTGCAAAACAATTAATTATAATATTGCAATTACACTAATGATGGGCATTTTGGAGGATTCATTATAAACAAGACTTGACATAGCATTAAGTATTATTGAATTGAGTTTCATCATTGGTGACTAATCTATATAGGCTTCGAGACTTATTCTACTTAATGTCTTGTTTATCAAATCTCTGTTAGTCTCTTTTTGTCAAAGGATCAATCATTCTTTTTTGGCTCATTCTCGCAATGGCATTCACGATCACACCATTTTATGTGATCAATCTCTTCTATAATTGTATTCATGACTGATGATTCTGACTAATGATTCTTGATTGACCATTATACTCTTGACTAATAAGTTTTTGCTAAGAGTTGCAACATTTCAATAGTATATACAAAAATAAGTGCTACTCACTTTGACTTCAAAGTAATCTCATGAAGCAAGTTCTTTAGTGATTTTACCTCTTTATTCACTAAAACTAGTACTACAAACTTTGTAATCATGATGAAATCCATTATGCAAGTCTATTTCTTGAAACTTAATGAAATGGAACCCTTACCAAGCATCAAGATCTTCTTACTAATAAAAGCATGATCCTCTTCATTAGTAATCCAACTAACATCTATATCTTACTAAAATAGAAGGGTAAAATGTATAGCTTATGTCATAATCATTTATTTTCCTTAGGTATTTTAAAATTCTATTTACTCCATGTTAATGCATATTTGCTTGGATTACTCATGTACTCACTCACTTAGCTAATTGCATAGCCTATGTCTGGTCTTGTGTATATCATTAAGGACATTAGACATCTATTACCTAAGTATATTCTAGTTGTGATACTATTCTTCAAACATTCTTAATAAGCTTAATGTGGTTAAATGGGATAGATATTAGAATACAATTTGAATGATTGAATTTATTGAGAACTTTCTTAATGTAATGCAATTGAGCATTATTCTCTTTTGATAATACAAGATTCTAATACCAAGGATTACATCTACCTCACCTATGCTTTTCACAACAAAATTGGTTAATATAAACATTTTGTTAACTTTTTCTTGTTCAGAGTTAGTTCAAAAGATTAACATGTCATCTATGTACAATTACCTTTTCCTTCATTGAATTTATTGTAAACAAATTTGTTTGATTTATTAATCTTGAACCTTTTAGCAAGTACCACTTGATCAAATATTTGATGCCATGTCTTGGGTGCTTATTTTCATTCATATAAGTAATTAACAAATTTGCATATATTTTTCTCTTTAGAGTTTTCTTTCTAGTTTTAAGCATATTCAATAATTTAACTAATGTAACTTCCAACTTGTTCATATGGAAGTTCACAATAAACTATGAACAAACCTAAGGTAGAGACTACAAGATTAGGTTAATGCTTAACTTTAAATTTATGGTAAAACTCAATCATGCCAATTTCTCAATGTAGCTAATCTTCTTGATATTAGCATTCACTAAAAATCCTTCTACCATCTTACACTAGAACAATTCCTTTAAGATCTCATATCTCTTAGTCCTAGTTTCTATATCAAACAACATCTTGAGATGCAGAATTATTGTGCAAGCATTCATAATATTCTCATGTTACCTTTGAAGTTTAAGAGACATATAGGCTAACATCACACATGCAGCATGATCATCATCATCCTTATGCTAAATATATGCCTCCACTTCTTCCTCATCACCAAAAGTAGGAAGATTGTTATCAAAGACATAGAACCTTTTTTACATACTTGAGAACAATTCTCAAGATTTTATACTAATCTAAAACATTTAGTCTAATGAGGTTGTTCACATTAACTATGCTTTGTATATATGGACAAATTATTACTTATTTTTATCTAGCAACATATATATATATATAAATAAATAAATAAAGAGTGTGTATTAATTTCTTGCATACATACCAAGCATATTCTGGTTGAGGAGGCTTTTAGCTAACCTAGCAAACTTTCTTCAAACAAAACTATGGTCTTATTGTATAATTATAAAAGCCAACTCACCATGTTCTTATCATGTACTTAATATTTAAGTTAAGGGATTTAGTTAATTATAGTTATCTCATGCATTAGCATCATAATTGTAATATATATCACATATATAGCATACAATCCTAGTATGATATTCAAATATGCATGATTATAGGCTTTATTATGTTATCTTGCTCAAGCTATTAAGGAAGATGAATGGTCAAATTCTAGAGGATTGCAAATTAGTCTTCTAAAGCCATTTTTGCAATTAAATTAAATGTAAAGAAAACTGAGGAAAATGACATCAAGTAGAAAAGAATAAGGTCTTACGACACTTATATTTTTTCCTTTCTTTTTTTTTTTCCTTCCCTTTTGGAAAGAAGGGAGGATACCTAGAAGGTCTAAGTTAGCTCTTAGCTTTATCTCAGCCAATATCCTACTCTTGAGGGATTGAAGCAAACTGCTCATTGCTGTGTTACCCTAACCCAAGAAAAGGCATTTGGTGAAGAGCATTATTTTGATGGAGGAAAAGCAAGGTTGACAAGCCACTTCAAGGAGTTAACTAGACTACATTGCTTGATGGATATTTTACATGACATAAGAAATTTTACTCAAGGTCCTTCATTAATAGAGGTTGCTTACTCTCTCCAATAACAAAGGAAAAGGGTGGGGGTTTTTTGGTAGTGATGGTGGGTCTCATGAGATCTATGTCAACCATTAAAAACATGGTTGGCTACATACAAGTATAACTAAATTAAGATGAGACGAGATAGACAAGCAAAGACTATAGTGTGACTACCTAAGAAAATAGGAGAAAACCCACCCCCTTTAGCTAACATATAAGGAGAGGATTGATTCAAAGTGTCTAGGTACCAAGAGTCAAAGAAGGGAAGGGATTGGGGCTTAGTAGACATATGTCCTTAAATTGGAAAGATCTAACGTACAAATTAAGATGTGCTAATGGCAATGATATACCAAACCCTATAATCGTACTCCTATTGATATCTTAAGATGGACATACTAAGATTAGATGGGATCCATAAGAGATGTATTAGGGAGTTTATATAATAGAAATATTTTCTTAATTTGTCTCCCTTGACACCTTCATTTGGATCTTCATAGTTACAAATAGATAGCCCATCTTAATCCTAAATTCTTTAATTATACAACTTTTACATAATTGTGAGAGAAACATCAAGTTACATTTAAGAAGAGTTTAAATAAGAATAGAATTTATGACTAAAAAATAAGAGAAGGGCACAGAAAGCAATCTCTATACTACAAAAATTATATTCATTCATGTTAATAAAAATAATGACATGGGTCTATAAGCTTATAATCCTCTATCATGTGATCATATTCAGATTATATGCATTAAAGTAAATATATGTTTAATTTTAATTATTGATATGAAAATTTAGTGTTTAATTTACCTATCCAAATAAAAGTCCTAATGAAATTAAAATATAGTTTTTTAATTCAACAAGTAATCTAATCAATTATAAGTGCTCAATCCCAATCCAATTAGGAAGTTTCAATTTTAGTCCAACACTATTTATAATGTAGAAAATAATTTTAAAATTATATTTGAATTAAAATTCTTTTAATTCAATAACTTAATTGAATTAGGTGTTCCACTTCTAAATAATTTAGAATCTTAAAGTCTAATCAAACTGAACTTATTGTTGTGTTAATTTGACATCTCTCTTACTCACAGAAATGTTTCGTAATGCAATGGAAGCATGCTTGCAACATTCATTAACCATGACTCAAGTAACCACCAACTTGTAGGCACATAAGCTACTGTCAAAAGCAATAGCCACCACATGGTAGGAAAGTCATGCCTTGCCACCACCATGGCTATAATTACACATGCATGCATGCCACACAAGGCTTGGCCTTGCGACCCAATATGGCTTTCATTAGAGCCATCAACACTACCATGGTTAATTACCCAACAATCCATAGTAATGCCCAAATTAATTTTAGCCCCTTTTTTTTTTCTTTTTGTTTCTTAAAACCATGACACACAAAAGAAAACTTTCTCTTATGCACGATGTGACAGAATGTTGATTCTTTCTTTTTTTCATTTTTTATGTGTTTAACTAAAAACCAAAACAAGGAATTAATTGTAAACTTGTAATAACACTAAATAAACATATAAATCAATTGAATTGTTTATCAATAACAACTAAACATAAAATTAAATTATATTTAACAAGCAAATCAGACTTTGATACTATTATTGGAAATTAAATGAAAGTTTATCGAATAAATACATAATAATATAAATATTTTAAAATTTTGAATTCCCAAAATACATCATAGGTTGTTAAATTTAATTACAAACTATACTAAAAGATGAGATAGTTACCAATAAATCAAGTCTTTTTTTCTCTTTTAAGTTAAATTGATAAGTTGTTGTAAGCTATTAATATCCAAAAGTTTAGACTCTACTAGTATGAACACAAGAAATTATAGAGACAATTCTTAAAAGCATAAACTCTTTTAAGGGAAGAGAGAGATAAAAGGGCAAACCAAAATAGAGTGCTAGCTCACAAGAATCAGTTTGGTTGGCCATATAAGGTTCTATTTATAGAGAACTTTGGCTATGTAAGGCACTTCTAATAAATTATACTTTAGTTCCTATAATTTTAAATATTATATTTTGACTAAAAAAATTTCTTAAGCTTTTTAATCAATCCTAACTTAATCACTTTTTGTGTTTCTCATCATTTTTTCTTTATATGATCCATTAAGATCTTAACAAGTAAACAATAAATATAAATTATAATTCCAAAAAATTAGACAAATTAAAACCTTTTAATTTATCACTTAGACACATGTTATGATTAATTTAATATTAGAATTGTAAAAGTGGTTTGACTAATTTTTTTAGTATATATATTCTCTTACTGTAATTCAATTATTTTGTCTTACTAATACTCTAATTAAATATTAAGTATGAAAGTAGTGCTTATTCTATATTGTTCAATCATATTCATTCTCAAATGATAATAGAACAATTGATTATATTTAGGAGATCACAACTCTTTATAATTATCATTTCATCTTATGTAAGGATTTCTTAAATCAATATCTATTGAGAACAATAGAACATTCTCCAACAATTACTTTAGGATGGAAAATCATTTATTAATTAATCAACTATTTATATGTAAGCAATGCAATAATATTAGGAATTATACTTTGATATGATAAGTATCTAATTTTTATAATTTCATCACAATTATTTTTTGTAAAGTATATTTATTTTACAAACTTTATTTTTAGAACCATATCATTTGTATAAACATTTTAAAAATAAGTAATGTCTTTTACAAATAATTGCATGCATGAAATATTAAGTATGTTCATAATAAGTAAATGAACCTATTCATTGCTGAGGCATACATCAACAAAAGCAATTTCAAATTGTTGTAAAGTTGAAACATCCAAGATCAATTATATGTAGTAATAAAAACAAAATATGCTAATATATCTTGGCATTTTTGAAAAATATGTTTCAACTATCTCTTAATTGGTTAAGAAAACATTAAAACATGTAATTCTGAAAAGGGAAACATTAAAATAATTTGACCACTGTGGACTTTTGTGCCAAAAGTCAAAACATCCTTGAAATTTTAAGGGTTAAAATAATCAATATTTTAATTCATTTATGATCAACAAACAACCATTATCCACATTTGAAACAATTGAGTTAACATTTACAAGTATGAAAGTATAGAACAAATGTGTCATACAATTGATAACCTCACAGTAACAGAAACACTACAACAAAAGCATGATGTTGTCTTTTTCACAAAAATTAAAACACAGCACAATGTTAATCAAAGGAATATAAGTGAATAATATAAAACTACATAAGACTAGTTTATATTATATTCATGCCTTAAAATTGCATTTTATTTCAATAATCTTTATTTTTTGTTTTCAGCTTAATACATTTAGACAACACTTAACTCATTTCCTCACCCAAATTATCAATTTTATTCTTCTTGAACTCCATATACTCTTTAGTTAGCTTAGAGTTTGAGAAGCAAAAGCAGGAAAGTTAGTTCACCCAACCAATTGGTGCCATCTCTCACTAATGCTTGGCATGAAGATTGGCATGAGTCAAGCACATCAAGGAGGCAAGGTGAACATAAAGTCAATGTTCATGGTAACAAGACAAGGAAGCCTAGGTAGAAGTTGAGTTATGGGTTATGGTAATGATGTTGAGTGGCTAAAGAGTTGGGGGTCAAGGCTCTTTAGAGGGGAAGTATATTTTGACATAAGATGTGATGGCTCAACCAAGGCAATGTCTCTTTCCACTAAAGGGTCAAATTCTTTAATACATTTTAAGGGGGTAATGCATCTCTCACATAAATGTTAGCTAATGTATTGAGATTATGTGAGCACTTAGGATAAGGTTCAAACTAACAATGTGTGGTTTAATTGTGAGTTGGATTATAAGTAGGCTAAGAACTAGCTCAAGCATCAATGAAATATTAGTGCACAATTGGAGTTAGGGCAAATTATATGCAATTTAATTATGGGATGGCTAACAAGGTGATGGCTTGGAGTGTAGACCAAGTTAGTAAGTGAATTAAAGGCCATAAAAATAGGGATAATCCAGAGTGTGCTCCCTAAAATCATGGGAATATGTTGTTAATGGGCTGATTAGGTAGCCAAAATGAAGTGCCAGATAACACAAGTGTGTAGTTTGTCTAGCATGAATGAAGGAGAACATGGGTGATTTCTTTAATGTTGATTAAGCCATAATAAGGTGGTAAACACTCCTTAAGCACAAGAAGACATAGAGACATTATTGGCCAAAGATCACAAGGAAGTGCTCTTAAAAGTAAGGGAATACCACTATGCATGATTGACTTGAGAGTTATATAATGCGTGTTCTTAAGTAGTTAAGTGTATCAACTACCATAAATGTGGCTTATAAATATGTAATGTGAGTAGCCAAAGCTTAACATCAACAAAACTTGTGAGAGCTTTGTCAAATCATTTGTACTTGATGAGTAAGAAAGTAATAATGGTTGAGAAAATTCCCATATATGGTGGCATTTCTTTAAATTGTGCAATTAAATGTTTTTATGTGCAAACACTTTTTTTGTGTGTTTGTGTGCAAGGTTTGGCTAAAACCAAAAGGTGTCTTGGTACCATCAAAGGAAAAAAATTTTGGTGCTGGAAATTAGCCCTATGACATAAACTATGGTGAGGATACTTCGTAAGCTAGTTCTTAAATCTTTTCCATGACTCATACAATAACTTGTTATCGAATTAGGTAGACATAGTTATATGATTCCTCATATTCATCTTTTTAAAAAGAGAGAAAATTTTAGCTTTAATTTTTTATGCCATGGGATTCCAAGTAGTAATACTAATAGATCCTACAGGAAGAGAGTTAAACTAACTTCATGCTTTATCACACAATGAAAAAGGAAATACTTTAAGCCTAATAGCATCATTACTCACACCATTATACTTAAAAGTATCACAAATTTTAAGTCAATAATATTAGAATTGGGATCATCATTAGGTAAACCATTAATAGAACACTCATTTAGATCATTTGATTGATAACCAACTTGACCTCAAAGGAGTTAGATTAAATTTCTAGCCTAGTAATGCTTGGTATCAACCTTTCTAAAGATGGTGTAGCATATGAATTAGGGGCTCTTCATTTTTTTTGTACCTCCTTTTCTTGTGCCATAATGTTCTTCTCTTTTTGTGTCAAAAATTTTCTAATGGTTCACTCTATCTTATAGTCAAAAGTAGCCAGTCCTCACCACTAGCATGGGTTATGCACTACCATGCCTACAAACCAAGAATTATAACCAAGTAAACTAAAACTAAATGGAATAACCCAACTACAAAAGTAAATTAAATAAATACTATGAAATCCAAAGCAAATAATTAACACTACAAATTAATAATCTAATCCAAAGCTAGATTATTAGTGTTAATAATGTAGATGAATAGTCCCTAGCAATGATGCTAAAAACATAATGTGTGAATTATGCATTACATTTAGGCTAGTATACATAATTGATTATGCAATATAGGATGAATAGATTATCATTCCCATGGATACTATTCTATAATATTAGGACAATTCTAATCTAACCCAAGTTGAATTAACTACAAAAATTATTTTCAATTTCCAAGTGGAAAGAAACTATAGATATTAGGACACTAGGGTCTAAATTTCATTCAATCCAAGTTATGCAATCCATTAAATAATTCAAACTAAGAGCAAAAAAAAAATAAAATTAAGATTTATTAATAATTATTACATGTGATGGGAGATTTTTCCTAATTAATTAACTACCTTTCTTAAGTCAAATTAATCTTTTCATTGCTTAATAAATTAATCGTGTGTTATTTTAATCAAGCAAACAAGTATAAAGTTTTATGAAATCTCAAATTTAAGAAAGGGGACTCGTAACCCTTTTCTCTTCTTCAATTACCACATTTGATCCTAATTATCTTTTAATCTCATTGTCTAACACATGGTTAATATCACAATTAATCTAATTCATATAACTCTTTCTCAAGTTTATGTATGGATCATAAGATCATGCAAAAGGTAGTCAAACTCTTAAAGCGGTAAGTTCAATAATATAAACCCTTCATACAAATAACAAAATTTAAAAAAATAAGAGGTCTTGAATTAAAAGAACAATTAATCACATAAACTACAGATCAAATTACATCTAAACTTTAACTTAAAATAATTTAACAAGTTATAATAAAGTTCAACAAATCCTTTGAGTTTGTTTAAAAAAAAAAAACAATAAGAATACATCAAAGAATAAGTAATAAAAATCAAACAAAACTTAGTCTTTGAGGATAAAAACTGAATGTCAAAGTTATTTCACTTCTTTCTCCAAACTTGTGGATTGCTATTTTCACTTTCCTTCTCCTTTTTCTCTCTTCTTTTCTTCCCTTTCTATCCTTTATCTTTCTATTGATTTTATGTCTCCTCTTATATTTTCACAAGTTTAGAATTCCTATGTCCATTTAACCTCTAAAAAAATTTATGACCCATAACTTCTAGGTAAAATTTCTTTTATATAGAAACCAAATTAGAGTTCTCTATAAACTAAAAAGTTGTAGCCTTATTTCTTTAGTTTTCTTGATTATAATAATAACTCAATTTGAACTTCTAAAATGAAAATTATGACCAAAATATTGAATAGTACTCAATCAATAATGGGATATAATCATGATTGGGTTTGGTTTTTGAATAAAGGTAGGACTCCTCTTCAAAAACAACTCCAAATTAGATTAGGAATATTGTCAATGTTTCTTTTATTTACTTCTTACTCTTCCATCAATATTTCTTCCATTTATGAGACACATTCATTTGAAATATTCACAATACTCCTTTCTTTCAAAAAATAAAAATAAAAATGTGTAAAATATGCATAAAATAAAACATAAGTGGGAATAATAACACAAATTTAAGAGTAAAATTAGATGAAAATATATAACGAATTAAATGCTATTACCTTCTCCTTTTTCTCTTTTCTTAGCTTGCTTCTTCTCTTGTTTCTTATCCTTTCTCTCTTTTATTATTCTCCTTTACATCCCACCTTTTATTGAGATAACTCCTTTTCTTTTGGTCTTATATCCTTAGTCAGTCTCAAAAAATTCATGGACTCATAAGATTTTGCCAAAATTTCTCATATGGAGAAAGTGAATCAAGTTTTAGTTAAATGAAGAGTTGTACCCTATCTCTTATCTTTCTTTTACCACAAGGATAAACTAATTTATTAGTTTAGATCAAAAGTTTTGCCAACAAACTAAATAATACTTAGTCAATTATGAGAGAATCTTGATTAATCTTTGTTTCCTATGTAAGATAGGATTTCTCTCTTCAAATTTCTAAATGTGATGACATGTTCCAAAAGTTCAATAGATCTTATTTTCTGATATACCAAACAAAATGAAGGAAAAGTTATGGCTAAAGAAATAGCAAACAAAGAGAAGCTCTTGTTATCAACAAAAGATTCAAACTTACTAGCCAAAAGTAACAAGAAAGTCAAAGTCATTAGAGGTAGTCTCCTAATGACAGAGCTCCCTTCATAACCAACTAGCACCATTAAGTTGAGTAGTGACACTGAAGATGGCAAGCGTAAGGCTTCGCATTGTGACATGCTTCTATCTTAAGTTAAGGACCAGCAATGTTCCATGATCAATAACTAAGGGACCAACTAAATCCTACGTTTTTTAATAAAATACAGCTTGGTAACCATCCAAACTTGGTGACCTAAAAGGTCCCATGTCAAACATAGTCTTCTTCACATATTCATTATTAAAAGGCCATGTAAGAGCAAACATATTTGAAGTAGATAAATGAGGAAAGCAACCAAGGAATGGAAAAGCATCCAAAAGAGTGCCCTCTTATGAATATAACTATTTAAAATGATTACAAGCTAAAGGTGCAACAATACACTATTCTAGATCCATCCCTTTATGTCATCTTGTAAAGCTTCAATTTTATTACATTTTCTTTGGGCCATAGTGTATGCTTGAAAGTATTAGGTATTGTAATCACTATCTAAAATCCACTAGGCTAAATATTTTTGAACTAGAAGATCTCCTCTTAAGCAAAAACTACTTCCAATTCAATTTATAGATGATGCTCTAAGGTAATAAGACCCATTGATATGCGATTCTCCATAGATAGTTAGCTACCCTAAAGTCATGCTAAAAGTTGTTTCCTTCATGAAAAGACATTATCAAAAACCTTTTTTATTCCATTACACTAAAATAGAGAAAAGATTTGAAAATACAATAACGAGAGCCACCTACTAATTCCATAAGTCTCATAAGAGCATACAAAAATCCTTAGGAAGAAGTCACGTTGCCTAAAATTGACATGGCTAATCATATTAATGCTTTTGTTGAGTCCCATTCAACCATACCAACAAAAGAAAATGCCTAAAGCTGACTTGCAAAAAATGACAAATCACCACCACATGCCAAGAAAGCCTTCACTACACATTGCATAATGTTTTGTCTAATCTACAAAGTACTCTTGTTTGAGATGTTTTACCTTTTGGCCAAGTTAAATGAGGTCCCAAGAAGCCTAAGTCTACCAAAGATAGCTCATTGATTGACATAGAGAAAGGCCCCCACTTATAATCTTAGAGGTGATTCACTCCCATTTTTTCTTTAGATGCATTACTAAATAAAAGGACTAAGATAATGATTATAAATTGCTACATAAACCTTTAAGACAACACCAATAACCATTGCATAAATATAATGTGGCAATAGTTGACTTCATGTAGTAGTTCAAAACTATTGCATTATCTTAGGAAAAGATGATAATTATAATGTTTACACTATAGTCCTAAATTGTTGCTTTTTTTTTTTTTTCTAAAAAAGGAATAAGGTAGTGGTCTAAAACTATTGCTTAATCTTTCTTTTTAAAAAATAAACGATAAGGCAATAGTCTTTAATTGCTTCCTTTTTTATTTTTTTTTTCTAAAAAAGGATTACCACTGCTTAATCTTTTTCTTTATTAAAAAAAAAAAAGGGGTTAAGGCAATAGTTCTAAACTGCTTCATATTTCTTTTGAAAAGAAAGGGATAAGGCAGCAATCTGGAACCATTATTTATTTTTTTCTGAAAAAGGAATAAGGTATGGGTTTGGAACCATTACCTAATCTTTTTTTTTTTTTTCCAAAATAAGGGACTAATCAACGTTTTAAACCACTGCCTATTACTTTTCAAAATAAGGGGTTATGGTAGTGGTTCTAAACCACTGCCTATTCCTTTTGAAATTAAAGATATAAGGTTACAGTTCTAGACCATTGCCTATTCTTTTTCTAAAAATGGATTTTCTTGAAATGGAAATAGGTAGCAATCTTTATGTTAAAAAAAAGGGTTAAGGCAACGATCTTGAATTGCTGCCTATTTTTTGAATAAGGTAGTGGTTTTAGACTTATACCTAATCTTTTTATTAAAAAATTGAAGGGATAAATTTATTTTCAATTCTCCTAATCAATTTCATTTCTCCTAAAACTGTTCAATTCATTTTGATCTATTTTTCTTCCTAGACAATTTTAGGCATTAGGGGTTTTTGTACTTTGTTAGGTTAGAATTGATTAGTATTTTGATTGGATTGTCTCCAAGATTGTCTAAGGTTTGTAAAATTGATTTCTAGTTTTGGTTTGTTTGTCGTTGTTTTCAATTAGCTTCTGAAATAAAGGGTTAGGCAACAAGGAAGGGACAATGGCATGTTGGAATTTCATGCATAGTGTTATATCTTATGTTGTAAATGAGGTCATCGTCAATGGCCTTGCAGGCTTTGGCTACTTCTTTTTCTATAATCATTTCTTTCTTTTCCTAATTTGATTACTTTGTTGCATTATAGCTTTTCATTGTTTCATCATTTTTTTCTTTTCTTTTAATTAGCTTCATTCTTTGACCTTTGAGGCTAGCACAATCCTCATTGATTTGTTCACTTGAATTGAGAAGGACTCATATCTATTTATTTTTGTCTATAGTGTCAAATTTTATACACTACTAAATTTCAAATATGAGGACATGACATTCTTTCATTTTATGTTGCACGATTCCTTTTCAAATATAGGGATATTTATGAAGTGCCTATTGAGCTTTAATAGCCCTTTTAGGTTGGTCATCTAAAGCTTCAATTTTGGGTTGCTGGGACCAGCCAATTATCAATGATTTCACTCCTTTAAGCAACATAATCTCAATAACTTTCAAACTTTGTTATGCCATGCAATGACAAGTGTTATTTTTTGTTGCCTTTAATGTTCATTAGTTTTTTGTTTTTTAACATAAAGAATTCAAATCTTGAATTAATTTGGATTTTTGTCCTTCTCCATTACATTAAGGCATAAGTCTAATCTTTGTTTTCCTTTGTTTTCTTTTTTTTTTTTTCTTTCCTCTGTGCATCACTTTCTCATGGCAAGATTTTTATGTTTATAAATATCCTTACATTTCCTTTTTTCCCATCAATCACTTTTATATTATATTGTAAAATTTCTTTATAATTGTAATTGCTTACTATGAACAATGTTTTTGTAGTGAAATTACACTAGAATATTAAAACCATCCTTGGAAGAGCAAGTAAGGATAAAATTGTGAAAGTTGTTATAATAGACAGACATCCAATATTGATTATTTCTTTGTTTTGTCTCTTTTTAAGTCTTTAAGGAAACATTATTGCACAAATGCATGCAGATGGGAAAAAGAGTAGTGATGAAGAATATTGCCTTTGAAGCTCAATATGTCCTTACCACTTTTTTCCTTTTTACTCTTCTTTTCTATTTTCTTTTCCCAATCTAATATTTTTGTTTTAAAGTTTTCTGTAAGCTATTATTTGATTGGGAAACCATTTATGGTTTGATTGGTTTGGTGCTTATTGTTTACTTTTTTCATCAATCTAGTTTTTGTTTAAAGCAATTAAAGTTATATTAGATGCAAAATCATAGGATCTTTTACTAGAGGCATGTTATCTTAAATGACACTGTAAGAAGGTAGAAATCCATGTGTTTCTTCTTATCCCAATTGCACATCCACTTAGGTAAAGATCAAAATCAATTTTTGTTATCTTAGATGTTCATTTGTTTCTCTTTTTAAACAAAAAGAATTTAAATCTTATAATGATTTGACAGTTGCATTTTAGGAGCTGATAATATTAACCTCAACCTTCCCATTTCCTTTTTTGATTGTTTTGCTTCATTTCATTCTGTAGTTTCTCTATTCCACCTTTTCTTAGCATGATTGATCAGTTTATACATACTTAGGCATTTTTTTCCTCTTATATTATAGTTTATACTATTAATGGTTTCTTCATAATTATATAATTGCTTACCAAAATGTTATTTTTCTAATGAAACTTTGCTCATTCAAAACCATCCTTGAATATAAAGAAAGATCAATAAATCACATATTTGTGCCCAAGAAATATAAATTTCAAGTTAGTTGTTAAACTATTAATGTTTTCTTCCTTTTGTGCTTTTTGGCCTTTATGGGAATACATGAAGGTGGGATCACAATACAACCAACACCCATTATTGTTCTTTAACTAATAGGTAGTTGAAGTTTTCTTACATTCCCATAACAAAGCCATCAATCTTCTATTGTAGGTGTGGGTTATTGGCATGTTTATTGATCTTGATAATTGTGCTATGGATGCAAGTTACAAAACAACTAATTGGTATGTCTTCCGCATATATTGTCCATTTTAAAGTCTTTATGATTATATATGATAGGTTTGCTAGCACAAAGATGTATACTAATTTTCCCACAAAGGATGCTTTAGGCAAATTATTGGAGGTGATTTTCAAAGTTGTTTGAACAAGCTTCCAAGTGTTCTTTTGAAGTTGAACACTAATAAAAAATTTGTGCAATCATTGGTAGAAATAGGTTAATGGCCACAATAACATGCAAAACTGATTTTAATACTACTTGCTTCTTAGTACAATCCCACTTTGTAAGACTTATGCTCGCTGGTAATACCCTTTGACCCTTAAATGCTTAATTTTTTTCTAGTACTACTACCATTACCATCTTATGTAATCATTTCAAGGCCTTATGCATTGAAGGGATAAATTTGTCTACTTTTGGATGCACATAATGTTTATTTTGTCTCTCTCTCTCTCTCTCTCTCTCTCTCTCTCTCTACATTGGTCTTGTAAGAAGAAGAATGTGAATTGTTGCTAGTTGCTAGTTTCCTTGTAAAGGTAAGAGACCATTACCTCATGGAAGGTAAGAAGCAAATTGAGGATATGGAGAAGAAGATAATGCAATTGCACTCTATTATCTCAAATTTGAAGGTTTTGTAGGTAGTATATGAATTTCTTCATTTGTAATGGATTGAATCTAGATTGAAAAATTAACATGAATTTCTATTGCTATCTTCTCCTAGTTGTTACTTATTACGCTTAACCGAGCCCAATGTTTACATTTCAAATGCTTATTATGCTTCAGTGAGAGGACTCATTTCACCCATATTGATCTTTGCTTGCTGCTTTTATTTTCACAACATTTGGTTCAATTTATGGGTTGCTTTCTAAATTTATTGTCAAGAAAATGCATTTTTTAAGGACAACTTAGTGTGAATCAATCTTTTTGGTTTTGTTCAAATAATTTTCATAGATGTCATAATTTTAAAACTTCAAAATAGTTAGAGAATTGCTGTCTATTTTCTTAAAAAACTACTATCTATTCTCTTAAAAAACCACTACCTATTTACTTAAAAAATCACTACCCCTTCACTTAAAAAATCACTACCTTTTTCCTTAAAAAACTGATGTTTATTCTCTTAAAAAATTGTTGTCTATTCTTTTAAAAAACTATTACCTATTCACTTAAAAAATTTTTATCTATTCTCTTAAAAAACTATTATCTATTCTCTAAAAAATTGCTACATATTCTCTAAAAAATTCATTGTCAAGAAAATGCGTTCCTTAGGGATAATTTAGTGTGTAATCAATCTTTTTGGTTCTATTCAAATAATTGTCATAGATGTTTTAGTTTTGGAACTTCAAAATAGTTAGAGAATCATTGTGTATTTTCTTAAAAAACTAGTATTTATTCTCTTAAAAAATCAATGCCTATTTGCTTAAAAAATTACTACTTATTCAATTAAAAAATCACTACCTCTTCACTTAAAAAACTATTACCTATTTCCTTAAAAAATTGATATTTATTTTCTTAAAAATTGTTGTCTATTCCTTTAAAAAACTATTACGTATTCACCTAAAAAATTACTATTTGTTCTCTTAAAAAATTATTGCCTATTCTCTAAAAATTATTGCCTGAAATGCCTTTAGGCAATGGTTTCATTTATGTTACTATAGGCAAAGAAAACCACTACATTAGATTTATTATAGTACTCACAAATGTAGTGGTCAAAAAACCACTACATTAGACATTAGGCAATGGCTTTGAGCTCAAATGCACTAGTTTTGAACCATTACCTTAATCCATCTTTTGGGTAGTGATGCCTTAATCAAATTAAAATCAGCAGCTATTAACCAAGGAAATTTGCAATAGCATGGATTGTTCTTGGGCCTTCCCTTAGCTATTTTCCTTGATCTAAATGCAAACACCTATACACTCATCTAAAAAACCAAGATTGGTCATCACCTTTTTGCATTAGCAAATGGATAAATTGCTCGCTTATACTTAGCAGCTCAAGTTTCAAACTTGAATTTCTTAAAGGGTCTTAGGTAAAAAAACCATTATAGCACAAGAATTTCTTTAAAATCTTAATGAAAACAAGGGGGTGAGAAGGAAAGGAAAAAAAAAATGCCTTAGCAACGTGATGTCTTAAAAATCTAAATACAAAAGCAAGGGAGCATTAGTTTGATGAGGCTAATACTGTCTTCTTGTGATATCTTTTTCTTTTTTGTTGTCTAAAAACCATCTTCTTGTATATTATCATTTCCTCAACAAATGTAGATCCAACATTTAAACTACAAATCCCTTCATTTTCAAATTGGCCAAATAGAAAAATAAACCAAAATGAAAATTCTACCTTGTATAAGTCAATAACATTTTAAACAAATTTGTGTTCTTAACTAGGGTGGAAAAAGAAGAAAATAAATAAAAAGGTCAGCTATAATTGATAGTCAATTATTAAAACTCATTCATCTAAAGAATTAAAAAAGAAAGTACTGTAATGGAAAACTACATCTCCAAATAAAAGAAAATAGTGGAAAAAGAAAAAAAGAAAAAAGCAAGAAAAAAATATATTTCTCATAAAAATAGGCATTCATTTATAAGACTAAATAAAAAAAAAATAATTTATATCTTTCATAATTCTTATAGTATTTTATATATGTGTTACTACTTAATTTTCTTTTATAAAATATTTGGAGGTATGCTTCTTTGAGATCTCTTTGTGGGAGATTTTTTATTAAGACTGGTGAATGGTGATGTCATAATGACCACTTGTTAATGGTCGACATCACTCCTATTGATAAATTTTTTTAATTCATGAAAAAAATTATAACTCAAATGATTTTCTTTGTTTATATAAATAGAAATAATAATTATATGACAAAAAAATATGGATAAGGGAATGAGATCATTTGTGTTAAGAAAAAGCAAAATTATATGAGGTAAAAAAATTCTTACATGCACAAGACATAAATGCAGTGGAAAGGAAACATACGGAAACACTTTTATTGCTTATTTTCTAAATAATGATTGATACTATAATTTGGTTGATATGGTGAATAAATTTTGGGGATTTGAGGCAATTGTTTTTGTTTTTGAAACTATAATTGATGCTACCATGTTTGTCTCATTGTCTAGCACTAGAAATTATGACATTGTCTTGTATTTCTATTATAATTAGTATGGCCTTTTGGGTGGAAGGCAACTAGGCCCAACTATTAGCCAGCAATGCAAGGCATGGCCTTTTCTGCCGAAACTGGCTCATATTGGCGCCACACCATTCTAAATTTTGATGATCCAGTTTACTTTCAAGTAGGCAATGGCTGACATGATTTCTTGAACTGAAAAGAAAATGGGAACGTATGGACAAACTTCTTTTTGCAACTATAGGTGGAAGTTTACTGTGTGCATCTCTAGAAACTAGAAGTCTGTAAAGTACGACAGATTACATACACATAAATAAAAAATGATATTTGTCTAGAATGCCTTAGACAATTGTTGGATGTGTCAAAACAAATCCGATAAAAAATCGTAAAAAACTATATATATATATATGAATGACAAACACACCAAGAACAATCAATCGGCCCATTTTGAATTATTTCAAGACAAAACCATTTCATTTCATCAATCCACACGTAAATATAAGAGAGATATCGTTTGACAAGAAGACAATGTGAAATCTTTTGTCATCCTCATTTTACACTTCTAATTTACTTTTGCTGTTTGCTTTATTCCTTCAACTTCCATATCTTTTGCAACTGCAGTGATGACAAAATTCTTAAGAACTTCATTGTAATGAAGAGATAATTAAGAGCAAATTTCAAATCGAAAATATGTTACCACTTGTGATAAGTTTATGTAGCAAGCATTTAAACGAGCTCCAAAAGTAATCTTACATTTGGTCCCATGATTTCATGCTGGAGATGGACCATCAAATTCAACTGCATCTGTAAAAAATAGTAATATAAGATCGAAGAACAACCAAAAGATAAGCAAGTCTCTTTCTTTATAGAAGACGAATGCTAGACATATTATAATTTAGTTTCACATATATTTTATTAATAGCAAAAGCTTTTTTTCAAATAAATTTCAAATTATTACTACGACAGTCATTGCTATGATTCCCACTTTAAAGATGGAATGCACCTAGAGAAAGGTGAACGAGGGACTTTGTGCCTAATCTACATTATTCTCCGTTTGCCTATGCCACTAGACAAATTATTGGTGTTTCTCATATTTTATGTTCATGCAGCTTACCATTCATTTAGTTTTATTTTCAGCATATGTATCCTATACATTTTGTCCTTGTAATACTCTGATAAAGGAGATGAGTCCAACTTTGTCTATAATTTTTTGATCGTCCAAAAAAAAAATGAAAAACAAAAGGTTAGTTAATGAGAATACCTGCTGCGGGTGGTTCTTTACCACACCTCGCAACGCACTGAGGAATACATGCCCCAGAAAATGCACCAGAACATCCAAGGGTACAATTCTGTACACAACTTAAGGCTTGCACTTCAGTTGCAGATTGTACGAGCATGACTGCAAATGCCAATGCCAAAAGTCTCCCTATTACAATATTGCTAGCCTTGTGTACCTAATGCTTGCTTTAGTTTCTTCTCACCATGTTAATTTTTTTACACCCTTTCATTTGCTATATAAATGGTTAGGAAAGTGTTAGCCAAACACTTTTGAAGGGTATTAAATGTTTCTAGTTTAATTAATGTATCAATTAGTGAGACAAAAAACAACCAAGGAGTTTACTTATATTGATTTTAAAAAATCGATTATTAAAAGTTATGAAATAATTAAATATAAAAGTAAAAATTAAGGGCAAAGATAACTAATTTCATATTTTTTAACCTATAAAAGATCCCAATCTAATTTTGTGAGATGGTGTGAAAGTACATAACATATGAACTCATATAATTAGGGGAAAAGGAATGAGCAAAAAATATATGTTTTCTTAATGTATGATCAAGATATATACACACTTATATATATACATATATATATATATATATATATAATACCATTGAAGGGTATATATATAATGTTATTGAACCTTTAACATAAATTAAACTACTTGTAAAATCTATTTACCTAATTTTTGGACTTTGTAAATTTTAATTCAATGTTCCTTTTCCCTTAACACTATTCGCTTTATTATTCTTCATTTTTTTAACTAGTAGGGGGAGAGGAATGGATGATCCCAGGATTTGTCAAATGATATATGCTTCATATAAGTATCATATCCTAAATCTTTAGACATGAGATGTTTGGTCTCTTACCATTTTATATCTCATATGGAGTCAACAGATCTGGTAGAAGTCAATTAAGAAGGTAAGTAGTAGTCTCAGGGGCATAAACCCAAAAAGATAAAGGAATATCAATTTGGCTCATCAAAGATCAAACCACATCTAGTAGGGTTATATTTCCCCTCTTAGAAACATGATTATGTCGTGGTGTTTGAGTAAATGTCCATTGAGACAAAAACTCATTCACTTTCAAGTAAACTCCAAATTCTTAAGTATCCAACTCCTCGATCTAATCATAGAATTTTAATACTTATACTAGTTTGTTTCTTTATTTCATTTCTAATTCTTTGAATTCATAGAAAGATTCGAATTTGTTTTTCATTAAATACACATAACCATATCTCAATAGATTATTTGTGAATGTAATGAAATAAAACAAACCACCTTTTTCATGTGTTGCCTAGGACCACATACATCTACATGTATGAATCCTAATAACTCATTACATGTACCCTTTTTCATTTCAAAGAAGTCTTAGTTATCTTATCCAATAAACAAGACTCATATATTTTATGTGATTCATAATCAAATAGATCCAAGTAACAATTCTTATATAACTTAACCTTCTTGATCAAGCTTATATAAACAATTTATATAAATATCAGATCTATAATAAACATAATTTTTCTAAGAAGAACAACCTTTATCATTATATGTAAAAGTAAATTCATTTAAAGTTAAACTAGAAATGGAAATGATGTTTTTAGAAAGTATAGGAACATATAACAATTCTTTAGTTCTATTACTAGGCTAAAAGGAAAAGGTAAACTATAAGTTCTAATGGCTAATATAGCAGCTCTTGCTTCATTTACAAATCATAAGTTGACCTTACCTTTCTTCAATTGTCTATTTCTGATGATTTCCTACATATTTCTACAAATATGAAAACCATATCCAATATCTAATATTGAATATCCAATATCCAAGTAATAAATCAAAAGTAGAAAGATTTATCTCAATCATAAACATACCTATACCAAAGGTTTCACCAGACTTCTTCACCTTTAGTCTAGCAAGATAAATCTTGCAATTCTATTTTTAGTGGTCTTGACCGCAATAATGGCAAGTGCTTTTGTTCTTGTCCTTTTCACATCACTACTTGATTGAAATGCCTTGGTTGCTGAAGCCTTTTCCTTTTTTGTTCTTCTTCTTGGGCCTTTTGCTCTTCACATTGGAAGAATCCATGAGAAGAAAAGAAGTCTTCTCTTTCTTTAGAGTTCGCTTTGTAGTTTTAAGCATATTCAATAATTCAACTAATGTAACTTCCAACTTGTTCATAGAGAAGTTCGCAATAAACTATGAACAAACCTAAGATAGTGACTACAAGATCAAGTCAACGCTTAACTCTGAATTTATGGTAAAATACAATCAGCCCAATTTCTCAATGTAGCTAATCTTTAGAATATTAGCATTCACTGAAGATCCTTCTACCATTTTACGTTAGAACAATTCCTTTAAGATCTCATATCTTTTAGTTGTAGTTTCTATATCAAACAACTTCTTGAGAAGCAGAATTATTGTGCAGGCATTCACAATATTCTTTTGTCACCTTTGAAGTTTAAGAGACAACTAGCTAACATCACACATGTAGCATGATCATCATCATCCTTATGCTAAATATATGCCTCCACTTCTTCCACATCACCAAGAGTAGGAAGATCCTTATCAAGGACATATAACTTCTTTTCTTACTTGAGAAAAATTCTAAAGATTTTATACTAGTCTAAAAAATTTGGTCTAGTGAGGTTGTTCACTTTAACTATGCTTTGTATATATATAGACAACTTATTACTCATTTTCACCTAGCAACCTATATATTTAATTCTAATTTTAGTTATACCCTTTTTTTTTTGCTTTGATTTAAGTCAACAAATCTCTATGTTGACTTGAAAGATCTTACTCTAAAATTTTCTAATAGGTCAAGATCCCATTTAATTTATTTCACCTTGAGAATAAAAAATCATTAGCTAGATAACATAACTTATCAATCAGATTGCATGTGACTCCTATATCAATTAAATGACAACTCTTTGTCTAAACAAATCATATATGTTGCATCTAACCATTGTCTCTAAATTTATGTGATCATGAGATAACTCATCCAAATCACACAAATATAGTTACTTAGGACCCATCAATTATAATATCAAACATAGTCAAGTTTAGGAGGCTTTTAGCTAGCCTAACAAACCTTCTTTAAACAAAACTCTGGTTTTACTTTAATATTCCTTTTCCCTTAACTCTCTTCACTTTATTATTTTTTATTTTTGTTACAGGTCAAGAGAGTACATGATTCCAAGATCTGTTGAATGATTTACGCTTTATATAAGTATCATATCCTAAATCTTTAGACATGAGATTTTTTGTCTCTTAACATTTTATATCTTATATGGCTTCTTGTCAATAGACTTGGAGAAAAGCATATTAAGAAGGTAAGTAGCGATTTCAAGGGCATAAACCCAAAATGATAAAGGAATATCAACTTGATTCATCCAGGATCAAACCATATCTAATAGGGTTATATTTCCCCTTTTATAAACATGATTATGTTGTGGTATATGAGTAAATGTCCATTAAGAGAAAAACTCATTCTTTTTCAAGTAACCATTAAATTCTTAGCTTAAGTATTCATCTCCTTAATCTAATCATAGGATTTTAATACTTCTATTAGTTTATTTCATTACTTCATTTCTTAATTCCTTGAAGTTTTCAAAATATTCAAATTTGTATTTCATTAAATACACATAGCCATATCTCAATTGATTATTTGTCAATGTAATGAAATAAGACAAATCACCTCTTGCATGTGTTGCCTAGGGCCACATACATCTATATTTAAGAATCCTAATAACTCATTATCATGTTCTTTTTTTCTTTTCAAGAAGTCTTAATTATCTTATCCATTGAACAAGATTCATATATTTTATACAATTTATAATCAAATAGATCCATGTAATAATTCTTATATAACTTAACCTTCCTTAATCAAGCTCATATAAAAGATTTATATAAATATCAGATCTATAATAAACATAATTTTTCTAAAACGAACAACATTTATCATTAAATGTAAAAGTCAATTCACTTAAAGTTAAACTAGAAATGGAAATGATGTTTTTAGAAAGTATAGGAACATATAACAATTCTTTAGTTCTATTACTAGACTCAAAAGAAAAAGTAAACTATAAGTTCCAATGGCTAATGTAGTAACTCTTGCTTCATTTACAAATCATAGGTCTACCTCACATTTCTTCAACCATATACTTCTAATGATTTCTAACATATTTCTACAAATATGAGAACCATATCTAATATTTATTATCCAAGTAATAAAATCAAATGTAGAAAGATTTTTCTCAATCATAAACATACCTAAACAAAGGCTTCACTAAGCTTTTTCACCATTAGTCTAGCAAGATAAATCTTTCCATTCCTTTTTCAGTGGCCTTCTTTACCACAATGATAGCTAATGCTCTTGCTCTTGTCCTTTTCACATCACTACTTCATTGAAATGCCTTTGTTGCATAAGCCTTTCCTTTTTTGTTCTTCTTTTTAGGCCTTTTGCTCTTCACATTGGAAGAATCCATGAGAAGAAAATGAGTTTTCTCTTTCTTTAGAGTTTGCTTTGTAGTTTTAAGCATATTCAATAATTCAACTATCATAACTTCCAACTTGTTCATATAAAAGTTTACAATAAACTATGAACAAACATAAGGTAGAGACTACAAGATTAGGTCAACACTTAACCCTAAATTTATTGTAAAATCCAATTAGCCCAATTTCTTAATGTAGCTAATCTCCATAATATTAGTATTCACCGAAGATCCTTCTACCATCTTACATTGGAACAATTCCTTTAAGATTTCATATCTCTTAGTCCTAGTTTCTATATCAAACAACTTCTTGCGATGCAAAATCATCACCATGAGTAGGAAGATCCTCATCAAAGACATAGAACTTCTTTCCATACTTCAGAACAATTCTCAAGATTTTATGCTAGTCTAAAACATTTGGTTGGATGAGGTTGTTCACATCAATTATGCTTTTTATATTTGGACAAATTATTACTCATTTTGAGCTAGCAATCTATATATATATATATATATATAAACAGAGTGATTATTAATTTCATGCATACATACCAAAATTAGATCAAGTCTTTAATCCTTATTTTAGTTACTCTCACTTTTTTATTTAAATCAATAAATCTCTATGTTGACTTGAAAGATCTTACTCTAAAATTTTCTAGTGGGTCAAGATTCCATTTAATTTATTTCACCTTGTGATGATCTAACAATCAAATAAAAAATAATTAGGTAGATAACATAACTTATCAATTACATCTCATGTGACTCTTATATCAATTAAATGACAACTCTTTGTCTAAACAAATCACTTATGTTGCACCTAACCATTATCTCAAAATTTGTGTGATCATGCGATAATTCATCCAAATTGCACAAATATAGTTAATTAGGACCCATCAATTATAATATCAAACATATTCAGGTTAAGGTGGCTTTTAGCTAACCTAACAAACCTTTTTCAAACAAAACTCTAGTTTTATTCTATAATTATAAAAGCCAACTCACCATGTTCTTATTGTGTACTTAATATTTGAGTTGAGGGATTCAAGTCAATTATAGTTATCTCATGCATTAGCATCATAATTATAATATATATTGCAAATATAGCATACAATCCTAGTATGATATTCTAATATGCATGATTATAGGCTTTACTATGTTATCTTCCTCAAACTATTGAGGAAGTTAAATGGTCAAATCCTAGAGGATTGCAAATTAGTCTTCTAAAGGCCTTTTTGTACTTAAATTAAATGTAAAGAAAATTGAGGAAAATAGCATCAAGTAGACAAGAATAAGGTCTTATGACACTTATATCTTTTCTTTTTCTTTTTTTCTTCTCCTTCCCTTTGGGAAATAAAGGATGATATGTGGAAAGTTTAAGTTAGCTCTCAGCTTTATCTTAGCCAACATCCTACTCTCGAGGGAGTAGAGCAAACTACTCATTGCTATGTTACCCTAACCCAAGGAAAGGCATTTGGTGAAGAGCATTATTTTGAAGGTGGGAAAGTAGGGTTGACAAGCCATTTTGAGGACATAACTGGATTGGATTGCTTGATGGACGTTTTACATGGCATAAGAAATTTTACTTGTAGTCCCTTGCTAATAGAGATTGCTTACTCTCCTTAGTAATGAAGGAAAAGTGTTAGGGTCTTTTCATAGTGATAGTGGTTCTCATGAGATCTATGTCAATTGTTGGAATCATGGCTGGCTACATACAAGTATAGCCAAATTAAGATGATACAGGATGGACAAGCAAAGACTATAGCGTAACTACCATAGAAAATAAGAGAAAACCCACCCCCTTTAGCTAACATAGAAAGATACATATAAAAAGAGCATTGATTCAAAATTCCTAGGTACTGAGAGTTAATGAAGAGAAGGGATTGGGGCTTAGTAGACATAAGTCCTTAAATTGGAAAGATTTGACTTACAAATTAAGATGTGCTAATGGCAATGATATGCCAAACCCACTTATCTTACTCCTATTGATATCTCAAGATGGACATAGTGAGATTAGAAGGGATCCTTAGGACATGCATTATAGATTCTATGTGATAGAAATATTATCTTAATTTGACTCCCTTGACACCTTCATTTGGATCTCCATAGTTACAAATAGATATCCAATCTTCATCCTAAATTCTTTAATTGTATTACTTTTACATAATTATAAGAAAAACATCAAGTTACATTTAAGAAGAGTTTAAATAAGAAGTGAATTTATAACTAGAAAATAAAAGAAAGGCACAGAAAGTAATCTCTATACTACAAAAATTACATTCATTCATATTAATAAAAAAAATAACATGGGTCTATAAGCTTATAATCCTCTATCATGTTATCATATTCACATTATATGCACAAAAATAAATACATGTTTAATTTTTATTATTGATATGAAAATTTAGTATTTAATTTACGTATCCAAATAAGAGTCCCAGTGAAATTAAAAAATAATTTTCTAATTCAACAAGTAATCTAATTTAATATAAGTCCTTAATCCTAATCTAATTTGGACGTTTTAATTTTACTTAAACACTATTTATAATGGAGAACATAATTTTTAAAATTATATTTGAATTAAATTTGTTCTAATTCAATAAATTAATTGAATTAGGTGTTCCACTTCTGAATAATTTAGAATCTTAAAAATCTAATCAAACTGATCTTATTGTTGTGCTAATTCAACATCACACTTATGCACAAAAATGTTTCCTAATGCAATGGAAGCATGTTTTCAACATTCATTAGCCATGACTGGGGTAACCACCAACTTCTAAACACAAGCTGCTGTGAAAAGTAATGGCCACCATTGTGGGTATAGTTACCTATGCATGCATGCCATGCAAGGCTTGGCCTTATGACCCAATATGGCTTTCTTTAAAGCCATCAATGCTACCATGGTTAATTATCCAACAATCCACAGTAACACCCAAATTAATTTAAGCCCCATTTTTTTTTTCTTTCTGTTTACTTCTATGGATTTCTCAAAACCATGACACATGAAAGAAAGAACTTTTCTCTTTTGCATGGTGAGACACAATGTTGATGCTTTTGTTTTTTTTTCTATGTGTTTAACCAAAAACCAAATCAAGGAATTAATTTTAAATTTGTAATAACACTAAATAAACATATAAATCATATGAATTGTTAATCAATAACAACTAAACATAAAATTAAATTATATTTAACAAGCAAATCAGATTCTAATACTACTATTGGAAATTAAATAAAGGTTTATCAAAAAAATACGTAATGATATAAATATTTTAAAATTTTGAATTCCTAAAATACATCAGTTGGTTGTTAAATTTAAATACAAACCATACTAAAAGATGAGATAATTACCAATGAATCAAGTCTTCATTTCTCTTTCAAGTCAAATTGATAAGTTGTTGCAAGCCATTACTATCCAAAAGTTTGGCCTCTAATAGTATGCACATAGGAAACTATAGAGATAATTCTTAAAAACATAAACTCTTTTAAAGGAAGAGGGAGATAAAAAGGCAAACCAAAACAACATGCTAGCTCATAAGAATCAATGTGGTTGGCCATTTAGGGTTCTATATATGGTGAACTTTGGTTGTGTAAGGCCTAGTATTAGCTTCTAATAAATTATACTTTAGTTCTTATAATTTTAAATATTATATTTTGACTACACAAATTTCTTAAAATTTTTAATCAATTCTAACTTAATCTCTTTTTACCTTTCTCATCATTTTTTCTTTATGTATGTGGTCCATTAAGATCTTAACATGTAGATAATAAATATAAATTATAATTCCAAAAAAATAGACAGATTAAACTCTTTTAATTTATCACTAATCTTCTAATTAATTAATTTATATCAATAAATTGAGATTAATGTCTAGACACATGCTATGATTACCTTAGTATTAGAAATGTATAAGTGCTTTGATTAATCCTTTTAGTATATGGTCTCTTACTGTAATTCAATTATTTTGTCATAAAAATACTCTAAATAAATATTGAGTATGAAACTAGTACTTATTCAATATTGTTTAATCATATTTGTTCTCAAATAATAATATAACAATTGATTATATTAAGGAGATCAAGACTCTTTACAATCATTATTTTATCTTGCAGAAGGATTTCTCAAATCATCTATCAAGAACAATAGAACATTCTCTACAATTTAATTACTTTAGGATGGAAAAATTTGTGTCATTTCTTAATTAATTTACAATTTATAATGTAAGTAAATATTACATGGAATATATATTTGATATACAATAAATTTAATTTTTATTAAATTTCATCATCAAAATTAAATGATTTAAAAAAAAAACAAAATCTCTCTTCTCCTAAAAGACTTTGATGATTAATGACCACTTGCAAGTCAATTTGATCCATGGAAAGTAGTACATGACATGTTCATTTATTAGATCATAATTAGAAAATTCAAATGTGTCTTAAGGATAAAAAAAATTGTTAGCTATGTAAATCCACTTCATTTCTATCTTTGTTTTTTTTCTTTTTCATTGTAGAAGTTGAAAATTTGAACATTTAAATTTTAAATGTTATTCACCTATGTGAATTAAATGGCTAATGTGTATTAATTAATAAAACCACAACATATAGGTTTATATAGTAATACTATGAACAAAAGTGTTGAGAGTAGAATTAATTAAAAATTACATGTTACTTGATAATAGTAATAAAAATACTGTGAATTTATAAATATTTTAAAATATTATTAAAGTAACAATTAGTATATAAATTGACCATAAAAAGTATAATGAAAATTTTATCTTATTTTTTAAAAATATAACTAGTATTTTAATATTTTAAATTGATTAAACATATTATTAATATTTTAAATAAATAATAAAAATATTATTTATATTGAGAATAATTAAAGTAATTTTTTAAAAATAATAATTTTTTTTAAAATAAAACAAAAAAATATTATAATTATCAAATATTAGAGAATATGACAATTTGACATTAAAAAACTTAATTAAAGAATTTATAATCATAATTGTTATAAAACATATGAACTGCAACAACTCTACAAAGCGAGATGATTATGATTTTTAAAACATTTCATTGTCACTTTTCCAGAACTAGGGTTTTGAAGGAGTTGATGTAAGAAAACTCAATTTTGAAAGATATAATCAAATAATCTTCTAGTCGTGTTTTAATTTAAAGGTATTTTTACTCATTACAATGTAATTTCAAACGCACTACCAAATAAGGCATACATGTTGCGTAATGATCATAAAAACATTAAATATAAACATGTAACATTGTTTAATAACATATAGATAAGTAAACAAATGAAAAAAATTAAACGAAAGAAATCCCCAATAGTAAGTTACATGAAGACGAAACAAACTTATGCATACTCATTAAATTATTGGAAAATCACCTGAGCTTAGATTGAACTGTATCCTATTGCTAGTTGGTTCTAGCAAAATAAAATGATTTTGAGTTGAAAGCTCTAAACATGTTTACAACTACAAAGAATTGGTTTGTTTGTGCTTGAGATATCTTGCTATTTTGCTCCCTTTCTTTCAAACGAAATGATCCCATTCATCTTCGTTTCCCATCCTTGAAAGTTTAAGCTTCCAATTATTCTCTTTTATGAAACCAAAACTAGGATCTTTCCCCTCCTTAATCTTCATTTTCTTAACTCTTCTAAATATGCCCTTCATTGCAATATCAAATGCATTTTCAAGGCTCTCTAACCTGGACTCAGGATTTGCATATATTTCCTTTGGTATTAGCTTTATCACCTCCATTCTCATAGCAAATACTCGACTTTTTTAATCCTTATGCAATGCTTCATATATCCTCAAATGACCATCTTTTATCAAGTATATGGGTATGAAAATTGAATATTTTGTGTAATTCTTAGGGAAATGCCATGTGTATTATGCATAAATGGAGCTAGGATGAGATGAAACTAGAATACAGTCAACCAAATGGAATTGAATGTAAACCACTAAGTGTAGGAATCCCCTAAAGGCTGTAAGTAGAAAACTAAGTTTTGAAATACCTTAATCACCTCAACTAGATTGTCACATTTCTTTTCATTAGAACTACAGCTTAGTAGCTGGCAATGTCTCCTTAAAGATTGTAACCTTTTTCTACATTAGTGATGTTAAAATTATTGACCTAGCATTAGTTGTCTTAAAATTGTTAAATTTTAATACCAAAAATTTTTTACTAGTTACATCCTCTTGTATATACTTTGTCTCCAAATTTTCCCATAGATTAAGTCACCAAAGCCATCATTGATCACAACAAGTGGCTACTACCATTGGCTACCACCTCCTTTTTCTTTCCTTTCCCTCCTCTTCAAATCATCCTAGTACATGTGCAACATTCAAAAAAAATAAAAAAAAAAGAAAATTAATAAAACATAAAAAGTGCAAAAAATTTCAAAAAATTCACAAAAATAAAAAAGATTGACTTAATCAAACACTATTAATTTAAACTAGTTAACTCCCTTCCACACCCTCTTATCTAAACTTGTAACCCATTAACTTGAGTTGGAACTAATACTCTAAGCCTACTCAAACATGCAAACATGACTTGAACTAAACAAACTCCCCATAGAAATCAAAAATGAAATTTCTCACCAAGCACCACATTACCAATACCAGTCTTTGTATAGGTTAAGCCTATATACGAATCGACAAAAATCCCTAGTAACAATGGCATGTTTTTTCAAACTCTTATTAAAGCTAGCAAGAACCTAATCTTTCAAATCTTTTCTTTCATTTTCTGGGTCTAAACATTAAAACTCCAAAAAAGAGTGAAATCAAAAATTTCTTTAAGAAAACTAAAAGTAACAAAACAGTAAAAGATAAGATTTTTTTAAAACAAGAAAAATAAAGTTAATGCCTCCTCTATTTGTTAGAGTAGATCCAAACCCTAGGCCTTGTTTTGATTCTCTCTTTTCCTTTAAAGACCATGAGAAGAAAGATAATAATTATTTTGAAAAAAAAAACACTTTAAAAAAAATATAACCCACTCCTTCCCTTCTTTATTTTTTTCAAAAATAATTAAGAAAAATAAAAATAAGAAACATAATTAAAATCAATAAAAAGTAGGAATAAATAAGAGTCCATGGCCTTATTTGCTTTTAAAGCCTTGTCCATGATTAGATCTTGCCTTTAAGGCTTCAAATTAGACCATAAGCTCTTGAATTCAACACAAAAATGCCCTTGTCCCCCAGAAACCTATAGAGAAAAATGAGTTAAGGTTGAGATTTTCTTTGGGCATTCTTAAGGTTAGATTGTCTTGATGTTTTCTTATGTGAAATGAAAAGGAGTTAATATATAATTTTATTTGTAATTTTGCATGATATGTTAAATCTAATATGACCTTTCAAAAGTAATAATTCAATAAACTTAGAATTTTTTTTATAACAATTCTAGCTAGCCATTAAACTAGACTAACAAAAAAATGTTTTTGTTGCTAATATGGCACATTGATAAGAAAGGGAAGCTGAGGTGTGTTAAAGACAACAATAACAAAGCATGACATCTCAATTGGGCCAAGCCCAAACCCAAACCTACTTGAAATCCAAATGGTAATAACCCATTAACCTAATATATATAATAAATAGTTGAAAAAAAATTAAAAAAACATTAAAACATGTAATTTTGAAAAAGAAATTTAATTAAACATAAAAGATAAACCTAATTAAGTAAATACAAAATTGTAATTACAATATAAATAAAAAAATACAAGACCTTAGTCAATTTCTTTATGTAGGAAAATATTTTGTGAAAATAAGAATATAGAGTCATTAATGACAATGAAAGAGACAAACATTTTTGAGAGATAATTCTTTAGTAAGATAGAAAAAATTTTTGGTATCAAAATTTTAGAATTTTAAGACTATTGAAGATTGCAATCATCAATTTTGATACCAAAAATTTCTTACTAGTTACATCCTCTTATATATACTTTGTCTCCAATTTTCCCATAAATAAGTCACCAAAGTGATCATTGACAACAGCAAGTGGCTATTACCATTAGCTACCACATCCTCTTTCCTTCCTTTCCCTCCTCTTTCAAATCATTCAAGTACATGTAAAACATTCAAAAAAAAAAAAGAAAATTAATAAAACATAAAAAGAGTAAAAAGGTCAAAAAATTCACAAATGAAAAATAAATAAAAGATTGACTTAATCAAACCCTATTAATTTCAACTAGTTAAGTCTCTTCCACGCCCACTTATCTGAACTCATAACTCGTGAACTTGAGTTAGAGTTAATACTAGAAGCCTTCTCAAGCAAGCAAACATGACTCAAACTAATCATACTCTCCACAAAAATCAAAAATGAAATTTCTCACCAAGCACCACAATACTAATACCAGTCTTTGTATAGGTCAAGCCTATATACAAATTGACAAAAATCCCTAGTAACAATGGCATGTTTTTTCAAACTCTTATTAAAGCCAATAAGAACCTATTCTTTCAAATTTTTGCTTTCATTTTTTTGGTCCAAACATTAAAACTCCAAAAAAAAAATGAAATCAAAAATTTCTTTGAGAAAACTAGAAGTAACAAAATAGTAAATGTCAAGGTTTATTTAAAACAAGAAAAATGAAGATTAATGCCTCTTATATTTGTTAGAGTAGATCTAAACCCTAGGCCATTTTTTATTCTCTCTTTTCCTTCAAAGACCAAAAGAAGAAAGATAATAATTATTTTGGAGAAAAAACACTTAAAAAAAAATATAACCCACTCCTTCCCTTCTTTATTTTTTTCAAAAATAATCAAGAAAAATAAAAATAAGAAACATAATAAAAATCAATAAAAAGTAGGAATAAATAAGAGTCCATGGCCTTATTTGCTTTTAAAGCCTTGTCCATGATTAGATCTTGCCTTTAAGGCTTCAAATTAGACCATAAGCTCATGAATTCAATACAAAAATGCCCTTGTCCCCCCAAAACCTATAGAGAAAAATGAGTTAGGGCTGAGATTTTCTTTGGACATTCTTAGGGTTAGATTGTCCTGGTGTTTTCTTATGTGAAATTAAAAGGAGTTAATATATAATTTTATTTGTAATTTTGCATGATATGTTAAATCTAATATGACCTTTCAAAAGTAATAATTCAATAAACTTAAAATTTTTTTTATAACAATTCTAGCTAGCCATTAAACTAGACTAACAAAAAAATGTTTTTGTTGCTAATATGGCACATTGATAAGAAAGGGAAGCTGAGGTGTGTTAAAGACAACAATAACAAAGCATGACATCTCAATTGGGCCAAGCCCAAACCCAAACCTCCTTGAAATCCAAATGGTAATAACCCATTAACCTAATATATATAATAAATAGTTGAAAAAAAATTTTAAAAAATTAAAACATGTAATTTTGAAAAGGAAATTTAATTAAACATAAAAGTTAAACCTAATTAAGTAAATATAAAATTGTAATTATAATATAAATAAAAAAATACAAGACCCTAGTCAATTTCTTTATATAGGAAAATATTTTGTGAAAATAAGAATATAGAGTCATTCATGAAAGAGACAAACATTTGTGAGAGATAATTCTTCAGTAAGATAGCAAAAATTTTTGGTATCAAAATTTTAGAATTTTAAGACTATTGAAGATTGCAATCATCAATTTTGATACCAAAAATTTCTTACTAGTTACATCCTCTTGTATATACTTTGTCTCTAATTTTCCCATAAATAAGTCACCAAAGTGATCATTGACAACAATAAGCGGCTATTACCATTAGCTACCACATCCTCTTTCCTTCCTTTCCCTCCTCTTTCAAATCATTCAAGTACATGTAAAACATTCCAAAAAAAAAAAGAAAATTAATAAAACTTAAAAAGAGTAAAAAGGTCAAAAAATTCACAAAAGAAAAATAAATAAAAGATTGACTTAATCAAACACTATTAATTTAATCTAGTCAACTCCCTTCCACGCCCTCTTCTCTAAACTCACAACCCATGAACTTGAGTTGAAATTAATACTCTGAGCCTTCTTAAACATGGAAACATGACTTGAACTAAGCAAACTCCCTACAAAAATCAAACATGAAATTTCTCACTGAGCACCACATTACTAGTACTAGTCTTAGTATAGGTCAAGCCTATATAGGAATTGACAAAATTCTCTGGTAACAATGGCATGTTTTTTAAAACTCCAATTAATGCTAGCTAGAACCTATTCTTTCAAATATTTTCTTTTATTTTTTGGGTCTAATCATTAAAACTGAAGAAAAAGGAGTGAAATCAAAAATTTCTTTAAGAAAACTAAAAGTAACAAAACAATAAAAGCTATGATTTTTTTAAATAAAAAAAATGAAGATCAATGCCTCCTTTATTCATTAGAGTAGATTCAAACCTTATTGTCTCTTTTCCTTTAAAGACCAAAAGAAGAAAGATACTATTGTTTTTAGGGAAAAAAACTACTTTAAAAAAAATATAACCCACTCCTTTCTTGTTTATTTTTTCAAAAATAATCAAGAAAAATAAAAATCAATAAAAAGTTGGAATAAACAGGAGTCCATGGCCTTTTTTGCTTTTGAAGCCTTTTCCATGATTAGATCTTGCCTCCAAGGCTTCAAATCAAACCATTAGCTCTTGAATTCAACATAAAAATGCCCTTGTCACCCAGAACCTATAAAGAAAAATGAGTTAGGGCTAAGATTTTCTTTAGGTGTTCTTTGGATTAAATTATCTTGATGTTTTCTTGTGTGAAATAAAAAAGGGTTAATAGATAATTTTATTTGTAATTTTTCATGATATCTTAAATCTAATATGACCTTCCAAAAGTAACTATTCAATGAACTAAGAATTTTTTTATAACAATTCTAGCTAGCCATTAAACTAGATTAATAGAAAAAGTTTATGTTGCTAATATGGCACTTTAATAGGAAAGGGAAGTTGAGGTGTATTAAAGACAACAATAACAAAGCACCACATCTCAATTAGGCCAAGCCCAAACCCAAATCTACTTGAAATCCAAATGGTAAAACCCATTAACCTATTATATATAATAAATTGATGAAAAAAGTTTAAAAAAACAATAAAACATGTAATTTTGAAAGGGAAATTTAATTAAATATAAAAGATAAACCTAATTAAGTAAATATAAAATTGTAATTATAATATAAATAAATAAAATACCAGACCCTAGTCAATTTCTTTTAAAGGAAAATATTTTGTGAAAATAAGAATAAAAAGTCATTCATGGCAATAAAAGCGACAAACATTTGTGAGAGATAATTCTTTAGTAAGATAGTGAGTGATTGAAAGAAAAAAAAGGTGAGAGACAATTGTTTTAACGACCATATGGTCTATAAGAGTCAAAAGGGAGCAAAAAGCAACAGGTGTTAATTACTTTCTTAAGACCTATTTCAAAGACAATGGTAGCCCACACTTTTCTTAAGCCTTTTTATTTGAGTTTTAGAATTTAGGGACAATAAAATCCAATTTATGGGTTGATGCGATTAAGGTTAATGAGATTATTAATTTTAATTTTGAGTAATGTGTTAAGGGGATTAAGGTTAATTAGGTTAGAATTCTAGTTTAAAACTGCCAATTATTAGTTAATTTGTTATGACCCAAAGCCATATTAATTGTTATTATAATTTTCTTTTTCTAAGTTTTTACTTTTTAATTCTATTCCCTTTCTCAATTTTCTTAGTTTGTAGCTTTCCTATTCTTTGCAATTCTAGATTTGTTTCTTTGCACAATCATTTTATCTATGATTGTGTAAAAAAGGAAAAAAAAATCATTTTTGGTTGAAGGAAATCACCTAATTAAATTTTATTATGGAATAGGCTTGTAGAATAAATAATTTCTATTTATAATAAACTAGGCTATAGCTTTGTCACTTCCTAATTTTTTATTAATTAAATGCAACATGTTATCCATATATGCAACTTTTTGTTATTCAGAAATCATACAAAGTTTATTAACCCTTAATATAATTACTCATGGGAGATATTAATTACTATAAAGTTTCATCTTGATGGAACCATGATGTTGCAACCTAAGATTACATATGAATGTGAAGATGTTAAGGTCATTAAAGCCAACATTATAGATACATTATTGATGCTTAGCTTAGATGTAATAATAAAAAGTCATGGATACAATAACATAGTTAATTATATGCTAGTTGACTATATGCATAAGTTCCTTAACTAATCATATGAGTTTATGAAGTATTTGAGTAAGACAAGTGACAAGCAATGTTTGATATGTTGAATCAGATGGTTGAGATAAGGGCATATTGTACATATCAATGTTTTACATGAGGTTGATGAACTTGTATTTGCCATTGTCAAGGATATTCTACATATAGCTGGTGTTGAGCTAGAAGAGCATGATGGTGGAACTAGGAATGTGGGGAAAAGTGTTGGGCATGTACAAAATGAAGTTGAGGGTGCAAATGGTCTTGTTGATGGAATTGTGACACAATCTTCTATTTATAATATAATTGATGAATAATAGGGTCATTAGTTAAGTTAGACTATTTGTCATGATTGTGTACTAAAGATACTAACATTACAAAAGGGCATGAACAACATTTTTGTAATGCTATTGTACTTGAACAACAAATTAAGAGTACATATGCCAATAACAAGTCTCTTTCAGCTTGATTGAAAATTAATTGCTTGCACTAAACCCTTGATTAACAACTTTGTATTACAATTTTAGATGTCTTTATATCATCCCAAAACATTAGTGTTTAGTACCAACTAAGTTCTAGCAGCTGCTGTACAAACTCATGGACATAAAATAGCCCCTTTAAGTAGATTAGATACTATGTAACACACTAATATGCACAATAAAAGCATTGGGCAACAATTATCTGGAAACCTTAACTAAAATGTGTTGCTAAGTTAACAATTAGTTAATACTTTTGCAACAATTAAGGATTGTACTTTTGAAACAATTAAGGATAGTATTCTTGAAATAATTAGGAATTATGATGTATTGGCCATAGGATATGCTTGCTTTATTTTTTGACAGTATAGCCATTAAACACCCATTGATATGTGATTTTAGAGGGTGTTTATGAATTTAATATTTATATGGTGAGACTATACCAATGAAGAATCTGTTACCTATTATAACACTTATGTTGTGGCTTATTATCCAATAAATGTTTGTTTTTTTCTTTTTTTTTTTGGTTCAGCTCAATAGTTCAATTATTTAGAGACCTTCACCCTTTCCAATACCCATAGAAGGAGAGCCATAATGATACTTTTCCATCCTAATTTTCACTATCCAACCAAAAAACAAAAACAAAGGGCTATAAATCATGAGTTTCTATACTTGAACCTCTTTTCTTATATTATAAAGAGTGGAATTTTTGCTTTAAACAATGTAATAGTTTGAACCTAATCTACAATACCCCTTATTATGGCCTTTCCTTAACATTGACCCCTATGGACTTTTGTGCCAAAAGTCAAAACCCCCTTGAAATTCTAAAGGTTAGAATAATCAAT